>CM076973.1:53341727-53366727 GCA_039105355.1 Benthosema pterotum
TATCTGGGTAGGCTCCAGGTTGAATGTGGTCCAGTCTGTCTGAGTGTTATAAATAATAAAGGTTCCTCCCATTAGACAAGCAGCTTAATAAAACTCCTGTATTTACACTGTAGTCGACTCTGCACCTAACTCTGTGAAATCTTGTTTCAGCTGCAGTACCACTTTGAGCCTGTAGAGGTGCTGAAGCGACTGTGGGAAGAGGTTTCCCCTGGAAGCATCTGGAACCTCTCTGTTCACACACTGAGATGAGTCAGGTAGACAGGTAGAACCTCTCTGTTCACACACTGAGACAGGTAGACAGGTAGAACCTCTGTTCACACACTGAGACAGACAGACAGGTAGAACCTCTCTGTTCACACACTGAGACAGGTAGGGAGGCAGCAGAAAACTACGGCTTTGATTACTTATAGCAGTGGGGTTTTAACCAGTGGTCCCCGAGAGAGTTCCAGGTGGTCCCCAGGCTAATGATGGAAAGTTGGTTAACCAGATGTAACTCTTAAAGGGTGTTTACACTCTCAAAGTTAAAATATTCACCATCTGAAGTAGCCCAAGTCTACACAACTAGAGAATGTAGAAGATTAATGGTCATTTGATCTGTATGTCTGACTGGAATTGTGGACAAAGAGATCTTTTAGTTTTTGAGTCTGTGGGGCTAAAATGTCCTCAAATGGTTGTCCTGAATAAATAGTGCGACCTGGCATCAAACGGTTGAAAACCCCTAACTTATAGGAATGATTACACATGATCAGGAAAATTCATGGAAACTTGTGTATTAATAATAGTATTAATTGCCACCAATGGTCTTGTCTTTGCCTAAATACTGTATATAGTAAAGTGATGTGTTGTGGTTATGATATGTTTGTGTATGACGTGGCTTCTGCTGTTGTTTTTGTGCAGGCAGTTGTTGTCTCTACCTGAGAAGCATCATGTGGACTCTGCGATGCAGGACATTCTAACCAGAGACAGAGCTCTGTCTCAGCTCAACTCCATGCTGCTGCAGCTGTCTTCTAGACCACGTCTCCAACACACACCTCTGACACCAGCAGCGATAGGGTGAGAGGAGATATGCAGACATACAGTACATATACACAGTGTTGTAGTGGTACTTTTAGAAGTGGGGGGACGCCTATTAAAGGGGAATCCCACCCCACCCATTTTTCATTTCATTTTTTTTTCTGAGAGTGTACAAATGTGAACAAATGGACCCTAGCGGGTCCATTTAGTTCCATTTGTACACTCTCAGAAAAAAAGGAAACTCATTAACTTTTTTTTTACCTGTCCACACAACATCTCTAAGGTATATTAATGACATAGTAAAATATTGAAATGAGTGGCATTCTCCTTTAAGACACATGCATGCACACTTGCCATGAAAGTAAATGACAAGACAAAAGTACATTCGGTAGGTAGGCTTACTTTTGCACCCAAAATTATTTTAGATGTGAGAGAAGTGGGGGGACGCCGCCCCCCCTGCGTCCCCCTCCCACCACCCCCTGCATATACACACTAGGGCAGGGGCTTTCAACAGGTGGTCTGGGCCGTTGACCACCAGTGGTCCTTGAGAGTATTCCAGGTGGTCCGCAGGGCAGGCTAAATGATGGAAAGTTGGTTAACCAGATGTAAGTCTTTGAGAGCGTAAACATGAAACCAAAATATTCATCATGTGAATTATCCCAAGTCTACACAACTAGAGAATGTAGAAGATTAATGGTCATTTTGATCTGTATGTTGGACTGTTTGGTTTCCCCAAATCCAGCCTGGAATTGAGGACAAAAGCAAAAATAAATCTTTAGTTTTGGGGTCTGTGGGGCTAAAATGTCATCAAATGGTGGTCCTCCTCTGTGGCTCAAATGATCTGAATAAATAGTGGGCCCTGGTATACATTTTGTCCAGACTGGAGCTTTTCCTTGAAACTCATTCCTGTTGACTCAAAGAAAAAAATAAACAGAAGTTTCTAAACTGAGCCTGTAGTTCCACAGCCTGAGGGAGTCGGATTGGAACCTTCACTGGTTGTTCCTAAACCCAGGGTGACTCTGTGTCTTTGCTGCCAGGCCTGTGTGAATCTGGACCAACCTCCCAGAGGGACACCAAGAGGCTCGCTAAATCACTACTTAAAAACACACACTTTAATCGAAAGGCAGTTCAATGACTTTTTAATGTTGGTTCCCACAATGTTTTTGTTTTTGTTTAAGACAGTACTAGTAGCTTTCAACATTTTTGATGCCAGGGCCCACCATTTATTCAGCATCTGACCTGCAAGGGTCCATTTGTACACCTGTTGGAAACCACTGGTTTAAGATTCAGATTACTTTATTGATCCCACACTGGGCAATTCATTGCAGATTTGGTGCTTAATCATACAAACAATAAAAAACAGTAAAAAAAAAAATACAGACATGTAACAAGCATTCATTCGACAAACAGACAAAGGTGCATGGACCAGTTCAAGTGTCCTATAAGTAAGCAATAGATAAATATAACATTCCATATCAATAAATAAATACCGTGGAACTGCCACCTCTGTACAACAGGATAACCTACACTTGGATAAGGCACTCTGAATACGCTCGCTCAGGGGCGGATTGACACATATTTTCCCACCGGGACAATTTTGCCTTTGCCAGGCCACCCTGGGGGGGGTGGCCTGGCAAAGGGTCCAAATGGACCCTTGCGGGTCCATTTGGTTTCATGTTTACACCCTCAAGAGTTAAAATATTCATCATGTGAATTAGCCCAACTTAGTCTACACAACTAGAGAATGTAGAAGATTAATGGTCATTTTGATCTGTATGTTCCAGGCGAGCATCTAGCGCATTCTAGTGCATTTTGGAAGTGCCACTAGTGCATTTTGGATCTTGGCAGTTGGCAACACTGTTGACAACTCTCCTACTTGAAGGCTCTGGTGTAGGACACCTTTTCTTTTTTGAAGGATAGAAACACTAGTTTGCCTGGCCTGGGCCTGGCGCCCTGGCCTGCCCTGGACTTAAAAAAAAAAAAAAAAAAAAACTGTCCAGGCCACTAGGTGGCGCAGGCCACCGGGAAAACTCCCTGTACTCCAGATGGCCAATCCGCCCCTGCGCTCGCTGATATCTGCACCCTACACTAAACAAACTGACGGTATTTTTGGTTGTGGATACGCAACCCAAACACAACCCTTTGTGAAGGGTTACATCCTCCCAGCCCTCCTTCATTCATGTTTGACACATCAGTATGTTGGATCTCTCCACAGGGACACAGGGTTATTACAACATTTCTTTTTCAATTGTTATTACATTTATACATTTATTTAGATTAAGGCTGTTGAAAATAGTTAATTAATGGGATTAAATTAATTTGTTGATTAATCTGATTAAAATTTTTAACTCAATTAACTCATGTGCACACAGCACTCAACCCACTGAGTATTTTCTCATTGAAAGAAATGGGCAGAGCACGGTTTTACGGAGGGACATATATCTGTGTCTCAGAGTAACCAGAGCCATAGGGTATAGCTGGAGGATCTACAAGCATTGAGGGCTTGTAGATCACCTATTTTGATAAATATTTTAAAGTTAAATGGTGATTTTTTTTTTCACAGATCCTGTTTCTTTTTTTAAATTTTCAAATCCTGTACAGGAAAACATGCATATTTTGGACATAGTTCGAATGTGATTAATCATGATTAAATAATTTTGAAGCTGTGATTAATTTGATTAAAATTTTTAATCATTCAACAGCCCTAATTTAGATAAATGCTTCATCTCTCTGTCCCAGCCATCAGCTGTGGAGAGATCTGCTGGACAGGATGTCTGCTGAGGCTGTGCGGTTCCAACAGCTACTGGGACTACCAGAAACTAACACCTGGACAGCACTATCACAGCACCCAGAGATCACTGACACACGTGAGTTACGCACACACACACACACACACACACCAAGCACACACACACACACACACACACACACACACACACACACACACACACACACACACACACACACACACACACACACACACAGCACCATCACAGCACCCAGAGATCACTGACACACGTGAGTGTGTATACACACACACACACACACACACACACACACACACACACACACACACACACACACACACACACACACACACACACACACACACACACACAGCACCCAGAGATCACTGACACACGTGAGTTACACACACACACACACACGCACGCACGCACGCACGCACGCACGCACCGCACACGTGGACGCACGCACGCACGCACGCACGCACGCTCTGACAAGGAAGTGGCCCAGGCCCCTGTTTAAGGCCTGTGCAGGAATCTAACGCACATGCATTGCACGCATGCACACTGATATGTGTACACATCTAAGTATACCTCTGAATTGTGCTCTAGATTCAGAAGACAAGCTGAAGAAACCAGAGAAGACAGAGAAAAAGGGAGGAAAGGCCTCCAGCGAGGAGGAGGAGAAGAGAGGAGAGAAGAAAGCTGCTGCTAAGACAACCAGAGAGAAACTGGCAGAGGTTGGACATGTACTACCATCCCATGCCACTAGGTGGCAGCAGATAGCTATATAAATAACAGTGGTGTTCAACCTTTTTCATACCAGGGCCAACTATTTGTTCAGCATTTGAGCCACAGAGGACCAACAATTGAGGACATTTTAGCCCCGCAGACCCCAAAACTAAAGATTTGTTTTGCTTTTGTCCACAATTCCAGGCTGGATTTTAGAAACAAAACAGTAAAACATATAGATCAAAATGACCATTAATCTTGTAGGGCTAATTCAGATGATGAATATTTTAAGTCTTGAGAGTGTAAACATGATGTTTACACTTTCAAGAGTTTCATTTTTATGCTCTCAAAGAGTTACATCTGGTTAACCAACTTTCCATCATTTAGCCTGGGGACCACCTGTGATTGTATCAGGGACCATTGGTGGTCCCCGGACCACCTGTTTAAAACCCCTGCTATATAAGGATGTTGATAGAGTTAATTTGTATGCGTAAGTTAACTACTGTGCAGTACATTTCAGTCAGAACCAGCTAATTTCAGATCAAGCCACCAGCCGGGTTCATTCATACCTTCATTGTCTCCACCAGGCCGGAGGCATGGTGGAATATGTTTTATGTGTGTGTGTGTGTGTGTGTGTGTGTGTGTGTGTGTGTTGTGTGTGTGTGAGTGGTGTGTGTGTGTGTGTGTGTGCGTGTGCGTGCGCGCGCGCACTCAGACTTAGACTTAGACTTAACTTTATTGTCATTGTCACGAGAACAACGAAATTAAAAAGCATCAGTCCCCAAGGTGCAGTACATTAATGCATTAGAACTAGTACGAATAAAAAAATATCTCTTTTGAGCATCTAAATTCATTAAGAAAAATAAAAGCAATAAATAGGCCTATATGTATATATATATATACCGGTATATAAACAATAAATACAAGTAGGGTAAACTAGCAGTGGAAAGTGCAAAGGTATGCACTGTATACATTAGAGTTTGTAAATGAACGTACACAATATTGCACAAGTTTATATTGCACATGTTCCCTGGCCTCTGTGCAAAAGAATTGAAGTTCATATGCTACCCTCTACCTTTCACAGCCAAACTGTTTAGCACCTTGATGGCTTTGGGATAAAAACTGTCCCTCAGTCTATTTGTTGAGGCTGGGTGCACGCTGTACCCTTTCCCTGAAGGCAACAGTTTAAAGCAGGGGTGGGCAATTATTTTTCCCAAGGGCCAAATAAGATACATAAAATATTATGGAGGGCCAAGATTAAAGGCTGAACTAAAGCCTGCGTAATATTAATTTAATTTAAAAAAATAAAAGTAATAGTAAGACCAACCATTTTGACACTAGGGCCCTCACTTTATTCAGTATTTTAGCCACCACCATTTGATGACATTTTAGCCCCATGCACAGACCCCAAAAGTAAAGATTTCTGTAGCTTTTATCCACAATACCAGGATGGATTTCACAAACAAAACAGGCAAACATACAGATCAAAAATGACCATTATTTTACATTCTCTGGCTAATTCAGATGACGAATATTTTAACTCTTGAGAGTGTAAACAAGATTTTTACGCTCTCAAAGAGTTACATCTGGTTAACCAACTTTCCATATTCAACTGTAACTCTCTCAATGACCCCGGACCCCGGACCACTGGTTGAAAATCACAGTACCCTTTCACGGGCCGGTCAGAGTCAGCCAAAGGGCCGCATTTGGCCCCCGGGCCGCATAATGCCCAGGTATAGTTTAAAGTGTCCGTGTCCTGGGTGTGTGGGGTCCACTGTTTACCGTTTACATTTGCAAAACACATTTCTTGGACAAAATGCATCAAATCATCCAAATTCTAGAGTCATAAGAAGAAATGTCACCCTTTGAACATTGGCCTATTATAGCGCCACCAGGAGGCCACAACCTGTCCTGGCCTGGTGGAGGTCGACCTGTGTCCAGAAGGGGCACTTTTCTAGTTGGGTCATTCTTTACTAATCGTTGACTAATTATTGAGCTCATAATATCACAATATCATAATTATTAGGCTACAGTTTGTTTTATTATTATTATAAATAAATGTGTTTCACATATACAGCTGAGCATCCCGCCCATCTCGTGACATCATCCTTGACCAAGGATTCTTTTTCCTCATAGACTTTTCTAAAATGATTTATATAAAGACGGTTATGCCATGGAAAAAGTCTAAACTCACCAAATCATGACAACACACAATATTAATATACTAGTACTAATATACTATACTACTATCTAATTAGCAAGATGAAAAACAACAGGATTAAATGCTTTGGTTTCCATTTTCGTCACACATCAAAACCCCTTATCCCTACACTTGTCTGGCTTTATTACTATTTTTTTTAAATAATCAAAATGGCCAGCCTACAAGCTCACAACGTGTCAATGTAGATTACCTAGTTGAACTATCCAAAATATGTTTTTCAAAATGGCAAAAAAGGCTAAGAAGTTTAGGGATAAGGGGTTTAGCGGTGACGAATATGGAGCGCTTTGTTTTCTTCTCAGAAATGACTTGATTGTCCCAAAACAGTGTGGTGTAATTATTGCCTTTATATGAATCATTTTCGAAAAAGTCCATGAGGAAAATGAATGGGGAATTCATTTCCGGGGCAACAAGAAGGGGCGGGACTGCTCAGCTCTATTTCTAAGGTTTGGACAAATAATTTAAACATTTTGACTCTTTTAGAGTCTGAAAAAAATGACTTAATTTGCGTGATTTCCTCCCTCTGTGTCTTCATGGCGTTGACTCATAGATGAGCCGTGTTCGGCCTACTGATCACTGGCTGCCATGGCAACCGGAAAATGTGTGAAAATGCACACCTGCTCTCCTCCGGGAGGTTGAATTTTTCTGCCACCATGTTGGATTTCATGGCACCTGTCATGAAAAATCGGCCCGGACATTTTTAGCGTGATTTGGCCTAGACCGGCCCACCACAACCAGCGCGTGATGGACCTGTTCTACCTGGTATAGTTGGTTAACCAGATGTAACTCTTTGAGAGTGTAAACATGAAACCAAATGGACCCTTGCGGGTCCATTTGGTTTCATGTTAACGCTCTCAAGAGTTAAAATATTCATCTAAATTGGCCCAAGTCTAGATAGAAAATGTAGAAGATTAATGATCATTTTGATCTGTATGTTTGACTGTTTTGTTTCCCAAAGCACCCGCTTCTACCGTTATCAAGCAATAACTCCCTAGAATCTGCTGCCCAAATCCAGCCTGGAATTGTGGACAAAAGCAAAACAAATCTTTAGTTTTGGGGTCTGTGCGGCTAAGATTTCATCAAATGGTGGTCCGTGGCTTAAAATTCTGACCAGCGCTTTTAATCATACCGTGATACCAGTGCCCCCCTACGGGTCGTGACTCGTGGCCCACCGGGAGACCTCCCTGTACACCCAATGGCCAATCCGACCCTGACACCTGTGCAGTCTACCTGACGTTGCCATCCACAACTTTCACAGATGATCCAAAAGTTGTGAGGATTTCTGTCCATGTCACAATGTTGGAACCTAGATTATAAAGATGCAACAATTGGCCTTTCACCTACTTGGATGTATAGATAAAATTATAATAAGGCAGTGGTTTTCAACCAGTGGTCCAGGGACCACCAGTGGTCCCCAGGCTAAATGATGGACAGTTGGTTAACCGGGTGAACTCTTTGACAGTGTAAAAATCAAACCAAATGGACCCTTGCGGGTCCATTTGGTTTCATGTTTACACTGTCAAGAGTTAAAATATTCATCCAAATTAGCCCAAGTCTACACAACTAGAGCATAGAAGATTAATGGTCTTTTTGAGCCATGTTTGAGGAAATCCAGCCTGGTATTGTGGACAAAAGCAAAAGAAATCTTTTAGTTTTGGGGTCTGTGGGGGGCTCACGTGTCCTCAAATTGTGGTCCATGACTCAAATGCTGAATAAATAGTAGACCCTGAGATCAAAAAGGTTGAAAAGCACTGTAATAAGCAATAGATTGGACACTGGATTCCTCCTCCCATCCACTTGCATTAAGCTGCTCACCCAGCGCATATAGGAACAGAGCATTCTGGGATTGTTACAGGCTCGAACCCAGCAGCATTGTGAAGGCATTGTGCCAGCAAGCAAATCATGAGCCATCTCCACCTAGGTTCACCTTCACACTAGACAGTGGCGTGTCCGCCCTGATACTAAAGACTTTTAAATCATGTAGCGGCCCAATTATCTTGTAGTGTGTGGGGGGAAAAAAAGTTTGGAGCTACTAAATAAAAATCCCCACATTAGAATAAAGACAACCTGCAGCAATGCACTGTAAACTGCATTGGAGGGAGGAGGACCTCAGGGTGAAATGTAGAAAATGGAACATCTGTGACAGAAATCAAGGACATTATGCATCATGTCACAGGAATCAAGGTAGATTGATGACCAATATGTTTTGGTGTGGAATTCTCTCTTAAGATCTCTAAATACATCTAAGGAAGTAACACTAAACCAGTGATGGGCAAGTTACTGGGAAAATGTAGTAAGCTACACTACTCGTTACTCTCAAAAAAAAATGTAGCTAAGCTACACTTCAAGCTATCCCCAAAACATTGTAGTAAGCTACACTACAAGCTACACGACAAAAGTAGCTCGTTACATCAACACTACATATATATAAAATATAACTCAGCTTAATGTACAACTTTCTAAACATAACATTATGTTGTTTTATCCTCTGGTCTGTAAAGCACTTTGAGCTGCATTTTGTCATGACCGGTGCTATACAAATAAATTCTACCCTTTGAAAATGGGTGGAATTCAAAAATATGGGTGGGAAAATGTAGTAAGCTACACTACTTGTATGCTATGTAGCTTAGCTACTTGTAACAAGTAACTGCCAGGGGCGGATTGGCCATCTGGAGTACAGGCAGTTTTCCCGGTGGCCTGCGCCACCTAGTGGCCTGGACAAGATCCAAAATGCACTAGTGGCACTTCCAAAATGCACTAGAATGTGCTAGATGCTCGCCTGGAACATACAGATCAAAATGACCATTAATCTTCTACATTCTCTAGTTGTGTAAACTAAGTTGGGCTAATTCACATGATGAATATTTTAACTCTTGAGGGTGTAAAAATGAAACCAAATGGACCCGCAAGGGTCCATTTGGTTTCATTTTTACGCTCTCAAAGAGTTACATCTGGTTAACCAGCTGCCCCCCCTCCCGCAGGGTGGCCTGGCAAAGGCACAATTGTCCCGGTGGGAAAATATGTGCCAATCCTTCCCTGGTTACTGCCCATCACTGCGCTAAACACAACTGTCTGTCCGTCTGTCCGTCTGGCTGTCTGTCTGTCTGTCTGTCTGTGACGTCCACCCTGTGTGTTAACAGGATCGCAGCAGGAAGGGCCGGGGGTCAGAGGGCATAGGGAAGCAGCAGCAGCAGCAGCAGGGAGGTAAACAGGGGGAGAAGGACCAGTTGATCACAGACCACCAGCAGCAGCAGCAGGAGGAGCTCCACAGTGACGGCCACAGCATCAGCATCACACCTGAAACCAGAAACAAATACAGGACACTCCTGTACCAGCAGGCCAGTGCTGTGTGTGTGTGTGTGTGTGTGTGTGTGTGTGTGTGTGTGTGTGTGTGTGTGTGTGTGTGTGTGCTTCGCGCCACTGGCGATGAAGCCGCACCCATACCATTTTCAGTTACAGGACTTTTATTAGTCAAGTAAAGCATCAATAATAACATCAGTTGTTGTTGAAGTTGCAACAGACACGCAGCATGCATAAAGCTAAAGGTCTGACTCAGAGAGTTTTCTGTTTTCAATGATGAAATGCTGTTGGTTTAGTGGTGACACAGCTGTAGATAGTTAGTATAGTGTTTAAAATTATTTTAATTATAAGCACTTTCATTTGAAATATCTTTGAGAATTGGGTTGTTTTGCATGCCATCATGTTTGTTGGGGCAGTCTGGGCATTTAGGGGGGCATTGCCCCCCCATGCCCATGCCTAGATCCGGCCCTGTGTGTGTGCGTGCGCGTGTGTGCATCTGCGTGGGTACACGTTTTGTTTGCATATTCTAAATATACTGATTAATTCACTTTGGTAGTTGCAATTGTGTAGAAAAACATGCTGACTCTAACTGCTCTGTCTGTCTGTCTGCCTGCCTGCCTGCCTGCCTGCCTGCCTGCCTGCCTGCCTGCCTGCCTGCCTGTCTGTCTGCCTGTCTGCCTGTCTGTCTGCCTGTCTGCCTGTCTGTCTGTCTGTCTACAGGTTCATGTCCTGATGGTAGACCTGGTGGACTCTCTGTGTGACCTGATGGATGAGCTAAAGGAGACGCAGTTTTCCAAGAATACAGTCTAATTTTTATCCAGTACTTTGTTTTGTTACTAAACGGATAATAAATGTCTAAAATGTCTCAATTAAGAATAAAACATTACATGGCAGATGGCATTGCATGCACACCATAATATTATATCCATACTATAATTAAGGAAATGTCTGTCTGAATGCCTGTCTGAGTTTTCACATAGGTGTTGACCATAACATTAGGAAGAGACTGACAAAGCCCTTTTTTCACATTAACCAATTGTTAATGAAACATTAAATTAATAGTGCATTAGATTTTCACCATCGACTTAACACGGCAACGTCTTACGCCCCCCCCTTTGCCAGTGGCTTCATGATGACTGTCTACAGAAACAGCTAAAATATCAGATTTATCAACACGATTTATCAACATCATTTGGTGTTCATATATTCACAACGGGTAAGGTCCTAGTTCAATTCAATGCATGAGAAAACATGTCTACATAAATGCCAGACAGTGGTTAGTGCTGTTGCCTCACAGCTAGAACGTCCTGGGTTCGATTCCCGCTAGGGGCGCTGCTGTGGGTGCTGTCTGCTCCTCCGCGTCATCAGTGCCCATACCCGAGGCGGGGTTGGTGAAAGGGCCTTTCTGTGTGGAGTTTGCATGTTCTCTACATGTCCCCTAGGGTAGATACCCTCACATGTTTTCCCTGTGTCCCCTAGGGTAGATACCCTCACATGTTCTCCCTGTGTCCCCTAGGGTAGATACCCTCACATGTTCTCCCCGTGTCCCCTAGGGTAGATACCCTCACATGTTCTCCCCGTGTCCCCTAGGGTAGATACCCTCACATGTTCTCCCCATGTCCCCTAGGGTAGATACCCTCACATGTTCTCCCTGTGTCCCTATAGGGTAGATACCCTCACATGTTCTCCCCGTGTCCTCTAGGGTAGATACCCTCACATGTTCTCCCCTCACATGTTCTCCCCGTGTCCCCTAGGGTAGATACCCTCACATGTTCTCCCCGTGTCCCCTAGGGTAGATACCCTCACATGTTCTCCCCGTGTCCCCTAGGGTAGATACACTCACATGTTCTCCCCATGTCCCCTAGGGTAGATACCCTCACATGTTCTCCCCGTGTCCCCTAGGGTAGATACCCTCACATGTTCTCCCCGTGTCCCCTAGGGTAGATACCCTCACATGTTCTCCCCATGTCCCCTAGGGGTCCGTGCCTAAAATGCTGAATAAAATGTGGGCCGTGGTATGAAAAAGGTTGAATATGAGTTTTCTGTTTTCAATGATGAAATGCTGTTGGTTTAGTGGTGACACAGCTGTAGTTAGTTAGTAGCAGTAGTGGTGTTTCAATTGAAATCATTTTAAATATAACCAGTGTTGTAGTGGTACTTTTAGAAGTGGGGGGGACGCCTCTGAAAGGGGAATTCCCCCCATTTGACTTTTTTTTCTGAGAGTGTACAAACCCTAGCGGTCCATTTGGTTCACAAGGAAACTCAGTAACATGGTGAAACACATCTTGATGATGTCATCAAGATGTATTTCACCATGCTAATGATTTTTTTCAGACCCAAAAATATTTTAGATGTGAGAAGTGGGGGGACGCCGTCCCACTGCGCCCCCCCCTCCACTACACCCCTGAATATAACTTAAGCTAGCACTTTAATTTGATATCTCAGGTTGTTTTGCATGCCATCATGTTTGGCGGGGCAGTCTGGGCATTGCCCCCCAATGCCCATGCCTAGATCCGCCCCTGGAGGAGTATGGAGGGGGTGCCCGAGTGCGGAGTGTGTGTGTGCGTGACAGTGATTGAGTGAGAGATGATGAAAGCGTGCACGCTCCTCCTCCTGCTGCTGCTACCAGGGTTATCCTCGTCGTCCTTCTACTACTACGCGTATGCGGATTTCACGTCAGGCCGATCATCGGACTCCCAGTTCCAGCCATTCTCCTCCTCCTCCTCCCGGACCACACCGCTGAACGGCCGGGGACCGGCGGGCTAGCTGCTGCTGCTGCTGCTATATATAGGCCTCCATCCATCCACCATGCTGCAGCATCCCGTTCCTCTCCATCGACCAGCAGGATTCGAACTCACCAAGCATAAGGTGCATGATGGATTCCGAGTCGGCGCAGCAGTCCGCTAGACCAGCGAGGCAGCAGCTCCGTGTAACACTACCGTCGGTTCCTTGTTTCTCCTCCTCGCTCCGTTCGTCACCGTCGGTTCCTCGGTAAAACGCAGAGGTGCAGCTGTAACCTGCCTAAAGCTACCTATTCCTACCTACCGTACCTACCGCTGCTGCTTCGCTCTATTTACCGGTGAAGGATGGATGGATGGATGTATGGAGTGAGTGAGTGAGAGGTGGTGGTGGACTGGTGGAGGATCAGCCGCTCGGTCGGTAGCCTCCTGTCCACCTTGAGTCCGGCTGATACGAACGAGTCGATTCCATCCATCCAGCGGACGGACCGCAGGGCGGACAGCAGCGGAGGAGGAGGGACCACCGGTCCGGGCGGACAGCAGCGGAGGAGGGACCACCGGTCCGGGCGGACAGCAGCGGAGGAGGGACCACCGGTCCGGGCGGACAGCAGCGGAGGAGGAACCACCGGTCAGGGCGGACAGCAGCGGAGGAGGGAGCACCGGTCCGGGCGGACAGCAGCGGAGGAGGGAGCACCGGTCCGGGCGGACAGCAGCGGAGGAGGGAGCACCGAACCGTAGGGCGGACAGCAGCGGAGGAGGAACCACCGAACCGTAGGGCGGACAGCAGCGGAGGAGGAACCACCGGTCCGGGCGGACAGCAGCGGAGGAGGGAGCACCGGTCCGGGCGGACAGCAGCGGAGGAGGGAGCACCGGTCCGGGCGGACAGCAGCGGAGGAGGGAGCACCGGTCCGGGCGGACAGCAGCGGAGGAGGGAGCACCGGTCCGGGCGGACAGCAGCGGAGGAGGGAGCACCGGGTCCCACCGGCTGTGGAGTACCGAGGAGAGCAGGACTCAGCGCCGTGGAAGACACTGAGCAGACCGGAGGATGAGGAGATGAGTGCTCACGGTAAGCACAGCCCCGTTCGGGACTCTCTCATCTCGCTGGTGATGCTGATCCAGCCTAGAGGAGAGAGTCCCGCGCAACTCTGTTGCTGCTGTGGTTGACCGGGGGGGGTGCAGCCTAGCGCTAGCAATAAGCTACATGCTAGCGCTTCCAAAACATGGCACTGCCGTCTTCTAGAATTAAATACCCGTTTTCTGTGTGACCGGGTTAAAATGTTAAGGTCCCCGGGTTGAGTTTTTTGTTGTTGTGACTCTATCGATACCATTCCCGTTTGCATTGGTTACTGCTAAAGGGGTTTAATCCAGTGTTTTTGGACGGCAGCACCCCCCGGTCAACCACAGCAGCAACCGAGCTGCGCGGGACTCTCTCATCTCTCCTCTAGGCTGTATCAGCATCACCAGCGAGATGAGAGTCACCATGCGCACCGAAAATATGATTATTATTATTAACGGTAATAGGCCTAAGTAGGCTATAACTATTTTAACTCAATAACTGTAATCATTGGCTATATTATATATATTTTAATTTATTTAAATAGAAGTAGTAGGCTACGTGTTTTGGGACCATTGCATCATAAGATTGAAGACAACCAAGAACAGCCACCGTTGTATTATTTACTATAGGTGTCTGTTATTAACATAATGATGAGTAGGCCGGTCTGTGCTTCATGCTGGTAGTATAGTGCAGGGGTTTTCAACCTTTTTCATCCCAGGGACCGCCATTTATTCAGGATTTGAGCCACGGACCACCATTTGAGGATATTTTAGCCCCACAGACACAGTTTTGTCCACAATTCCAGGCAGGATTTTGGAAACAAAACAAGCAAAACATACATGCACATATATTCAACAAACATACATTCCAAAATGGCTAATTCAGATGATGAATATTTTAACTCTTGAGAGTGTAAAAATGAAACCAAATGGACCCGTAAGGGTCCATTTGGTTTCATTTATACGTTCTCAAGAGTTACATCTGGTTTAACAACTTAGCTGGACCAACTGGAACCCTCTCAAGGACCACTGGTGGTCCCCGGACCACCTGTTGAAAACTACTATAGGTGTATGTTATTTACATAATGATGAGTAGGCCGGTCTGTGCTTCATGCTCTTAGTGCACAATAAGGTACTTTAATTCCCCCAACCTGGCAACTCCAACTATACACCGCGGTTGGTGTATTATTATTGTGTAAGAAGAATGGACATGAATCATGATAGTAGTACTGTAGTACACATGGACTGTCACTGCACACACAGTAGCTTTTACGCCTAAGGTGATTCAGTCAGTGGGCTGCACGAGGGGTCGTGCGTGCGTGCGTGTGTGTGCGTGTGTGTGTGTGTGTGCGTGTGTGTGTGATGCAGCCATGAAGGCTACTACTGTACTGTACATACAGCAGCTGAGGGATACTACTATACTGTACTATGCAGAGATGATAGACAGACAGCAGCATGGACGCTCTCAGGGGCGGATTGGCCATCTGGAGTACAGGGAGTTTTCCCGGTGGCCTGCGCCACCTAGTGGCCTGGACAGTTTATTTATTTATTTATTTATGTTTTTTAAGTCCAGGGCAGGCCAGGGTGCCAGGGCACCAGGCCCAGGCCAGGCAAACTAGTGCGCTCGCACTGCTGGAGGCAGTGTTGCCAACTGCCAAGATCCAAAATGCACTAGTGGCACTTCCAAAATGCACTAGAATGTGCTAGATGCTCGCCTGGAACATACAGATCAAAATGTCTCCTCCCCTGCTCTCCTATTTTGTCTCTTTAGTAGGGTGTATTGTGGACATCAATCAGTCACTGCAGAAGACAGCAGGCCATGCTGCTGCTGCTGCTGCTGCTGCTGCTGCTGCTGCTGCTCAACTCAGTTTGAACTAGAAAACGTGCCCTTCTGGGCACAGCTCTCCACTGGAGGATATAGCATGGCGTTACAAACATATATGCAGATGTAAAGATGTGACTTGGGTGCCTTAATGCTAGCCTGGCGTAACCTGAAATGATTTCTGCCTATAGGGGAGGCAGTTGACTCCTCCCTCTATGCCACTGTGGCTAACAAACTAGTCCAGGCTTTCCGTTTTCGCACAAGGCGGGCAAAAATGAAAGCCTGAGTGTCGAGGCTACCATGAGGCTGACTTGAAAAATGGCGGTGCTTCCTCAGTCTAGTTGCCTGGCCCCCAGTCTTGAGTTTTTTTAAATTCTACTTTCTCCTGCGATTCAGGGCTGGTGATGGTGTGATGCTGCCTCCACTGTCGTAAGTAGGCTAGTGATTGAAAATCTGACTAGGGCAGCTGATTGGCCAACAGAACTGTCACTCAACAGTGGCAAATAGAAATGGGTCAACAATACAAAGGAAGTTGGTCTTTTTGTCTCCACCAGTATGCAGAGTATGTTTTAGCCCTTGTCCGTCCGTCTGTCCGTCCGTGCAGGCCCTAGCCGCACCCGATTGGCCGGTTTAGGTGATGTCATCATATTAGCTCGCTCTGCTCACGTACAAGTAGGCCATGGCCTACTTGTTCGCTCCGCTCACGTATGCTCACCCTGATGCCATCAGAGACAACCTGATCTGGCCTGGTGGAGACCTGAGCCAAGAAGGGGAACTCATCTAGTTTTTTATTTATTTACTTTTACTGCGTGGCCCCAGTGACCCACTAATTGACAGGAACTACTTCATATTTCTTCATATTTCATAACTCCCACCACGGGACTCTCGACATGAATTTATTAATTCCAACTACTATATTAATGGCAAGTATTTCATACAACGTAACTTCCTGACATATGAACTATCCCTTTAAGTGTAGTGAGTGTGTGTGCGCGCGTGCGCGTGTGCGCGCGTGCGTGTGTGCGTGTGTGTACGTGTATGTGTACGTGTGTGTGTGTGTGTGCACGTGCGTGCGTTTGTGCATGCGTTTGTGCATGCGTGTGTGTGTGTGTGTGTGTGTGCGTGGCGTGCGTGCCGTGCGTGCGTGCGGCGTGCATGTGTGCTCATTTTGTTATAGCACAGAGCCAGAGATGATTTAGCAGAAAGGTGATACTGATTGAAGTTGCTGATCCTTACTTTCATTTCTGTGTCCTTCATTCCCTCTCCCTCACACACACACGCACGCACGCACACGCACGCACGCACGCGCGCGCACGCACACACACACGCACACACAGAGAAAACACATCATCTTCCTTCTTGTTTGTATGCAGTTCCTCAGCTGTTCTTGCTGAGGTGTGTGTTTTGTGTTTTGTGTTTTTATGGGACAACACATTATATCTTTTCTTTAGAAGGATTCTCCATCCTTAGTCAACCGAATAGGGATAAAAATGAGGATTAAATCAGACATTAAATAAGACAGTATTATTACAGTATTCACAGCTGCTATGGTCACAGGAGACTGTGAACAACAGTGAAGGTAGCAGACAGAAGACATAATGACAACACTATACTACTAGTAGTAGTGGTAGTAAAATAAATTATATCCTGCTTGCTAGAAACTTTGAATTATACTGCACCCAAAACAGTACTAGACTGTTAATATTGTTGTACTGTTTGCAATGTGGCTTTTCTGAACTGAATGTGGAAATATACGTAACGACAAGAAGAAGCCACAGGGCACTTGGACACTGAACTCTGTCTGTCACAATGCAATTTGTGTGACACCTGAAAAGGCAAACGAGGGACTGTCTGTCCCACGCAAAGAGAGACAGCTGGTCCCGCTGGGCAAGTCTTTGCCTAGTTGCAGCATGCAGGCAAAGTTCACAAACTTCACACAACTTGCCTGTTGTGTTGATGATTTGAGGCATTTTGTTCAAATGATAGTGTTCTGAACTAGAGCTGTCAATCGATTAAAAAATTTAATCGCGATTAATCGCATGATTGCCCATAGTTAATCTTTGATTAATCGCAATTTAATCGCATATTTTCATGAGTTCTGAATATACCTTAAATGAGTGTTTTTTCAAGAATATTCATATCAAGGTCATATATTTATTCTGCATTTGAGCCACAGACCACCATTTGATGACATTTATTTAGACTTCCAGACCTAAATTAAAGAATTTGTCAACGATATCATTAGGAACGAACATGCACATTTTGTAGAAAGTTCTCTACATTCTGTAATTGTGTAGACTTATTTTAAAGTAATTTAACTGATGCAGATATTTAAAAATTATTCACCTGCATTTGGCGAAATTGAACCAAATGGACCCACTTGGCCTTTGGTTTTACTTTGAGTTAATCTCGCACTAAAAAAATTAATCGAGTTAACTCATGGCTGAGTTAACTCGCGATTAACTAGTTAACTCTGACAGCCTTAGTTCTGACAGGCTGTTCTGGAAAACCTGGGGCAGATGCAGAGCCTTATAGTGGGGGTTCTGATACTCCTGTTAACTCCTATGTCCCCTAGGGGGCGCTAGGACATTAACCAAACACGTTTTTTGCTAGTCGAATCGAATACTTTGGTAGTCAAATAGTTGTCGACTAGTCTATAGTGATATATGTTTGTTTTTTTAGCCAATAAAATGTGTGATTCTGGACTTCCTATTTGAAAAAATACATGAACATTAAAATACTGTAACTCAGTTACATTATGACATGAAAAATGAGCAATCAACCTACAATTACTACCAACACCACAGCACACATCCACAATGCCTGCTGCAGAAAATATGAAAAATATATATCAAAAATTATTATTACCGAATAACGAATAGTGAATTAATAGTCGAATAGTGTTTTGCTAGTCGAGTAATCGACTGGTCGAATATTTAGTTAATTTACAATTTACAATTCAGGCATTTAGCAGACGCTCTTGATCCAGAGCGACTTACAATGGTGAAAAAGTTTACAATTTAATCAGGATTTACAATACATTTCACAACATACAATGAAGTGCTAAAAACATTGTAATACATTAGGCAACCTATATAAGTCATTACCTATATATACAACCTATATAATGCCCTAGGGGGTGCTGGCGCTGCTGGAGGAGCATAGAGCCAACAGCACCCCATTCACAAACTGTTTAAAAACTGACATTCTGGCGATACGGGCGTCTCATGAGGCTGTACGTGATTCTGCAGCTGAGTCCTATTGGGGGTGGGAGTAGCAGTAGGTGTATGGAGAAATGTGTTGGACTCAGGTATTTAATCGTTTACCTGCCGATCTCGCGGACCTCGTTGATTTCCCGTTAGATTACGCACGCCGGTCACGACGACGGCTCGTATCACAACGAAATGTAGATTTCATTCTTTAATCCAACTATTAGTCCGAGCGCATCGTCTGATAATGATCCCGTTGCTGACTTTCATTTGGAACAGAATCAGGAACTTTTTGCTCAGATCGTCAGAGGACAGGTTAGTCAAGACACCAGAAATAAGCATATAGGCACCCCCCTCCTGTTTAGGGGATCTGGGGCTTCAAAATAAGGGTTTTGTACCGATTTCACTGGTTTGAGCCGTGGCAATGGGGAGAAAACAAAGAAGATGCGCCCGCGGTCAAAGAGTTAATCCAGCTTTAATTACTTTAAAACCCTGTATTTTAGTTGTTCTTTAATAATTACTTTCTGTATTATAAACGTTACAGAGACGGTAATCGAGACTGAACAATACTTTAAAACAGTTGTCGTTTTGCATATACCTAAAATAGCTCTTATTTGCGCCGTTCTCATTGAAAACAATGTATTCCCAACTGCAGCTAGGACTCAGAGAGGCTCTGTAGAGTCACGTGGGGGACGAACTGCTCCGCTGCTCGCCACGCTGCTCCGCTCTGGTTTTGGGTACATTAATATCTCAACTCTCGCATTATAAGGCTCTGGGCAGATGTTAAGAAATGTCCTGCAGAGTTCCAGAGTGCATGGACAGAAGGACAGACACATACTCTATACTACATGTCTTTGGCCTGGTGGTGCAATTATATACATAACATCAGTGTTGGGACATGTGCACTACGTAACTTAATATATTACATAATATATTACCAAAATGCAGTAACTTGTAATATAAATATATTACTTAACAAAAAACAATCTAATATATTATACTTTTCTTTATGCATTACTGCATTACTTTCAATATTACTTTCTGTCAATCTGTCTCGTTGAAAATGTTCTTGTGAAATTATCTTGACAACTGCAGAAGTTAAATAATTACCTATTTTCTATCATTTGTCATCAAATTATTTATTCAGTGAGTGACGTTTTTTTCAAGTTTATTTAAAATGGATTTGGCCCGATAGCCAAGTGCGCTTGCTTTATTGTAGGTATGCCACTGGCCTACGCAATATTAATAGTGACACTAAATATTGAATTATATATTTTCGAACAAAAAAGTAACATGTAATAGTTATATTAATATATTATATTCGCTCAGACAGTAATATTGTAATATAATATATTTTTAAAATGAAGGTAATAATTAACAAGTATTATATTAACAAGGTAAAGTAATATTCACAACACTGCATAACATAAGGCATGGATAGGAAAAAGAGGAGAGATTTCTTTTAAATAATACCTAGTGCACCACTGCTATCATGATCCTCCATGAGTCACATCTGGATCAGTAGTTTACAGACCACTGACTGTAATGTATCACATCTGGATCTGTAGTTTACAGACCACTGACTGTAATGTATCACATCTGGATCTGTAGTTTACAGACCACTGACTGTACTGAATCACATCTGGATCAGTAGTTTACAGACCACTGACTGTACTGAATCACATCTGGATCTGTAGTTTACAGATGGTTAACCAGATGTAACTCTTTGAGAGCGTAAAAATGAAACTTGTGGGTCCATTTGGTTTCATTTTTACACTCAAGAGTTAAAATATTCATCATGTGAATTAGCCCAACTTAGTCTACACAACTAGAGAATGTAGAAGATTAACGGTCATTTTGATCTGTATGTTCCAGGCGAGCATCTAGCGCATTCTAGTGCATTTTGGAAGTGCCACTAGTGCATTTTGGATCTTGTCCAGGCCACTAGGTGGCGCAGGCCACCGGGAAAACTCCCTGTACTCCAGATGGCCAATCCGCCCCTGACTGATTGTAATGAATCACAGCTGGATTTGCCTTAAGGCTCAGTGGCCATGCAGTGATGGAGATGGTCTACAGTTAAACAGTCTTTAGGTTTAGTAGGTTATGATGTGGACACTGTCTGAGGAAGAGCCCAGACTCAAGAAGATTAATAAGACTACTTAAATAAGAGTACTTTAAGTGTGTGTGTGTGTGTGTGTGTGTGTGTGTGCGTGTGTGCGTGCGTGCGTGTGTGTGCGTGCGTGCGTGCGTGCGTGTGTGTGCGTGCGTGCGTGTGTGCGTGCGCGAGAGATAGAGAGATAGAGAGCGATGGAGAGGAATGGAGAGAGATAGTCTGTTGGCCTGAATAAAGTTTACCAGCCAGTCTTGAGTCTCGTCAGACATTCATTCCTGACCCATTTCCTTTAAAGGTATACCCTGACTAAAATGTTGTCACTTGGCATCAATTTACACATCTTTGGTTACACTCTTTCTAATGCTCTCATCTCGCAGCGCGGATGAGAGCCTGGAGATCGAGGCTAGGTGAAACGTGTCCGACTCTGATCGCACGCCATTGCCATCTAGTGATAGCAGTAATATCGAATATCAAGCTAATTAACCCGTTATCAACAGCGATATTAAAAAATCAATACTGCCCAAGACTAGTGCCCAGCCCACCCTGCATGCCAACCTTCCAGCCCACCCTAATAGGGCTGGCTAAATCCGGCCCTGGTGTGCTGTATCAGTGCATGTTGAATCATCTTGACTCCACACAGATCATCAACACGACTAGCAGACAGGATGGAAAACTGCTTTTCCTCAATTATATTCCTCATGGGCAGAATGAGGCTGTTGTACAGCAGTGGTCCACAAGCCTTTTAATGTCAAGGACCCCCAACAATGACACTAATTAGCCTGCGAGCGCCCATTATGTCAAGGACTCCAATAAGAGAAGATTAGCACAACAGCTCTAACAGTGATTAACTAATCTAACAGCCTTCTGGGTGAAGTGAAGTACGTCATCAGTGATCAGACTGACAAAATGTTTGGAGGTCAGAGCCGCCCTTTAAAGGGCTACTCTCAAAAAAAACATTGGGTCATTTTATGGTCTACTCAGGCTCATGTGAACACACCAGACAGTTTATGAGTTACTCCTTTCAGTATTTAGATACCGTATTTTCCGGACTATAAGGCGTACCTAAAATCCACAGTGTGCCTTATAATCCAGTGCACCTTATATATGGATCGTTCGACTGCAGTAACTTCTATTGTATGTTAACTGTAGTAGCTTCTATTCTCTGCGTCTTATAGTGCGGAAAATATGGTATTAAATGGTATTAAAAATATGGTGTTCATTTCCTTATCCCAAGTCTACACAACTAGAGAATGTAGAAGATTAATGGTCATTTTGATCTGTATGTTGGGGGTCAATATCAAATTGCGGGAATTTTTGGGTTTGAAAATTTCTGAAAAAAAAGTTCATTTTTTCCTATATATTATTATTTTTTCCTCCAAAGTATTCCTTACAGATTATGTTTCCATTAATTGCCAAGCTCAGGCATAACTGATTTCATATATTTATTTAAAAAACTGAGTTGTTGGGTCCTTATTTGGTCAACTATGTTACGGACAAAAAGTGTACATTTTTAGCACTAAATGAATGGCAAGTATTTAAACAAATCACTGTTCTTGGAAGAATATCTGTCCGCTTACCTACATTTGTGATTACAATCCCCAATTAATAAAGACATTCTTTTTTCCCCATTAAAACACCCACATTTGCAGAATGCAATTCCAAGTCTAGATATTTTCTCCCCAAACTGCTGGAATTAATGATATTTTCTCGATCAAATTATATGAGCTACATAGTTCACAGTTATTAATTGTTTTAGTCCTTTACTTACTGTTTTGGGAACAATTAAATATGTATATTTAAAAGAAAAACGTTACAGTAACTTAGTTGACAGCATGGTATTAACATGGCACAAGTGTTCACTAAGTTACCTTTTACAAGGTAACATAGTTGACATAACATAGTTGACATATTTACTGTTTTCAGGTATAAAATCAACAGCCATCTTCTTTTTTTCTGCTCTCTTGCTGAGCCTCTTCTCCAGTACTTTCTCTTTGACCATTTCTCACTCAAATCAGAAACAGCTAGACAGAACATGGCACAAGTGTCAAACTATGTCAACTAAGTTACCTTTTACAGGGTAACATAGTTGACATAACATAGTTGACATATTTACTGTTTTCAGGTAAAAAATCAACATGGCTGGCTATCAGCCTACACCACATGGCATTTTTACAGAAAGATACTTTTAAATATTCAATATACAATTCATTTCTTTTTAAATTTAAAGTTATTTATTATGAAACTGTAGTAACACTGTTGACATCTTAAAAGTTTACACCTGACTTTCACCTTACTTTATGTTAATCAAGTAAAAAAGAGAAGATAACTCGTACATGTGGCTTTCCCAAACTTCTCATCAGGAGGAAATGACATCAGGTGGAGCAGGTCATGTGATTTGGAAATAACACACCTCCTTGGGAGGGGTTTTGTGATGGGTAACTTAGTTGACAGTGATTTCTCGGACACAGATAAAATGTGTTATTTTTCAGGTTATATTTGATATACTGTATTCCAAAAAGAATCATATCTAACAGGATATTATTCAACGTTTCGATCGTTTGTGATCTTCTTCTTTCCTGAAGAAGATCACAAACGATCGAAACGTTGAATAAAGTAGAGGAGCTGAGTCTCTCATCCAGTGTTGCGGACCTTATTTCTTTTCTATGAACTCTTTTTGTCCTGCACCTGGGCCAGTTATTGGATGTGCATGCTTTATCTTTTGTCAGTGGTTTTCAACCCTTTAGGGCCCACTATTTATTCAGCATTTGACAACATTTTTACCCCACAGAACCCAAAACGAAAGATTTCTTCTTGTTGTGTCCACAATTCCAGGATGGATAACAACAGGCAAAACATAGATATCAAAATGACCATGACTTATGACTTCTTAATTAAGTGGTGCTAATTTAGATGGTGAATATCATAACTCTTGAGAGCGTAAAGATGAAACCAAATGGACCCGCAAGGGTCCATTTGGTTTCATTTTTACACTCTCAAAGAGTTACATCTGGTTAACCAACTTTCTATCATTTAGTCTGTGGATCCCACCTGGAACCAAAATCCATAGATTGGCCGCACCGTTGTATAAGCCGCAGGGTCAAAAGCATGTGAAAAAAGTAGCGGCTTATAGTCCGGAAATTACGGTACCCCTTTTACAAAGATAAAGTTTGGCCGTTGGAAGCAGAATCACCACTTGAGTTTATGGAGTGAGACAGAGCTCTTACAGCTAAAGGAATCTCCTCTGCTAACCTTTATTTGGTATCCAGCAGCAGCCTCTCAATAGGAATGAATGGACAGTCAGGCTATAGCTTTGCTTTTTACAAGGAGTTCTGAAGTAGACTTTTGTAGTTTATTAGTTGTAGTAACATATTCTCCCACACGATGCTGCCTGTCTGGTAACCACATTGATGTTCAGTCTCTGGGTGTGATCGCCTTTATATTTTATTCATTCTTTTCTCTCTCCCCCATTTCTGTATCATAACAACTTGGTACTCTCTCTGTCCAGGCGTGAAAAGGAACTTGACATTTACTCATGGAATGTTGTTCAAATTCACCTATTTTCCATTGCTCTAAAATGCAATGTAAATGTGTTTTAAATTGTGTACAGTATATTATATTCACATTGTTCTAATTGTATATTATTTTTTTTACTACTACGTTGTACATTGAAGAGTTGAGACAAATAACCATTGAAGGCCACAATAATTATCCATAATTTATAAATGACAGATATGAGGTAAGGAGATTAGCGGTCCTTTGGTGAAGACTTAAATGGTTCTTTGTCTCAACTCTTCAATTATTTGAAAACTTTATTGGTGAGAATTCTCCCCTGGTTCAAACTAGGCTCAGAGATTTTAGACCAGTGGTTTTCAACCTTTTTTTTTATCCCAGCCAGGGCCCGCTGTTTATTCAGCATTTGAACCACGGATGACCACCACTTGATGACATTTTATCCCCACAGACCCCAAAACTAAAGATTTATTTTGCTTTTGTCCACAATTCCAGGCTGGATTTGGGGAAACCAAACAGTCCAACATACAGATCAAAATGACCA
>CM076973.1:53369227-53399349 GCA_039105355.1 Benthosema pterotum
GAACTAGAGATCGACCGATCAGACTTTTGGCCGATGTTTCCGATCACCGATTAGTGGAACATCAAAAAGGCCGATAGCCGATATCAGCCGATACGATTATTATTTACTTTAATAGAATAAAAGTGCGGAAGCAGCAAAAGTGTTTCAGTTTCCCCTCCATCACATGCATCTTTTTTAATTCAAGTACAGGCACAGAGCTTCAGACATAAAAGAAAAAGAGAAAATACATTTTGGATAACTTGGATAAATCTATAAATACATGAGGTGATGGAGTCAGAGACACACAGCTATACATCTCCTTACCACCACAATCTACCGGATCTTCAATGAAAGTGGTCGATGTACCATTTTTGAACATTTATAATAAATACAAATAATCGGCTGCTCTTTTTTCGATTATTTATTTTGAGCACCGATACCGATTATTAATAAAATCATGAATATCGAATACCGATAATCGGTCGCGGCCGATAATCGGTCTATCACTAATTTGAACCTCAATTCTGGTGAGCTTTTTCCCAGGCTATGCGATTCTCCTCTGTCAGCAGTGTTGAAAATGTTCTCGTTTTAGGAACTAGTTCAGTTCACAGTTCAAACATTTAATAACAAACTAGTTCTGTTTATAGTTGATTGCAAAAATGATTGCAGCCCTGAATTTTTTTTAAAATAATACATCATTTTCTTTTTTATTAGAACATTGAGGAACACGGTGGAATCGCCGTGATAAATCTGGGCGTTTATCGTTTCCGGTATGGAAGGCCCTCATTAAGGCTGTGTTCCAATGCATAGGGTTGTTCCGTACTCCCCATATGGGGCTCCAGAGTTAGAGCCCTGATACACCTAGCAATGTTTTGATCAACATCAACAAGCAACGTCAACTAT
Organism: Benthosema pterotum; assembly: GCA_039105355.1. Taxonomy (NCBI): domain Eukaryota; kingdom Metazoa; phylum Chordata; class Actinopteri; order Myctophiformes; family Myctophidae; genus Benthosema; species Benthosema pterotum. The sequence continues at coordinate 53,370,110 of CM076973.1, forward strand.
CAACGTTGACTTTTCACCTTTCTATACAGAAAACGGTGAACTTCTGGTTGTTCAGAAAAGTCAGATCATTAGCGCCCTCTACTGGTCAACATTTCGCAATCCTCCAATCACGGCCCTCCTTGGCGTCACCTGATCCTTTCTCCTAGACTCCCTCCAAACTTTACTGAAACCAACATGGCTGCTGCTGCTTCACTGCGATGGACAAAAAACAAGGATTTTGTAACTTCTCTATTCCGCTAAATGAACATTTTGAGTTGGGTGACAGTTGGGTAAAAATTATTCAATGCAAGAAGGCTTTTTTTTCTGAGAGTGTACAAATGGAACCAAATGGACCCGCTATCGTCCATTTGGTTCACATTTGTACACTCTCAGAAAAAAATGAAAATGGGTGGAATTTAAAGGAAGATGTTGCCTGTTGCCATGTATCTCATCATGTTGCCTGTTGATGTTGACATTGCTAGTTGATATTGATCAAAATATTGCTAGTGTATCAGGGCCTTTTGTGAACTATAGAAGTGATGCTTCGTATATGGGGGGCACAGTCTGTCTGTAGAGGGCGCTATAGGCCCGCGGCCACGGGTTAATGTGTTTTTTATTTATTTGCGGTTGCAATATGAGAACAGATCATCCTGAACCTTTAATTCATATGGGTATGAAGAACCAACTGACTATAAAGAAACCAGTCAAAATGCTACTTGTGAGTGTAGATGTAGATGCCAGTGTGTTGACCCAGCGTTGCTCTGTCCGGTTCGATTCCCTGTAGGTACGTGAGGCCACCTCTAATGACCCGTGGGGACCGTCGTCCTCCCTCATGTCAGAGATCGCTGACCTGACCTTCAACGTTGTGGCGTTCGCTGAGGTGATGGAGATGGTCTGGAAACGACTCAATGACAGCGGAAAGAACTGGAGACACGTCTACAAGGTGAGTGTTGTTTCGTTAATAATCAATAATTCATAACCTACACGCTAGGGCTGGGTTCAAAAAATCGATCCAGCGATCCGATATCGATTCACGCTCAAAAACACGACATCGATTCAAAAATGTGTGGATCGATCTTCTCCAGGCGAAGACTGGCACCATTTTCTTTTACGCGGAGGCGCACTATAGAAAAAACAGACACTACTAAATGCGTCGCCGCCGCTGCCAAAGAAAACACGTGCCAAAAAAAAGCTCGTTTTGGACAGCATGAGGGCCCATATAACAGATTCTGTGAAATCGTGCTCGATTCCTGCCGTGATTCCTGGGGGCACAACGAAGCACCTGCAGCCCCTTGACATCAGTATGTGAAGCGTGTTTTCAAAGTGGCACTTCGTGTTCAGTGGGAGGCTTGGATGACTAGCGGCGAGAAATCTTTCACCAAAACTGGTCGCATGCGGAAAGCAACTTTTTCTCAAGTCTGGCAGTGGGTCCTGACTGCGTGGAAAAGTGTCAAAACATCCATCCACGATCACGAACGGGTTTCGAAAGGCTGGGCTGCTGCGCGATCAGGACGAGGCGGCGAAAAAAAGCCTAATAAAAGTCACATTGATGTCGCCTCGTCGAGCGCATTGAGAGGATTCCTGGTGGTCGCCAGCTAAATGATAGACAGTTGGTTAACCAGATGTACGGTAACTTTGAGAGTGTAAAAGTGAAACTCCGTTCACTTCATGAAACCAAATGGACCCGCAAGCGCTCATTTGGTTTCTTGAAGTGAACGGAGTTTCCGTATCTCTGGCTACGCTCTAAGGCCAGGCCTGGATGTAATATTTCTCAATCGGGGGGGCAGCCGAAAATGCAGTTGGTTTAGTGGTGCCACCGTGCCACAATAGTAGGCTAGTTAGTCAATGTTTAACTTTTGATTTGAAATATCTTTGAAGTTTTCGTTGTTTGCATTCAGTCATGTTTGGTGGGGCAGTCAGGGCGTTTAGAGGGCATTGCCCCCCATGTCTATGCCTAGATCCGTCCCTGGTCTATGGCTGTAGCGGTTAATTACATACAGCACGTGCAGTTAAATGTTACACATGTATGACTGAAACAATACATTTCACGGCACAGTACACGTTCTGTGCACTATAGATTAAAACACTTGAATGATTTATGGCCTACAAATGCATTTTTTTTCTTGAAGTCGTTTAAATAATAAAAATCTGTGCAAGAAACCTTATGGTAATTACCTTACTTATGGTAATTAATTAACAGTCCAGTGCGCTTGTATATGTACACAATCACAATCAACACATGGGGCCGTCTTGTCTATTGGACAGTATTTATTTCCATTATGTCTGTAAATAGATCGATATCGAATCGAATCGGATCGAATCGTGGATCGAATCGGATCGTGACCTTGTGAATCGAAATCGAATCGATCTAGGGAATTCGGATCGATTCCCAGCCCTACTACACGCCATAATCCATGAAGTAATATTTCACAAGAATAGACGTATGTGCTAATTATACCCTATTTAGAATGTCCTGTGGTCACCTCTGAGGTTGGTCAGTGAACTTGGTGATCTCAGGATAGACAGTAACATTTCAGAGACAATGAATTGTTGACAATGAATTGTTTACAAAGACAGGTGGACAACAAAGGACTTTCATTTGAATGTGTGCCCAGGCTATCTATAGGTATTTGGTTAACCAGCGTTTCATCTGGTTAACCAACTTAACTGGGGGACCACCTGGAATGCTCTCAAGGACCACTGGTTGAAAAACACTGGATTAGAATGATCTGTATATTACACACACATACACGCGCACACACACGTGCGCGCGTGTGCGCACACACACACACACACACACACACACACACACACACACACACACACACACACACACACGCACACTCAATCCTGCGTGTGCGTTTTCTTTCTTTCCATTTCTTTTGCGTTTCCGTCCCAAAAAACACGTCAGTGAGCAAAGACCTCCTATAGATCCAGTAACTGTAAGTGTTGTGTGGTTTCAGTAACTCTGATGTAACTGTTGTGTGGTTTCAGGCCCTGACTCTGTTAGACTACCTCCTGAAGACCGGCTCAGAGAGAGTGGCTCAGCAGTGCAGAGAGAATGCCTTCACTATTCAGGTACACCATGGTGGGTGGGTCACAGGTTCAATTCTTAGAGGTATTACTTTGATGCTGCAGCTGTTTCCCTACAAACAGACGCTTGTTTTGTTGGTAACAAAATCCTTTTTGTTGCGTAATGACAAGGCGGTGCTCGTGTGCGGAGGTGGGGGTTGGGGGGTGATTTAGCCAATCACAGTGCAGCAGTCTCGAGCAGTTTCATAATGAGCCAATAGAGGGGAGGTGGTGAGGCGGAGTTAGATTTGAATCTGTTTACAAACACAGAAGCCACCAATTCTTATCACATTATTAATACTTGCATAATGGGGATATTTGCTGCTTCTGACTTTACTGAAGTAGTTGTTTTCTAGGTATTTCAATGTTTCAATAAAATAAACAAGTTGGACACTATTATAAACAAGTGTATTCTTAACTAGTGTGTCCAATCATTTTTTTCAGATATGCTGTAGTTGTACTTGAATTGCTTCATCGCCGCCATGAAGCCGCACCCATGCCATTTTCAGTTCCAGGACTTTTATTAGTAAAGCATCAATAATAACATCAGTTGTTGTTGAAGTTGCAACAGACACGCAGCATGCATAAAGCTAAAGGTCTGACTCAGAGAGTTTTCTGTTTTCAATGATGAAATGCTGTTGGTTTAGTGGTGCCACAGCTGTAGTTAGTTAGTAGCAGGAGTAGTGTTTCACATCGTTTTAAATAAAAAGCACTTTAATTTGAAATATCTTGGGTTGTTTCCATCATGTTGCCATCATGTTTGGTGGGGCAGACTGGGCATTTAGGGAGGCATTGCCTCCCCCCATGCCCATGCCTAGATCCGCCCCTGACTTGTACTGTAACTCTCCTTTCTGTTCATTCATTCATTCATTGGTCCAGACCCTGAGAGACTTCCAGTACGTGGATCGTGACGGCAGGGACCAAGGGGCCAACGTCAGGGAGAAATCCCGCCAGCTGGTCTGTCTGCTACGAGACGAGGAGAGACTCCGACAGGAGAGGAGCCAGGCTCTGAAAACCAAGGAGAGGATGGCTGGAGGGGGAGGCAGTGGAGGAGGGGGAGGAGGAGGTAGGAGGGGCAGGGGGAGGAGGGGGTGGCAGTGGAGGAGGGGGGAGGAACAGGTAGGATTGGACGGTTCTCAAAATTTAAAACCCTGGTTTACCCTGATTCACTTTTTCATAATTTTTAGGTACCCAGTGCCAGCTATTTTCATGTAAGTCATATTTCCGTGTTTCCGGTCGGACAAGTTAGATTGGCGCACAGGATCTTAGTTCCGGTCCGTCTAGTATTTGGGTCCCTCTGCTAGCAGGAGTCGATCACTGCTCACTGCAGCTAGCATTGGGATCGTATCAAACCAGCGACGTAGAACGATGTAGAATAGATCAACTTCAACAGCACCGGTCATAACTATTATTTGATAATGGTAAGAGAGACATAGATCTACTGCAAAGGCACTTTTTGAGTTAATGTGACCATGCATTCACATTATTACATTTTGTCAATCAGAGACAGCTATTATCTACTGCCCATAAACAGCTATTACAGTCTAGTGCCCATAAGAGACGCCATTCCCTATTGTAATGTATTGTAAGTCATTCACATTTCTGCCTGACTTGTCCACCTGTGCTTACCCAGGGTTGGGCAAGTTACTTTTTTAAAGGAATCCCCTACAGTTACAAGTTACTTTGTAAAAAATGTAATCAGTAACGTAATCCGGCTTACACAATTTCAAAAGTAAAGTAACTGATTACTTTCAGTTACTTTTGAATTACCGTACCAGCCTGTATAACTGAAATATGGTTCAATCCTAGGTACAGGAGGTGGTGGTGTAGGAGCGAGTTCTGTGGGAGGAGGAGGAGGAGGAGGAGGAGGAGGAGGAGCAGGAGGAGCCATGTACGGAGGTGTTCCTCCATCCTACCACCCAGGCAGGCGGACCAGTCAGCCCAGCATGGCTGTTCTCTACGGGGAAGAGTTCAGCCGCTCCAGAGGGTCACCGTCCTCCTTTAACTGTACGTAAACGCATTTTATACATTTATATGCTGCCTAGTAGGTCTGGGCTGTTGGCTTTTGACTGTTTATATAACAGGAGTTTTCAACCTTTTTGATTCCAGGGCCCAGTTTTTATTCTGCCTTTTAGCCACGGAGCACCAATTGATGTTGAGTTTAGTCTATCGGACCAAAAGGCCAGGAGTTTTGTCCACAATTTAGGAGAGATAAACACAAGGCAAAACGTTGGTCAAAATAACAATTATTTTGCATCTTCTAATTTGGTAGATTTTTTTTTAAATTAAGTAATTCAGAAGTTTAAATATAATTTATCTCTTGAGAGTGTAAATTGAAATCAAATGGACCCTACGGGTCCATTTGGACCCAGAGGGCCAGTTCTAATATTAACTAAATATCATCCCATGGGCCGAAGATAACTCATTCATGGGCCTGATTTGGCCCCCAGGCCTTAGGTTTGACATAATGTGATCTAAGGTAATGGCAATGGATGTTCAGCATTAGTGGTAATGTGCTAGTTGAATGTTGAATGTTTCCAAATCAAAATACCTATACCATAAAATAACGGTAACCCTTCCATTTAACTACCAGGTAATTACCCGGTAATAATCAGTAGTTGCCTGGTATTTATTAAACAGTTAAAGAACAGGAAAACATATAGTCTGTAAAAAAGAGAAATGAAACATATACAGTGAGGGGAAAAGAAAGTTCCTCCTTCCTTACTGGGTATCTATCAAGTAATTGCATGGGTAGTACCAGGGAATTACCAGTTGTTACTATGTAATTACTAACAACTACCATGTAATTACTTGATAGGTACTACTTTTGTCTTTACAGGTGGATTACCCTACCAACAGTCATGCAAATCCCTTGACTCCTTCAAAACCACTGTCAAAGGGCACAGTTTGCTGCAATTTGAAACTGTCCCCTGTAAAATCTGAATTCTCCACCCACCTTTACTTTTCCCCTCACTGTATATGTTTCCTTTCTCTTTTTACTGGCCATATGATTTCCTGTTCTTTGGCAATCAACCAATACCTCAATAATACCTGCATAATCAGAGAATACAGTTGCCAGGTAATACCTGGTAGTTGTCAGGAAAACTACTTGGTATTATATGGCAATTATATGGCAATTACTGAGTAATGTATCTGCAAGTTACCTTGTAACTACCAGGTAATTAATGGGTACTTAAAGTACTTAGGAATTACCTAGTAATTACTATAGTATAGTCACCTCGTTGTTACCATGTAATTGTATATGCAATTACTGATTATTACCAGGTAATTACTCTACCATAACCATGGAAGGGTTACCAACATAACAAAACCCTCATAACAAAACATTACCTTAACCTCACTCACGCTATTTGGAGTCAAACTTAAGACGCACATGGTAGGGTTTAGGGTATTGATCTGTCTTAACACCATGAGTCACAGGGTAACTGTGTTATTGGAAACATTATCCATCCAAAACCACCAGAGAGACATCACAGGACACTGACAGAATGATCCATAGTTGTCTAGAAAGGTTAACCTCCAGTAACTAGTGTTCTGATAGTAGAGGACTCTAGCTGTACTGAACAGATACCTGGTATATGTAAAGATTGATTTATGTGAACTAGGTTTCTCCAGGATAAATCGAAGTTTGGCAGATTGATATCATTAACGTTTTAACTGCTAGATGGCGCTAACGATAGTTCCAACATTCACTACCTTTCTATTAGTTAGTAGAAGAAGAACCGTCGCCCCTGAGTGTTTAGAAATGTTTGTAATGTTACACATGTGGTCACAGCCAGCGGAGCCCAAAAGGCTCCAGCTGCAGACCTAGCCCAGGAGGGGACAGTGGTGCCTCACAGTCGATGTTGATGACGTCACACGCTGTTGGCTGTTGCCATGTCCCACCCGCTTGTACCGTTACCAAGCCATAATTCCCAGTAGGCTGCTTATCAGCACCATCTTAGCTTGCGGTTAGGTTTAGGGGTAGGTTTAGAGAAGGGTGTAGCAATGTTTGGAGCAAAACCCTAGACCCCTCCAACCGTAACTCTAAGCCTAAATGCCCGACCCTCAACCTAACCTCACAGACCGTCAGTTGATGTGACGTCATTTCACATCAACTGTGAGGCACGTCCACTCCTAGGCTAGGTCTGCAGCTGGACGTATCTCGTTGAGCCACCAAACACGGTGGCTTTGTTCATCTACTGCCAGCTGAACTGGATTAACTTCACAAACGGACTATAAACTCCTCAACAACAGCTTTCCTTTTCTTCAATGTATTGTGGCGGATTGAGAAGCCAAAACAAACGAAGGTGTTATATGTCGTTATATGTCTATCATTAAAGGTGCTCTAAAAAGGCATATTTGGAGAGGACACACATTGTATATAATCGGTCAAAGTAAGGCCCAATTAGCCAGGACTGAGTTAACATGCATCAGGTAGTTCATGCTTGAGACGATGATCACTCAATCAGGTGATCAATAAATGCCAGGCAATGTGTCAGGATGTAAACAGTCAATGCCCCTAACATGGGGCGGATGTAACATTTCCTAATTGGGGGGGCAGGAGAACATGGTACTGTATGTGAGTGACTTCATCGCCCCCATACCATTTTCAGTTACAGGACTTTTATTAGTCAAGTAAAGCATCAATAATAACATCAGTTGTTGTTGAAGTTGCAACAGACACGCAGCATGCATAAAGCTAAAGGTCTGACTCAGAGAGTTTTCTGTTTTCAATGATGAAATGCTGTTGGTTTAGTGGTGACTAGGGCATTAACATAATAGTCGACTAGTCGACTAGTCGACTAGATAAATGCTATTCGGAACTGTTTATAAACATTTGATTATTCGTTTATATAAATTAAATCAAACTGAAGCGCAACAATACTGAGATGCTTCCAGAATTCATGAAAGATTAGTTGTCATTGCCCTCTGGTGGGTGAATTGGTGTATTGATATGCTAATGTGCACGCATGCGTCAAATCCACGAGGGGGAAGTTCACTAAAAGAAAACAAAACAGCTACAAGATGGGGGGGAAAGACGACAATGACCCTAAACCAGGCGGCAGTGGCAGTGGTTCTAGAAAGCTAACGTCAAAGGTGTGGAAATATTTCAAGAGAGAAGGCGCCTTTGTGAGATGCACAATTTGCAAAAGGAAGCTAAAATATCACAGCAACACAACACCGATGCACAGCCACCTGAAGACCCACCCGCAGCCGAAGCCGACCGCAGGTAGCGACAGTGAGGACTCCAGTCAAAGGCCTACGACGACCCAGACAACACTCGGAGGATACGCTAAACGCAAACTCACGAAAAAAATGCGACAAGACATTACACGTCTGTTAGTCAACGTGATTGTGAAGGACACCAGGCCACTGGCTCTGGTGTCTGGAACCGGCTTTAAGGAGTTGCTCCATTTTTTCCAACCCGACTACGTTATCCCTTCACATGCTACGCTGTGGAAATACATCAACCTCCACTATGATCAACTGCGAGCACAATTAGCAGATGGGATGAAAGACCAGACCGTTTCACTCACAACAGATCTGTGGACCTCATCCACCATGATGCCTTACATCACCGTGACAGCGCATTATTTATCCGACACATGGGAGATGCAGGCAAAAGTCCTCGTTACCTGCCTAATGCCAGAGCGACATACGGCGGCCAACATCGCACAGAAGCTGACAGATATAATCCGTGAGTGGGGCCTGAATGATGTGTTCTGCGTCGTGCACGACAATGCCAGCAGCATGTACCTAGCCATGACTCTGTGTGAGGAAGTCTACGAAGACATAGGCTGCACTGGGCATACATTGCAGTTGGCGATTAAAAAAGGGTTGGAATTGCCCGAAGTAGCCAAAACCATCGAGGCGGCGAGGCGTGTGGTTAGTCATTTCCGACACTCTGCTACAGCAACCTGTGCACTGAAGGAACGACAGCGCCAGTTAAATATAAAAGAAAACAGGCTCCAAAACGACTGCCCCACGCGTTGGAATTCAACCTTCATAATGCTGGAGCGACTCAACGAGCAGCGCATCCCTGTGCAAGCCGTACTGGAAGACGAGAAAGTCACCAAACCCAGCTTGAAAAATAAACTTCGAATTAAAGCCTCGCAATGGGAGCTGATCGAGCAGATCCTGCCTGTGCTTAAACCTCTCGCAAAGGCAACTACAATCATGTGCGCTGAACTACACGTTGGGCTCTCATTCATTTATCCCGTGATCCTCAACCTACTGAGTGATGGGCCAGATGCAGCATTGAAAGTTGATCCGTCCGATGGAGCAGCAACCCGCAACTTTAAGAGCACGGTGCGCGAACAACTGAGAGAAAGATTCAAGCTGGAAACGGAAGACTACGACCTGGCAGGCTCGCTTCCCATCATCGCCTGCATTCTGGACCCGAGGTTCAAAGATCTGCTTTTCCTCCCGGAGGACACCAGACAGCAGGTCCAACGCCGCCTTATTCCGCTGCTGCAAGGTGACGACGAGCCAGAGCAGCCTACAGGCACAGCTGCAGGTAGGCTACATGTATTTATTTAATATGAATGTAAAATTGGATAACCTATTCAGTCTCATTCTTCAGTCTTCAAAGCTCGGAATCATAGCGTTCCCTTCACTTTCTATTGTTATTAGGCTAGTTAATGTGTGAATTACTTCGAAACTAATCTTAATAACTTAAGCCTTTCTGACTGTTGCCACCTTATCACATGAAAAGGGATATTTGAACGGAAGCAAATTGTTGCGGTCTCAGTCATATCTGACGTATTTATTTTATTCCACACTCCACAGATGGTCTTGAAGATGCCGACGCGGACAGCGAGCTGAGCGAGACAGAGGAGGAGCCGCCACCACCACCACCACCAGTGGCCGTGAAGAAAACGCGACTTCAAAGTGATTACGATGAGCTGTTCGGGCCTCACTATGCCAGCACAAAGGAACCGTCAGCAAAACACACATGCGACGAGGAGCTACAGGAATATCTCCAGCTGCCCCGCATCCCTACAACGAGCAGCCCCTTGAAATGGTGGGCACGTCATGAGAAGCAGTTCCCTCGTTTGGCCAAGCTGGCCAAAACGCACCTGGCCGTCCCCGCTACTAGCACCCCGAGCGAGCGGGTGTTTTCCCTCGCAGGGAACACCGTTACCAGGCAGCGAGCAAGCTTACACCCAGGCCACGTGGATAAGCTGGTCTTCGTGAATGCAAACACCCGGGAGCGCAAGACTAAATTCATAAACGAGGAGGACTTTGATGATCACGAAACGGACGACAGCGACATAGAGTTAGTTGATTAGGCTGGCATATGATGATTGACTGCCGTTTGCAGCGGTTGTGTAGGTCTTATATTTTTTATTTCTACCACAAGGCAGCCTATGGACTAATTTTTTTTTTTGGTCAACGCAATTCTGGTGAGTTTTCCCATCTATGCGTGTGTCAAATGTCGATAGTGCCACTAAGGCCTAACTTATTTTTATTTCTTGTTGCACTGCACGTGAGCTTTATATAAATTTCGTTTGAGAAGAATGCACTTTACAGTTTGCAGACTAGAGTCCTAAGTTTGGCATAGGCCTGTCAGTTTATTTCAGAAACATTTCGGCCTTGCGGCCTTCTGGCTTTAACAGTTTGTATAATTAATACCTACAGTAAAAAAAACGCAGTCCTCTCATTTTCTAAATGCCTACATGTCGCAATTTGAATGCTTCAATTTCCAGTTCTGTTCAATGAATAAACCAATACATTGGTGTTACACAACCTGTGGAAGTTATTATTTTTCATTGGCGAAATTACGTTTAATAACTGCTTCTTGGTTTGTTTGAACTGAAATTGTCTGCATTATTTCACAAGGTTTTAGAGAATATATTGAATATATTCATTATGGCCGTTACCAGCTTAAATCATAATAGATACAGGAAAAATAATAGCCTAATCTTTGATTCAGTTTGAAAAATGGGCATGCCGCTCAAGACACGTAATAAAGACGGTAAATACCTATGTTAAACGGCCTATGAAAAAGGGAAACAATCATAATGGACTTCAGTTAAGAAAGTAAAAATAATAAAAACGGGAGCTGGACATGTAAATGCTATGAAGTTAATGTTGCTGTGTGTGTGTGTGTGTGTGTGTGTGTGTGTGTGTGTGTGTGTGTGTGTGTGTGTGTGTGTGTGTGTGTGTGTGTGTGTGTGTGTGTGTGTGTGTGTGTGTGTTTTACGATGGGAATTCCCCGTGTAGAAGATAGCGCGGGTTTGTCCCCGCTGTGCCGTTTCAACAAGAAGCTGAGAATTGCCGTTTTTAATTGAATTATATGTATAAATATATAACTGGCGACTAGTCGAAAAAATCCGACTATCAAAGTATTCGCGTCGACTACCAAAAATCACGTTTGGTTAATGCCCTAGTGGTGACACAGCTGTAGTTAGTTAGTAGCAGTAGTAGTGTTTCACATCATTTTATAAGAACTTTATTTTGAAATATCTTTGAAAGTTGGGTTGTTTGCATGACATCATGTTTGGTGGGGCAGACTGGGCATTTAGGGGGGCATTGCCTAGATCCGCCCCTGGTTCCTAATAATAATTCCTTCTCCACATCTTCCGCCTTCCTTCCTTCCTTTGCTACCTCTCCATCTCTCTCTCACACACACACACACACACACACACACACACACACACACACACACACACACACACACACACACACACACACACACACACACACACACACACACATACACACACGCACATGCACACGCAAACACCAGCCTCCTCCTCGTCCCCCCATGCAGCCTCAGACCAGATATATTAACATATAGATGTATTTCCCCCCAGCCTCCAGCTCCTCTCCCCGTGCTGCCTCAGACCTAGAACAGGCTCGTCCTCAGATATATTAACATACTGTATGTGTTTCAGCGTCCTCCTCCTCCCCCTGTGCTGCCTCAGACCTGGAACAGGCTCGTCCTCAGACCAGATATATTAACATACATACTGTATGTGTTCCAGCGTCCTCCTCATCTCCCCGTGCTGCCTCAGACCTAGAACAGGCCCGTCCTCAGATAGATTAACATACTGTATGTGTTTCAGCCTCCTCCTCCTCTCCCCGTGCTGCCTCAGACCTAGAACAGATATATTAACATACTGTATGTGTTTCAGCGTCCTCCTCATCTCCCCGTGCTGCCTCAGACCTAGAACAGATATATTAACATACTGTATGTGTTGCAGCCTCCTCCTCCTCTCCCCGTGCTGCCTCAGACCTAGAACAGATATATTAACATACTGTATGTGTTTCAGCCTCCTCCTCCTCTCCCCGTGCTGCCTCAGACCTAGAACAGGCTCGTCCTCAGATATATTAACATACTGTATGTGTTTCAGCCTCCTCCTCATCTCCCCGTGCTGCCTCAGACCTAGAACAGATATATTAACATACTGTATGTGTTACAGCCTCCTCCTCATCTCCCCGTGCTGCCTCAGACCTAGAACAGATATATTAACATACTGTATGTGTTGCAGCCTCCTCCTCATCTCCCCGTGCTGCCTCAGACCTAGAACAGATAGATTAACACATGGTTGTATTTCTCCCCAGCCTCCAACTCATCTCCCCGCGCTGCCTCAGACCTAGAACAGGCCCGTCCTCAGATATATTAACATACAGATGTATGTGTCCCCGTGCAGCCTCCTCCTCCTCTCCCCGTGCTGCCTCAGACCTAGAACAGATATATTAACATACTGTATGTGTTGCAGCCTCCTCCTCATCCCCCCGTGCTGCCTCAGACCTAGAACAGATATATTAACATACTGTATGTGTTGCAGCGTCCTCCTCATCTCCCCGTGCTGCCTCAGACCTAGAACAGATATATTAACATACTGTATGTGTTGCAGCGTCCTCCTCCTCTCCCCGTGCTGCCTCAGACCTAGAACAGATATATTAACATACTGTATGGATGTGTTGCAGCCTCCTCCTCATCTCCCCGTGCTGCCTCAGACCTAGAACAGATATATTAACATACTGTATGTGTTGCAGCCTCCTCCTCATCTCCCCGCGCTGCCTCAGACCTAGAACAGATATATTAACATACTGTATGTATTTCCCAGCGTCCTCCTCCTCTCCCTGTGCTGCCTCAGACCTAGAACAGATATATTAACATACTGTATGTGTTGCAGCCTCCTCCTCATCTCCCCGCGCTGCCTCAGACCTAGAACAGATATATTAACATACTGTATGTATTTCCCAGCGTCCTCCTCCTCTCCCTGTGCTGCCTCAGACCTAGAACAGATATATTAACATACTGTATGTGTTGCAGCGTCCTCCTCATCTCCCCGCGCTGCCTCAGACCTAGAACAGGCTCGTCCTCAGATAGATTAACATACTGTATGGATGTGTTGCAGCCTCGTCCTCTCCCCGTGCTGCCTCAGACCTAGAACAGATATATTAACATACTGTATGGATGTGTTCCAGCGTCCTCCTCATCTCCCTGTGCTGCCTCAGACCTAGAACAGATATATTAACATATGGATGTATTTCTCCCCGTGCTGCCTCAGACCTAGAACAGGCCCGTCCTCAGATAGATTAACATACAGATGTATTTCTCCCCGTGCAGCCTCCTCCTCCTCTCCCCGTGCTGCCTCAGACCTAGAACAGATATATTAACATACTGTATGTGTCCCCGTGCAGCCTCCTCCTCATCTCCCCGTGCTGCCTCAGACCTAGAACAGATATATTAACATACTGTATGTGTTGCAGCCTCCTCCTCATCTCCCCGTGCTGCCTCAGACCTAGAACAGGCCCGTCCTCAGATATATTAACATATAGATGTATTTCTCCCCGTGCAGCCTCGTCCTCATCCCCCCGTGCTGCCTCAGACCTAGAACAGGCCCGTCCTCAGATATATATTAACATACTGTATGTGTTGCAGCCTCCTCCTCCTCTCCCCGCGCTGCCTCAGATCTAGAACAGGCCCGTCCTCAGACCAGCGGTGAAGAGGAGCTACAGCTGCAGCTAGCTCTGGCCATGAGCAGAGAGGAGAGCCACAAGGTAAACACACAACACACAAAAAGGAAAAAAGAAAAAAGAAAAAAAGGAAAAAAAAAAGGTCCCGCACACCATCAAGTACTTGCCAAAATGCTCTTTATTTCATAGTGTCAAGGTTTCGGTCATGTAGACCTTCTTCAGGACAGACACAACACACACAGGACAGTACTACCCTATATAGTGGAGCGGGTTAGCAAAACCATTGTTCACTTTTTGAGAAAAGCGTGAAAATTGGTACACGCATAGCCAAAGTCATTTAAAAAATATTTGGATGTGGAGGCATCTTGAATTCCAAGATGGCGGCCCCAAAATCCAAGATGTCTGCCCAGAAATGTGGTTTTTCCTTCATAACTTGAAATGCATTGATTTTACGCCCCATAAATGTATTGAACGTTAATACAAAGTCGGCCATTACGGACGTGTCTGTATCTCCTACGGTTCTTGAGATACAGCATATAGGTACTTTCACAGATTGAGGAGAGCAAGACATTTGTAACATTGATTCTTAAGTCAATCAAATGGTCATACAGACTGCAAACCCCACTATTTCTAAAAGTACTGCATGCCCTGCAAAATTCTAAGATGGCAGCCCCCAAAATCCAAGATGTCTGTCCAAAAATGTGGTTTTTCCTTCATAACTCGAAATACGAAGATCTTAAACCCCATAGATGTATTGAATGTTTGAATGAATATAAAGTTGGGCATTACGGACATTTTGATACCAAGAACATGTCTCTATGTACTACGGTTCTTGAGTTACAACATATCCGTATTCATGAGGCACCAAAAGTGTAACATTTTGGCACATTTCACTATTTAACTCAAAGATCCCTTCATCACTTTCAGGAATCATTTTCAGGAAATGGACCTACATGTATCTGCTATCATAAACCACTTTAAGTTTCCCAATTGATGAAACGGGTAGGGAGTTATTAAACCGATCGTAAAGGGCTGTTTCAGTGCTACATTTGCTGCGTATAGTTAGCGAACATAAGCCACCCAGAAATGTCTGTCTGTGCATCTGCCCTTCACAATAAGGGTATATGTGAAGCGGACGCAAGTGTAGCATGTGTCTAGTATAATGGTATAATATGCTAATAGGCGTAATAGTGTGATATATGCAATAGTGTAATAGGGTTAATAGTGTAATATATGCAATAGAGGTATACTGTAATATGGTAATACATGTAATAGTGTCATAGTGTAACATGTGTAATAGGGTAATGTGTGTAATAGTGTCATAGAGTAAGATGTGTAATAGGGTAATATTGTAATAGTGTCATAGTGTAATATTTGTAATAGTGTCATAGGTAACATGTGTAATAGTGTCATAGTGTAACATGTATAATAGTGTCATAGTGTAACATGTGTAATAGTATCATAGTGCAACATGTGTAATAGTGTAATAGGGTTGTAATAGGATAATGTGTAATAGTGTCATAGTGTAACATGTGTAATAGTGTAATAGGGTAACATGTGAAATAGTGTCATAGTGTAACATGTGTAATAGTTTCATAGTGTAACATGTGTAATAGTGTCATAGGGTAATATGTATAATAGTGTCATAGTGTAACATGTGTAATAGTGTCATAGTGTAACATGTGTAATAGTGTCATAGTGCAACTTGTGTAATAGTATAATAGGGTGTAATAGGATAATATGTGTAATAGTGTCATAGTGTAACATGTGTAATAGTGTAATAGGGTAATATGTGAAATAGTGTCATAGTGTAACATGTGTAATAGCGTAATAGGGTAATATGTGTAATAGTGTCATAGTGTAACATGTGTAATAGGGTAATGGGTTAATATGTGTAATAGTATAATATATGTGCAATAGTGTAATAGGGCAATTATACGAGAGTGTATAGAGAGTGTATACCACACTCTTACCTTAATGCACATATATTACACTATTACACATATTAACCCATTACCCTATTACACATGTTACACTATGACACTATTACACATATTACCCTATTACACATGTTACACTATGGTACTATTACATATATTACCCTATTACACTATTACACATGTTACATTAAGACACTATTACACATATTACCCTATTACACTATTACACATGTTACACCATGACACTATTACACATAGTGCCCTATTACACTATTACACGTGTTACACTATGACACTATTACACATATTACCCTATGACACTATTACACATATTATCCTATTACACTATTACACATATTACACTATGACACTATTACACATATTATCCTATTACACTATTACACATGTTACACTATGACACTATTACATATATTACCCTATTACACTATTACACATGTTACACTATGACCCTATTACACCATTACACATATTACCCTAATGCACTATTACATATGTTACACTCTGACACTATTACATAATACATATATTACCCTATTACAGTATACCGCTATTGCATATATTACACTATTAGCCCTATTACACTATTGCATATATTACACTATTACGCCTATTAGCATATTATACCATTATACTAGGACACATGCTGCCTTGGTGCGTCCGCTTCAGATATACACTTATTGTGAAGGGCAGATGCACAGACAGACATTTCTGGGTGGCTTATGTTCGCTAACTATACGCAGCAAATTTAGCACTGAAACAGCCCTTTACGATCGGTTTAATAACTCCTGGCCCGTTTCATCATTGAGAAACTTGAAGTGGTTTATGATAGCAGATACATGTAGGTCCATTTCCTGAAAATGATTCCTGAAAGTGATGAAGGGATCTTTGAGTTAAATAGTGAAATGTGCCAAAATGTTACACTTTTGGTGCCTCATGAATACGGATATGTTGTAACTCAAGAACCGTAGTACATAGAGACATGTACTTGGTATCAAAATGTCCGTGATGCCCAACTTTATATTAACGTTCAATACATCTATGGGGCTTAAGATCTTCGTATTTCGAGTTATGAAGGAAAAACCACATTTTTGGACAGACATCTTGGATTTTGGGGGCTGCCATCTTGGAATTTTGCAGAGCATGCAGTACTTTTAGAAATAGTGGGGTTTGCAGAGTGTGTGTACCAATTTTCATGTCTGTATGACCATTGGATTGACTTAAGAATCAATGTTACAAATGTCTTGCTCTCCTCGATCTGTGAAAGTACCTATATGCTGTATCTCAAGAACCGTAGGAGATACAGACACGTACTTGGTACCAAACCGCCAACTGGTCTTTGGCTATGCGT
Organism: Benthosema pterotum; assembly: GCA_039105355.1. NCBI lineage: Eukaryota > Metazoa > Chordata > Actinopteri > Myctophiformes > Myctophidae > Benthosema > Benthosema pterotum. The sequence goes on from CM076973.1 coordinate 53,387,408, forward strand.
GTACCAATTTTCACGCTTTTCTCAAAAAGTGAACAATCTGCCCTAATAAGAGAGCTAAACCGCTCCACTATATATACCCCTCAGCGTTCACCTAAAGCAGTGGGGGTTTTCAACCTTTTTGATTCCAGGGACCACCACTTATTCAGCATTTGAGCCGCGGAACACCTTTGATTACATTTTAGCCCCACAGACCCCAAAACTAAAGATTTATTTTGCTTTTGTCCACAATTCCAGGCTGGATTTGGGAGAAAGCAAAACAGTCCAACATACAGATCAAAATGACCATTAATCTTCTACATTCTCTAGTTGTGTAGACTTGGGATAATTCACATGATGAATATTTTAACTCTTGAGAGTGAGAGAGAGAGGACTTCTGCACACCCGATCTAGTTTTGGGCAGGTGCGTTGGTCTAGGGCAGACAAAGCAGCAAACTTTAGAAGGGAGGAGACCCGCACACCACCACTTACTGGTTCAAGAGCATTTATTTAAAGTGAGCAACGTTTCGGCCTTGCGGCCTTCTTCAGGCCTGAAGAAGGCCCAGTGCCAATTCCTAATGTGATCCTGGGCTCTACTCACCCTCCACCAACCTGGGGAGGATTCCTAATGTGATCCTGGGCTCTACACACCCTCCACCAACCTGGGGAGGATTCCTAATGTGATCCTGGGCTCTACACACCCTCCACCAACCTGGGGAGGATTCCTAATGTGATCCTGGGCTCTACTCACCCTCCACCAACCTGGGGAGGCAGCAGACTGGCCTCATGCTTCCTTCAATGCATGAGGAGTCCAAGCTGCCTTCTTTTCACCTGACAGGGGGGAGTTTCCCTGGTTGGACGTAGCGCGTGGAAGGAACACGTTATTCCAACCAGTTCCCGTCCCCTCCATCAGGCGCCCCGGCTGGCCAGGGGGAGGCAGTTTAGAGTCCAGGATTACTGCATGTTTTGTGAGGGTATCTACCCTAGGGGACACGGGGAGAACATGCAAACTCCACACAGGCTAGGCCTACCTCTGGGTGAAATCACAGCTGCGGTGTCACAGCTTGACATCACTGCATTACGCCATGGATCTGTCCAGGGTCTGTCTTAAGGCTGGTACACACTGCACGTTTTTTGGGGACTTTCACGACTGACTGTTTCGTTTTCTCAGAAATCCAGCCTTGAATTGTGGACAAATTAAACCAAAAGAAATCTTTAGTTTTGGGATGTGTGGGGCCAAAATGTCATCAACTGGTGGTCTGTGGCTCAATTTCTTAAAAGGATCCCTGGCTAATAAGACAAATATGTCTTAAAACACTATACGTGTCTTCTATAACTAAAATATGCAGATAAAAACACCTTCAGTACTTTATTTCTTTCATAAATAGAGAATCTTTCTCTCAATAGGAGGTGCTCCTGTCGTAGGATGATGATGTCACATGAGCATGTTCATCCATATATTCCATAGAGCTAGAACACATGGACATGTGACATCATCATCCTGTGCCAAGAGCAGTTCCTGTTGAGTGAAATAGTGAAAGAAATAAGATGCCATTGGTGTTTTTATTTGTTTATTTTAGTTATATAGGGAAAGTATAATGTTTTAAGCAATGATTATGTTATTAGACAGGGATCCTTTTATGGGCCCTGGTGTGAGAATGGTTGAAAACCACTGCTATAGCAGGACTATAGTATTGTATTGTCCTCATGTGCCCCCCTGCCTGCTGCGTTGCAGTAAAAATCCTCCATGTTCACTCAAAGCTAAAACTCCAGTAGTAATAACCTAATGCTGTCTGTAATGCAGGGGCGGATATAACAATTCCCAATTGGGGGGGGGGGGGGGGGGGGGGGGGGCAGGAGAAAATGTTATGGGTGCGGCACGGGCGATGAAGCCGCCCCCATAACATTTTCGATTACAGGACTTTTATTAGGCAGGTAGGCATTTGCATGCCATCGTGTTTGGTGGGGCAGTCTGGCCATTTAGGGGGGCATTGCCCCCCCCATGCCCATGCCTAGTAGATCCGGCCCTGCTGTAATGCTGTCCTCTTCTAGGATCATCGTTGTCACCAAGGAGACAAGAAGATCATGGAGAACAGCAGAGGACCACGAGAGGTAGGGGTGTGTGTGTGTGTGTGTGTGTGTGTGTGTGTGTTGTGTGTGTGTGTGTGTGTGTGTGTGTGTGTGTGTGTGTGTGTGTGTGTGTGTGTGTGTGTGCCTGCCTACAATGTGTGTGTGTGTGTGTGTGTGTGTGTGTGTGTGTGTGTGGATGGTTGGCTTTTGGAAGGCACTGTAGAGAGGAGTGAGTGTTTGGTACATGACTGTACGCTACAGGCATTTAGGTACTGTATTTGCAGTAGCCTAGTCTAGCCCTCAATGATTTTGGCCTTGGGGGGGGGCGGGCTGCCGTGGCATCCACATGGCAGATCGAGATGAATCTGATTTGATCTCACTCACGTGTCGTCATCCCCGGCCCCTCCCGCGCCCGTCCACTGCTGTGATACGTCACATCATTTAGAGCCACGCCCACCCTGGAAGGTTGACTCCTCCCTCTGTTCTACGTCACATCATTTAGAGCGACGCCCACCCCGGAAGGTTGACTCCCCCCTCTGTTCTATGTCACATCATTTAGAGCCACGCCCACACCCGAAGGTTGACTCCTCCCTCTGTTCTACGTCACATCATTTAGAGCCACGCCCACCCGGAAGGTTGACTACCCTCAAGGCCCACTTCGTGTAACGAGTTAGTCCAGGCTTTACGTTTTCGCGCAAGGCGGACGAAAATGAAAGCCTGGGTGTTGAGGCTATATTTGCAGTAACTAGGACCTTACCAACGGGTTAGGTCTTTACCCGTTGGTAAGGTCTATGTGTATATGTGAAGTCCAAATCATGTAACATTTGGGTAATAATTATACCAATGATGTCAGTGTTTGAGGAACAATCATTCGAATGTATATTCACCAACTGTCCATCATTTACTTGAAGGGAGACACGTGTGTGGGCGCAAACACACGCATATAAAAGTTGCACATCCCTGCTGTTGTGAATCCTCTCAAGGACCACTGGTGGTCACCGGACCACTGTTGAAAACCACTGTTTTAAGCCATTAGTGTGGACTCGTAGGGAGACACTGTACACACACATAGGAACAGCGATTGCGCATCCAACCTGTTGCGAGACAGATAACAGAGAATCGAGGCTATGTTTTTTTTTTTTTTTTTTTTTTTTTTTTTTTGCAAGGTCCTGCGCGCATACAGATCCAGATGGTCATTAATCTTCCACATTCTGTAGTTGGCTCGCACATACATACGTCATTCTCTTCATACAGCTGAACGGCTGTGTGAAAAGTTACAGCGATTGGTGGTGCTATCGCGGAGTTACACCTGTTTCAGACATTCATTCATTCAGACGGACAGAAATTTCCTTAGTTATAGTTTAGATGGATGGATTTTGAACAAAAAAAGACAAAGCTTCTCCTGTGTGAATCAGTTAATTAATATAGTGGTAGTGGTAAAATTAATACAGTGGTTGAAACCGTATTAATTGATGTCCAGAGTCCCAAAACATTAGCACATCCTCACCATGCATGCAGCACCAGCAGGCTTTAGTCATTGGCTGGTCACCAGCCAGCAGGCTTAGTCATTGGCCGGTCACCAACCAATTGGAATCCCCGTCTGTCTGTCTTTTGTTCCCATAGCTCGTGCTGACTCATCTCATCTGTTGTTTTTTTGTATTTTTGGAGCATTCCGCCAAAAACAGAAATAAACCCAATATGCCAGGGGTTTCCAACCTTTTTGATACCAGGGCCCACTAATTATTCAGCATTTGAGCCACAGACCACTATTTGAGGACATTTTAGCCCCACAGACCCCAAAAACTACAGATTTCTTTTGTTTTTGTTGACAATTCCAGGCTGGATTTGGGGAAACCAAACAGTCCAACATACAGATCAAAATGACCATTAATCTTCTACATTCTCTAGTTGTGTAGACTTAGGCTCATTCACATGATGAATATTTTAACATGAAACCAAATGGACCCTTGCGGGTCCATTTGGTTTCATGTTTATGTAGCAGGTAGCTACAGCCTCTGTCGTGATGGCCTCCAAAGTCTAGTATCTGCCCCCGGACCAAGGGGATGTCCCTTTGGTCTAGTCGTTAAGATTTCACGCGAGAAACCCGGGTTCGAATCCCAGATGTTACATTTACACTCTCAAAAAGTTACATCTGGTTAAACCACTGTCTATCATTTAGCCTGGGGACCACCTGGAACTACCTCAAAAACCACTGGTGATCCCCGGGATCCCCGGACCACTGATTGAAAACCACTGCCTTAAGCACTAGGAAAAACGCCAGACTGTTCTTGATTATAATTAGTTTTCTCTTCCCTGATTGCGCACACGTGCGTTCGCGCACGTGCGTTCGCGCACGTGCGCACTGCGCACACACACACACACACACACACACACACACACACACACACACACACACACACACACACACACACACACACACACACACACACACACACACACACACACACACACACACACACACAGGCACAGGGCTGAATGAGGTCACCATAGCAGTAGCATAAGGATAATTGTCTGTGTGTATGTTGCAGTCACCCTGTAACAGGCTCTTTAAGCTGCTGTATTTTCAGAACGGCAGCCCTTACAGGAAGTACGGCTTCTATGACACAATCACCGTAGCTGTCAAAATCATTAAGGGTGTGTCAAGTCATCATTAAGGGTGTGTCAGGGTGTGTCAAACAGGCATTGTAGACACTACGTTGAAGCGTAGGTTCTGCTGTAGTAGGAACGGCTGATACGGCAAGCAGAGTTTATCTATCTACAGGGGCGGATTGGCCATCTGGAGTACAGGGAGTTTTCCCGGTGGCCTGCGGCGCCACCTAGTGGCCTGGACAAGATCCAAAATGCACTAGTGCACTTCCAAAATTTACTAGAATGCGCTAGATGCTCGCCTGGAACATACAGATCAAAATGACCATTAATCTTCTACTTTCTCTAGTTGTGTAGACTTAGTTGGGCTAATTCACATGAAGAATATTTTAACTCTTGAGGGTGTAAAAATGAAACCAAATAGACCCGCAAGGATCCATTGGTTTCATTTTTACGCTCTCAAAGAGTTACATCTGGTTAACCAGCTGCCCCCCCCCCCCCTAGGGTGGCCTGGCAAAGGCAAAATCGTGGGAAAATAAGTGCCAATCCACCCCTGTCTATCTAACACGGATCAAGTTCCCGTTGCCGTCGTTGAGACGTCGCCGTCGTAAGGCTTAAGTCCCTACATCTGTCCTGTGACTCATGTATGTAGTGCTAACATTAGTCGATACATTTAAAGCAGTGGTTTTCAACCTTTTTTTTTATCCCAGGGCCCACTATTTATTCAGAATTTGAGCCACGGAGGACCACCATTTGATGACATTATAGCCCCACAGACCCCAAAACTAAAGATATCTTTTGCTTTTGTCCACGATTCCAGGCTGGATTTGGGAAACAAAACAGGCAAATATACAGACTAAAATGACCATTCAGTCTCTAGTTGTGTAGATTTGGGCTATGAATATTTTAACTCTTGAGAGTGTAAAAATGAAACCAAATGGACCCGCAACCATTGATTTAAAGGTAATAGAGGCGACTTTTAGCCAAAAACGAAAATTGAAAATTATATTGATATTGATATAGCTATATATATATTTTTTTCTCATTCTTTCCCCTCTACGTTGCTTCTACTTTGATGCTGCATGAAAACAAAACATTCGTCAGGCTCAGGAAAGGCGGTGCTAATTGGGGTGGGTGGGGGGGGGGGGGGGGGTGAGGCAGCGTTTTAGCCAATCACAGCACAGCAGTCAATCCCCTGCAGATTGATAATTGATAATTAATATCTGTTTTTAAACCCAGTGTTTGTATTCTCCTCCCTGTAGTCGGCCATGTTGGACCTTGTGGACGTGTTTGGCCCCTCCCCCTCTGAAGCCCCGCCCCCCTCAGATGACCCCTGGAACTCCGCCCAGCCTGCCTGTGATGTGACCTCTGACCCCTGGGAGACCGTAGGTGAGCAAACATACACAAGCATAGAACAGAGGCCTTGTTAACCCATAGTAGACGGGAACCCCTAGTGGTAGTTTTACCCTAGTTGACGGGAACCCCTATAGGGGTTCTGTGTTGACTATCCCGATTCTAAAAATGCCTTTGAAATACTAACCTAAGTGTATTGAAAAACTTCAAATTATTGTGTAACACCATCAAATTTTTGACATTTTTTGATACTGTATATAAAGGAGAAGTCCACCCCAGACGGCTGTCTTACCTTTATTTGCAATTGATTTATTACCAAAAAAGTGTTCCTGTTATTATTTAGTGGGAAAAACTCCTTCACGGCTGTTTCCTCTATCCCACCATATGCTTAGCACTGTGGGATCTTGTTCAAATTCACCTGTTTCCATCCCTCCAAAATGCATGGCTTTGCTATACAGTATTTCTCTCCACCATGTCAATAGTGTGTTGACACTTTGACTTTTGCTTTTGGTTCAGCAGTGGTTCAGCTGTCTCAAAAGGTGGGGGTGTGATGCACGGTTTATGGCTGAACCAAAAGTGAAAGTAAATGTGTGTTTGGCAACACACTATTGACATGGTGGAAAACATTTTTGAGCGATGGAAAAAGGTGAATTTGAACAACATTCCATAGTTCCATTCTAAGCTTATTTTGGAGTAGGCCTATAGAGGAAACAGCCAGAAAGTAGTTTTTTTTTTTCACTGAACCACTCTTTTGGAAATAAATACAACTACAAATGAAATAAGAAAGCCTTTTGGAGTGGAATCTTCCTTTAATGTTCATAAATTAATGCACTCTTCATGCAACAAAAGCGGCATAAATAGTTGATCTACTAAAAGATATTGATCCTGCTGGGGAAATACAGGCGTCAGAGGCTGTAAGCAACTATGAGAAGATTATGTATGATGGAGACATGAGAGGAAAGCAGGGGCGGATGTAACATTCCCAATTGGGGGGGCAGGCCTAAATGGCATGGGAGTGGCTTCAGCACCCGTGACGCGAAAGGAAGCCACCCCCATAGCAGTGGTGGCCGGTGACTTTTTCTCTAAGGGGGGGGGGTGCTATGAAAAAAAAAAAGCAATAATAATAATGGGGGGAAAAATGAAGAATATGTACCAGGTATCATCACATTCAATGGAAGGCATTTATTTAGCAAAACAATGAGTTGGTGTGAATGGGTGCTGTCAGACAATCCTCTGTGCTTGGATTTTTGTGTGATGATTACATTTATCTGCTCCCAGCTCTTTAGTTTAAAAAAATCCTGCAGTGTTCTGCTTTCAATTGGTGTTTTCTGCATTGCTTTAACATAGTTTTCTTTGTCTTGTTATTCCATTATCGAAATTAATTCAACTACTGTATATTCTTCACTTTACCTGGCTCTGTGTCTCTTCATTCATTCATGTGTGTGTACTATCTGTGGTGGAGTTGTGTTCAACTCTATGTAAGACTGTGTTGTGTGCTGCCCCTCAAGTGGTTTGGTCGCGCACATGGTCGCGGTCATTCTGCGTCTCGGATCGCTCCTACCGCAATGCATTGCCCTTCAGTGCAGAGCTCAATGCCTAAGGACGAATGCGAACCAACACGTGAGACTCAGTAAGCTATCAGCAACGTTGTACAACGTAAACAACTTTTGACATTTCATGGCAGTATATTACAACTTTTAATCACTTTGTGGTTAGAATGGGCTTTAGTTACTTATATTATATACAATTTGCCATGATGGATTGCTCATTTAAAGAAAATGACAAGCTGCAGATTTCATTCCTCCGTCATTGTTATTCACGTTTTGTTCATGCTGTATTGCATGGTGGTGCGGCGCACTAGCGCCCCCTATTGACCGGCCACCACTGCCCCATAGTATTTTCAGTTCCAGCACTTTTATTAGTCAAGTAAAGCATCAATAATAACATCAGTTGTTGTTGAAGTTGCAACAGACACGCAGCATGCATAAAGCTAAAGGTCTGACTCAGAGAGATTTCTGTTTTCAATGATGAAATGCTGTTGGTTTAGTGATGACACAGCTGTAGTTAGTTAGTAGCAGTAGTAGTGTTTCACATCATTTTAAATAGAAGCACTTTAATTTGAAATATATTTGAAAATTGGATTGTTTGCATGCCATCATGTTTGGTGGGGTAGTCTGGGCGATTTATTTTTATTAAAAACAATATTTCGATACAGTTACTATTACTACATATATTACTACAGTTACTACACACCTAATAGATATTTAACAGTAGGAATCTATATAGGCTAATTTAACTGTGCATATACTCTATGTATTATAGTGCTATATTTTACTGGAAAAGTTTTAAGTGTACATAAACATTCTATAATAGGACAGCATGTCATTTTGTGGGAATTCGACATTCCATGCGACACAAACGAGGGGAACGCTGACACCAATGCTTGCTTCCTACGTTTTTCTAAATGTCTTCATTGCAGTGTGCATGGTTTTCTAAATCGGACTGCTAGGCCAGAGCTCTTCAACAAAAAAAAAAAAAGGTTATATTAACCAGAGTAACTCTTTGAGAGCGTAAACATGAAACCAAATGACCCTTGCAGGTCCATTTGGTTTCATGTTTACACTTTCAAGAGTTCAAATATTCATCATGGAAATTGTCTATACAACTAGAGATGTAGAAGATTAATGGTCATTTAGATTTTACTAATCTTGTTCCAGTCTGGAATTTTGTGAACAAAAGCAAAATAAATCTTTAGTTTTGGGTTTCTGTGGGCTAAAATATCCTCAAATGGTGGTCCTTCGTTGCTCAACTTCTGAATAAATAGTGGTCCCTGGTATCAAAAAGGTTGAAAACCACTGCCTAGACCCAAGCAGTAAAACAGCCAAACGACAAGACTGTATTTGGTTTAGTAAATAAAACTACTGTTTTCTCTCCTGCCCTGCCTGTCGCCGGGCAGAAAACCCTCCCTGTCTCCCTGTGTCAGCAGCAGTCCAGTCTAGCACTCCTGTGATTGGTAGCCCCTGGGCTGGCCACGCCTCCGCCACCACCCTGTCCAATCCCTGGGCTCCGTCGGCAGACTCCCCCTCAGACCCCTGGAAAGCCCCGCCTTCCTCGTCCAGCCCCACCAATCACGGCTGGGAGAGTCCTTGTCACACAGGTGTGGTTAAAGGGGAACTCCACACCAAAACCATAGAGTAATAAAATATAGAGACCCGACTGAAGCGATAGCCCCGCCCCCTTGCCGTTCATTTCAATACAAGTTGCTCATTGGTGTTTTGAAGCACCCGGAAGACCGCCGGAAGTGCGCCTATTTCCGCATTTGACCACCAAAATTTGGTGGTCAAATGCGGAAGTATTTCCTCCATGAACGCGCCCGAAGCAAGGGATTATGGGAACGGAAAGGATTCATGAACGAGTGCCGTCGAGAACGAGCAAAGGAAAAAACTAAACAGAATCAATAAACAAGCCCACAGCAAACAAGGGTTTGCTGTGGGCTTGTTATCTGTCATATAATACATCCGTTATGTTTTGAGAGGTAGTATATGTCGTGAGGTCCGGTGGTTCATCCAGAAAACAACTTAAACACAAACTGCCCTGTCCCCATCCGCCTGCAGTACCAAACTTGACCACCAGGGCCCAGAGCTTCAAGCCTGGAGGCGCTGTCTGTGGATGTGACCAAAACACATTGGACTCTGATCACTGTGACATCATATATATTGCACTTGATTTTTGTCATAGATGACCCCTGCTCTACATTTCACCTTTGAAGTCCCCGTCCCTTCCAACGCTTTGGTGCAAGTTGTCTTTATTCTGGGTATTTTTGTAGCTACAACCTTTTTTTAATATTAATAGTATACTGATACTCACACATGAGTTTTACATCATTCAGGGGCAGACTTTACTTGTAATCCCAGAGGTAATCTATTCCTCCTCCTCTCCTCCACTCTCTTCTGCCACTCTCCTCTCTTCAGGTTGAAACTCCTGTCATATGAGTGCCACCTTAGTTTTTTTTTTTTTTTTTTTTTTATCATGTAGTGGCCCAATTATTTTGTGTGGTTTGATGTGATGTGTGACAAAAATAAGTTTGGAGCTACTAAAATACACATACTAAAATACGCCAGATCAAAGCTTGTTGCTACTGTCCCTGTTTATAGAACTCAAACAAACCACAGACCAATCAGAATCCTCGGCTGGATTTCAAACCGTTCCGATACCCGCCTCTGTCCGCCTACCTGCAGGCTCCCTGGCCAGACCGATCTGCGAACACATGCACAGAACGCAGCAAACCAGACTGGATGCCAGGCTACATTAGAATATAGTTCCATTTTACACTTATTTTTAAAATAGATTTCACTTGCCTTTTGTATGATGGCATATTTCAGTGGTTTTCAACTACTGGTCTCTCAAGAGTTAAAATATTCATCATGTGAATTATCCCAAGTCTACACAACTAGAGAATGTAGAAGATTAATGGTCATTTTGATCTGTATGTTTGACTGTTTGATTTCACAAATCCAGCCTGGATGGAATTGTGGACAAAAGCAAAATAATATCTTTAGTTTTTTGGGTCTGTGGGGCTAAAATGTCAAATGTGGCTCAAATGCTGACTAACTTGTGTTCCCTGGGTATGAAAACGGTTGAAAACAGTGTCATATTTTGACAAACCATGAACTGTACTGACCAGCGGTCATTTTGTCATCTCAGGGCCTGAAGACACAGATCCATTTTCTGGACCAGGAGAAGAGCGTCCTAAAACAGACGCTCCTCCGTTCTCCCCCCCAGGCTTTCACTGTCACAGGTAGGATCAAACTTTCATTCTCACTGAGGACAAATTGAAAAAAGGTTGTTGTCTGAGTAGATTCAAACAGAGAACAGTAAAGTTGATCCTAAGGCTGTTGATTGCATTAATTCATCTGTTAATTAATCAATTAAAAATGTTTTAAGCATTTAACTCATGTGACCGACGCTCACAAACCCCTCTTCTTGACCATCTTAATCTTACTGCCGACTCGCTTATACGGGTCCAAATTTGCAGGGGTCGACATTATAATTGGCCCCTGAAACAGGTTTTAAAACGACGTGCGGACCACCAGAATGGCGGCCCTATACTGGCCCGATGGGGCAGTGGTAAAAATTGCCCTCGTTGGCGCCGTGCCCTTGGTTGTACAAACTCTTATTTGTGCGTATGGTCGCCATGAACAACCTGTATTAGTCTTTGATCTGTTGGGTCTCAAACAAAGAGTTTGGGCAGCCCTGATATGCATATTGTATTGATTTTTTTTTATTTCACAATATGTTTTGGAGTTGTTTTGTAATTGTTTAAGTTTTATTTATATTTTTGTTTAATTAGCACAAAAAATATTTTAGGCATTCTGCATTGTAGTATATGGGTCAGCTTGCTGAACGGTCTAACTGGTTTTGACCCCATGAAAAGAGTGCTGTTAACTTAGAATGCATTTAATGCATTAATAAATGGTGGTCTTTTTTGCAGAACTATGCGGGGAATCGGATTACCTGGGCTCAGTGTTAACAGTTGTGGGCCAGTGATTTCTTTATAAGCCACTGGCCCAAGGTGCCCAGTGGCAAATTTCCCTTAATGTCTACCCCTGATTTTAGTTTCCATGAATTTCATTGGTGAGGGCGTGTCCAGTTGGAAAAAAAAAAAAAATTCCGGGGTCTTCCAAATTTCTTAAACTGCCACAGCCCCATTTCCTGGCATTCTAGACAATCTTCTTTACAACATGGGTTTTCAACAGGTGGTCTGTGGACCACCAGGTGGTCCTTGAAGAGGTTTCCAGGTGGTCCCCAAGGGGCTAAATGATGGAAAGTTTGGTTAACCAGATGATAACTTTTGAGAACGTAAAAATACACCAAATGGACCCTTGTCGGGTCCATTTGGTTTCATTTTTCAACACTCTCAAGATTTAAATATTCAT
>CM076973.1:53399849-53537349 GCA_039105355.1 Benthosema pterotum
ACTTTTTTTTTTATCATTGTCCCACAACATAGTTCGTAGGTATAGTAATTCTGAAAATGGGTTGGAGTTCTCCTTTAAGTCCTTTGCTTAAATAATACCCAGAAAAACTAGTTCAGCACTCTGTAGAGTGCAGACTTGCGCTTGTTGTGCACAAGCAGGCCATGGCCTACCCGTGTTGCAAGCAGAGTGGGCTAATACTCATGACATTAGCTACAAGGGTCTCTTTATTTACGTCACATTACGTCATCACCTAAACCAGAGCTTCAGATCTACAAGCTCATAGTGCGCCACTTGGTGCCATGCTGTGAGCTTGTAGATCTGCTATTTCAAATGTCAAATGGGATAACTGGCTGGCTGTGTGGTCAGCCGTCTGTATGAACGATGTCTTCTCCATATTGTGTGCGACTTCAATCCAGTCCGGCCTCCGCTGACATTTTATATACCTTAATGAATATGATCTATATGCGGGAAGTACAGGTTGGCGCAGCGGTAATGTCGAGCTCTCCGAAAGCAGATGACTCCAGTTCAAATAACCGTGGGAGCAACGCGTAGACAATGTCTACGGGGGTGTCTACATGTGGGCACGCCAGTGAGCACGCTCGTAGGCACGACCCGTAGGCCACCCACCGTAGGCCGACGATTGACACAACGCAGACACGACGCGGTCAGTGAGACACTACAGTTGAGCCCCCTGCACATGCCCATTTTTAGCTTACTCCCACATTTTTACCAGTTACTCTGACCATGTCATGTTTACTAGTACCAATGTTGTTTGTCTTACAGTCTTGAGGTTTTCCCATCTATCACCCAAACTCATCTATCACCATTTGGTTCCATTTATTACAAACTCTCAGAAAAATTAGGTGCTTGAAGAAAATAATAATAATTAATAATTAATTAAATTAATTAATTAATGACAGTAAAATGTTGAAAATGGGTGGAATTCCTTAGACTTAAAAGGGACCTGGCTATGAGACAAATATGGATAAATACATTATACATGGCCTTTATAACTCGAATTGAACCTTTAAAACATATAGAAAGAGCTCTTTAGCTTAAAAATAGTTCATGTTTTTATCCCAAGGGGGGCGCGCCATTTTACTGTGCCTGTCATAGGGATGACGTCACTGGAGATCACTCCGCAGTAGATGTAAAGAAAATGCTTCAAAAACTACATATTGTGTCCACTTATAGGATCATCCTGTTTGTTTTACAGTCCCTTATTTTACCAGCAGGGGTTGCCATTTACATTACAAACAGAGCAGTGTACAGTATATACGTTGATGTTTTACACTGCAATGCTGGATAATCATGGAACGTTCCATAGCTGAACTATATACTACAGATCTCCTGTGACGTCATCCCTATGACAGGCACAGTAAAATGGCGCCCCCCTTGGGATAAAATTGACTATTTTTAAACTAAGGAGCTTATTCTATGTGTTTTTAATGGTAAATTCTAGTTATAGAGGGCAAGTACAATGTATTATCCATATTTGTCTCATTATGCAGGGATCCTTTTAACACTGTAAAAACTATGGTTAAGTGGGGAAATGGGTAAAAAACTTCATGATTAGTTGACAAATCAATTAATTACTAAAATAGTTGATAAATAGGCTAATCATTTTGATTATGATTAATCGATTAATCGTAATCGAAACCTAGCGGGTTCATTTGGTTCCATTCGTACTCTCTCAGAAAAATGAAGCGTCTTAAAGAAATCCATTAACATGGTGATATACATTTTGATGATGTCATCCAGATGTTTCACCATGTTAGTGGTTTTCTTCAGATTTCTTGAGAACACAGAATGGGGGAACTTTTTTTTATCATGCTCCACACAACATCTCTAAGGTATAGTAATTCTGAAAATGGGTGGAGTTCTCCTTTAAGTCCTTTGCTTAAATAATACCCAGAAAAACTAGATCAAGCACTCTGTAGAGTGCAGACTTGCGTGTTGTGCACAAGCAGGCCATGGCCTTACCCGTGTGCAAGCAGAGTGGGCTATACTCATGACATTAGCTACAAGGGTCTTTTATTTACGTCACATTACGTCATCACCTAAAACCAGAGCTTCAGATCTACAAGCTCATAGTGCGCCACTTAGTGCCATGCTGTGAGCTTGTAGATCTGCTATTTCAAATGTCAAATTGGATAACTGGCTGGCTGTGTGGTCAGCCGTCTGTATGAACGATGTCTCCATATCTGTGTGCGACTTCAATCCAGTCCGGGCCCCCGTTGACATTTTATATACCTTTAATGAATGATCTATATGCGGGAAGTACAGGTTGGCGCAGCGGTAATGTCGAGCTCTCCGAAAGCAGATGACTCCAGTTCAAATAACCGTGGGAGCAACGCGTAGACAATGTCTACGGGGGTGTCTACATGTGGGCACGCCAGTGAGCACGCTCGTAGGCACGACCCGTAGGCACACCGTAGGCCGACGATTGACACAACGCAGACACGACGCGGTCAGTGAGACACTACAGTTGAGCCCCCTGCACATGCCCATTTTAGCTTACTCCCACATTTTACCAGTTACTCTGACCATGTCATGTTTACTAGTACCAATGTTGTTTGTCTTACAGTCTTGAGGTTTTCCCATCTATCACCCAAACTCATCTATCACCATTTGGTTCCATTTATACACTCTCAGAAAAATAAGGTGCTTGAAGAAAATAATAATAATTAATAATTAATTAAATTAATTAATTAATGACAGTAAAATGTTGAAAATGGGTGGAATTCCTTAGACTTAAAAGGGACCCTGGCTAATGAGACAAATATGGATAAATACATTATACATGGCCTTTATAACTCGAATTGAACCTTTAAAACATATAGAAGAGCTCTTTTGCTTAAAAATAGTTTCATGTTTTTATCCCAAGGGGGGCGCCATTTTACTGTGCCTGTCATATAGGATGACGTCACTGGAGATCACTCCGCAGTAGATGTAAAGAAATGCTTCAAACTACATATTGTGTCCACTTATAGGATCATCCTGTTTGTTTTACAGTCCTTATTTTACCAGCAGGGGTTGCCATTTACATTACAAACAGAGCAGTGTACAGTATATACGTTGATGTTTTACACTGCAATGCTGGATAATCATGGAACGTTCCATAGTGAACTATATACTACAGATCTCCTGTGACGTCATCCCTATGACAGGCACAGTAAAATGGCGCCCCCTTGGGATAAAATTGACTATTTTTAAACTAAGGAGCTTATTCTATGTGTTTTAAATGGTAAATTCTAGTTATAGAGGCAAGTACAATGTATTATCCATATTTGTCTCATTATGCAGGGATCCTTTTAACACTGTAAAAACTATGGTTAAGTGGGGAAATGGGTAAAAACTTCACTGATTAGTTGACAAATCAATTAATTACTAAAATAGTTGATAATAGGCTAATCAATTTGATTATGATTAATCGATTAATCGTAATCGAAACCTAGCGGGTTCATTTGGTTCATTCGTACTCTCTCAGAAAAATGAAGCGTCTAAAGAAATCCATTAACATGGTGAATATACATTTTGATGATGTCATCCAGATGTTTCACCATGTTAGTGGTTTTCTTCAGATTTCTTGAGAACACAGAATGGGGGAACTTTTTTTTATCATGTCCACACAACATCTCTAAGGTATAGTAATTCTGAAAATGGGTGGAGTTCTCCTTTAAGTCCTTTGCTTAAATAATACCCAGAAAAACTAGATCAGCACTCTGTAGAGTGCAGACTTGCGTGTTGTGCACAAGCAGGCCATGGCCTACCCGTGTGCAAGCAGAGTGGGCTAATACTCATGACATTAGCTACAAGGGTCTTTTATTTACGTCACATTTCGTCATCACCTAAACCAGAGCTTCAGATCTACAAGCTCATAGTGCGCCACTTAGTGCCATGCTGTGAGCTTGTAGATCTGCTATTTCAAATGTCAAATGGGATAATGGCTGGCTGTGTGGTCAGCCGTCTGTATGAACGATGTCTCCATATTTGTGTGCGACTTCAATCCAGTCTGGCCTCCGTTGACATTTTATATACCTTTAATGAATGATCTATATGCGGGAAGTACAGGTTGGCGCAGCGGTAATGTCGAGCTCTCCGAAAGCAGATGACTCCAGTTCAAATAACCGTGGGAGCAACGCGTAGACAATGTCTACGGGGGTGTCTACATGTGGGCACGCCAGTGAGCACGCTCGTAGGCACGACCGTAGGCACACCCGTAGGCCGACGATTGACACAACGCAGACACGACGCGGTCAGTGAGACACTACAGTTGAGCCCCCTGCACATGCCCATTTTAGCTTACTCCCACATTTTACCAGTTACTCTGACCATGTCATGTTTACTAGTACCAATGTTGTTTGTCTTACAGTCTTGAGGTTTTCCCATCTATCACCAAACTCATCTATCACCATTTGGTTTCATTTATACACTCTCAGAAAAATAAGGTGCTTGAAGAAAAAATATAATTAATAATTAATAATTAAATTAAATTAATTAATTAATGACAGTAAAATGTTGAAAATGGGTGGAATTCCTTAGACTTAAAAGGAACCCTGGCTAATGAGACAAATATGGATAAATACATTATACATGGCCTTTATAACTCGAATTGAACCTTTAAAACATATAGAAGGAGCTCTTTAGTTAAAAATAGTTCATGTTTTTATCCCAAGGGGGGCGCCATTTTACTGTGCCTGTCATAGGGATGACGTCACTGGAGATCACTCCGCAGTAGATGTAAAGAAATGCTTCAAACTACATATTGTGTCCACTTATAGGATCATTCCTGTTTGTTTTACAGTCCCTTATTTTACCAGCAGGGGTTGCCATTTACATTACAAACAGAGCAGTGTACAGTATATACGTTGATGTTTTACACTGCAATGCTGGATAATCATGGAACGTTCCATATCTGAACTATAACTACAGATCTCCTGTGACGTCATCCCTATGACAGGCACAGTAAAATGGCGCCCCCCTTGGGATAAAATTGACTATTTTTAAACTAAGGAGCTTATTCTATGTGTTTTAAATGGTAAATTCTAGTTATAGAGGCAAGTACAATGTATTATCCATATTTGTCTCATTATGCAGGGATCCTTTTAACACTGTAAAAACTATGGTTAAGTGGGGAAATGGGTAAAAACTTCACTGATTAGTGACAAATCAATTATTTACTAAAATAGTTGATAATAGGCTAATCAATTTGATTATGATTAATCGATTAATCGTATTCGAAACCTAGCGGGTTCATTTGGTTCCATTCGTACTCTCTCAGAAAAATGAAGCGTCTAAAGAAATCCATTAACATGGTGAATATACATTTTGATGATGTCATCCAGATGTTTCACCATGTTAGTGGTTTTCTTCAGATTTCTTGAGAACACAGAATGGGGGAACTTTTTTTTTATCATGTCCACACAACATCTCTAAGGTATAGTAATTCTGAAAATGGGTGGAGTTCTCCTTTAAGTCCTTTGCTTAAATAATACCCAGAAAAACTAATCAGCACTCTGTAGAGTGCAGACTTGCGTGTTGTGCACAAGCAGGCCATGGCCTACCCGTGTGCAAGCAGAGTGGGCTAATACTCATGACATTAGCTACAAGGGTCTTTTATTTACGTCACATTACGTCATCACCTAAACCAGAGCTTCAGATCTACAAGCTCATAGTGCGCCACTTAGTGCCATGCTGTGAGCTTTGTAGATCTGCTATTTCAAATGTCAAATGGGATAACTGGCTGGCTGTGTGGTCAGCCGTCTGTATGAACGATGTCTCCATATCTGTGTGCGACTTCAATCCAGTCCGGCCTCCGTTGACATTTTATATACCTTTAATGAATGATCTATATGCGGGAAGTACAGGTTGGCGCAGCGGTAATGTCGAGCTCTCCGAAAGCAGATGACTCCAGTTCAAATAACCGTGGGAGCAACGCGTAGACAATGTCTACGGGGGTGTCTACATGTGGGCACGCCAGTGAGCACGCTCGTAGGCACGACCCGTAGGCACACCCGTAGGCCGACGATTGACACAACGCAGACCGACGCGGTCAGTGAGACACTACAGTTGAGCCCCCTGCACATGCCCATTTTAGCTTACTCCCACATTTTACCAGTTACTCTGACCATGTCATGTTTACTAGTACCAATGTTGTTTGTCTTACAGTCTTGAGGTTTTCCCATCTATCACCCAAACTCATCTATCACCATTTGGTTCCATTTATACACTCTCAGAAAAATAAGGTGCTTGAAGAAAATAATAATAATTAATAATTAATTAAATTAATTAATTAATGACAGTAAAATGTTGAAAATGGGTGGAATTCCTTAGACTTAAAAGGGACCTGGCTAATGAGACAAATATGGATAAATACATTATACATGGCCTTTATAACTCGAATTGAACCTTTAAAACATATAGAAGAGCTCTTTAGCTTAAAAATAGTTCATGTTTTTATCCCAAGGGGGGCGCCATTTTACTGTGCCTGTCATAGGGATGACGTCACTGGAGATCACTCCGCAGTAGATGTAAAGAAATGCTTCAAACTACATATTGTGTCCACTTATAGGATCATCCTGTTTGTTTTACAGTCCTTATTTTACCAGCAGGGGTTGCCATTTACATTACAAACAGAGCAGTGTACAGTATATACGTTGATGTTTTACACTGCAATGCTGGATAATCATGGAACGTTCCATAGCTGAACTATATACTACAGATCTCCTGTGACGTCATCCCTATGACAGGCACAGTAAAATGGCGCCCCCCTTGGGATAAAATTGACTATTTTTAAACTAAGGAGCTTATTCTATGTGTTTTAAATGGTAAATTCTAGTTATAGAGGGCAAGTACAATGTATTATCCATATTTGTCTCATTATGCAGGGATCCTTTTAACACTGTAAAAACTATGGTTAAGTGGGGAAATGGGTAAAAACTTCACTGATTAGTTGACAAATCAATTAATTACTAAAATAGTTGATAATAGGCTAATCAATTTGATTATGATTAATCGATTAATCGTAATCGAAACCTAGCGGGTTCATTTGGTTCCATTCGTACTCTCTCAGAAAAATGAAGCGTCTAAAGAAATCCATTAACATGGTGAATATACATTTTGATGATGTCATCCAGATGTTTCACCATGTTAGTGGTTTTCTTCAGATTTCTTGAGAACACAGAATGGGGGAACTTTTTTTTATCATGTCCACACAACATCTCTAAGGTATAGTAATTCTGAAAATGGGTGGAGTTCTCCTTTAAGTCCTTTGCTTAAATAATACCCAGAAAAACTAGATCAGCACTCTGTAGAGTGCAGACTTGCGTGTTGTGCACAAGCAGGCCATGGCCTACCCGTGTGCAAGCAGAGTGGGCTAATACTCATGACATTAGCTACAAGGGTCTTTTATTTACGTCACATTACGTCATCACCTAAACCAGAGCTTCAGATCTACAAGCTCATAGTGCGCCACTTAGTGCCATGCTGTGAGCTTGTAGATCTGCTATTTCAAATGTCAAATGGGATAACTGGCTGGCTGTGTGGTCAGCCGTCTGTATGAACGATGTCTCCATATTTGTGTGCGACTTCAATCCAGCCTGGCCTCCGTTGACATTTTATATACTTTAATGAATGATCTATATGCGGGAAGTACAGGTTGGCGCAGCGGTAATGTCGAGCTCTCCGAAAGCAGATGACTCCAGTTCAAATAACCGTGGGAGCAACGCGTAGACATGTCTACGGGGGTGTCTACATGTGGGCACGCCAGTGAGCACGCTCGTAGGCACGACCCGTAGGCACACCCGTAGGCCGACGATTGACACAACGCAGACACGACGCGGTCAGTGAGACACTACAGTTGAGCCCCCTGCACATGCCCATTTTAGCTTACTCCCACATTTTACCAGTTACTCTGACCATGTCATGTTTACTAGTACCAATGTTGTTTGTCTTACAGCCTTGAGGTTTTCCCATCTATCACCCAAACTCATCTATCACCATTTGGTTCCATTTATACACTCTCAGAAAAATAAGGTGCTTGAAGAAAAAAATAATAATTAATAATTAATTAAATTAATTAATTAATGACAGTAAAATGTTGAAAATGGGTGGAATTCCTTAGACTTAAAAGGACCCTGGCTAATGAGACAAATATGGATAAATACATTATACATGGCCTTTATAACTCGAATTGAACCTTTAAAACATATAGAAGGAGCTCTTTAGCTTAAAAATAGTTCATGTTTTTATCCCAAGGGGGGCGCCATTTTACTGTGCCTGTCATAGGGATGACGTCACTGGAGATCACTCCGCAGTAGATGTAAAGAAATGCTTCAAACTACATATTGTGTCCACTTATAGGATCATCCTGTTTGTTTTACAGTCCCTTATTTTACCAGCAGGGGTTGCCATTTACATTACAAACAGAGCAGTGTACAGTATATACGTTGATGTTTTACACTGCAATGCTGGATAATCATGGAACGTTCCATAGCTGAACTATATACTACAGATCTCCTGTGACGTCATCCCTATGACAGGCACAGTAAAATGGCGCCCCCCTTGGGATAAAATTGACTATTTTTAAACTAAGGAGCTTATTCTATGTGTTTTAAATGGTAAATTCTAGTTATAGAGGGCAAGTACAATGTATTATCCATATTTGTCTCATTATGCAGGGATCCTTTTAACACTGTAAAAACTATGGTTAAGTGGGGAAATGGGTAAAAACTTCACTGATTAGTTGACAAATCAATTAATTACTAAAATAGTTGATAATAGGCTAATCAATTTGATTATGATTAATCGATTAATCGTAATCGAAACCTAGCGGGTTCATTTGGTTCCATTCGTACTCTCTCAGAAAAATGAAGCGTCTAAGAAATCATTAACATGGTGAATATACATTTTGATGATGTCATCCAGATGTTTCACCATGTTAGTGGTTTTCTTCAGATTTCTTGAGAACACAGAATGGGGGGAACTTTTTTTTATCATGTCCACACAACATCTCTAAGGTATAGTAATTCTGAAAATGGGTGGAGTTCTCCTTTAAGTCCTTTGCTTAAATAATACCCAGAAAAACTAGATCAGCACTCTGTAGAGTGCAGACTTGCGTGTTGTGCACAAGCAGGCCATGGCCTACCCGTGTGCAAGCAGAGTGGGCTAATACTCATGACATTAGCTACAAGGGTCTTTTATTTACGTCACATTACGTCATCACCTAAACCAGAGCTTCAGATCTACAAGCTCATAGTGCGCCACTTAGTGCCATGCTGTGAGCTTGTAGATCTGCTATTTCAAATGTCAAATGGGATAACTGGCTGGCTGTGTGGTCAGCCGTCTGTATGAACGATGTCTCCATATTTGTGTGCGACTTCAATCCAGTCGGGCTCCGTTGACATTTTATATACCTTTAATGAATGATCTATATGCGGGAAGTACAGGTTGGCGCAGCGGTAATGTCGAGCTCTCCGAAAGCAGATGACTCCAGTTCAAATAACCGTGGGAGCAACGCGTAGACAATGTCTACGGGGGTGTCTACATGTGGGCACGCCAGTGAGCACGCTCGTAGGCACGACCCGTAGGCACACCCGTAGGCCGACGATTGACACAACGCAGACACGACACGGTCAGTGAGACACTACAGTTGAGCCCCCTGCACATGCCCATTTTAGCTTACTCCCACATTTTACTCTGACCATGTCATGTTCACTAGCACCAATGTTGTTTGTCTTACAGCCTTGAGGTTTTCCCATCTATCACCCAAACTCATCTCTCACCATTTGGTTCCATTTATACACTCTCAGAAAAATAAGGTGCTTGAAGAAAAAATTAATAATTAATAATTAATTAATTAATTACAGTAAAATGTTGAAAGAATTCCTTACACTTAAAAGGAACCCTGGTTAATGAGACAAATATGGATAAATACATTATACATGGCCTTTATAACTCGAATTGAACCTTTAAAACATATAGAAGGAGCTCTTTAGCTTAAAAATAGTTCATGTTTTTATCCCAAGGGGGGCGCCATTTTACTGTGCCTGTCATAGGGATGACGTCACTGGAGATCACTCCGCAGTAGATGTAAAGAAATGCTTCAAACTACATATTGTGTCCACTTATAGGATCATCCTGTTTGTTTTTACAGTCCCTTATTTTACCAGCAGGGGTTGCCATTTACATTACAAACAGAGCAGTGTACAGTATATACGTTGATGTTTTACACTGCAATGCTGGATAATCATGGAACGTTCCATAGCTGAACTATATACTACAGATCTCCTGTGACGTCATCCCTATGACAGGCACAGTAAAATGGCGCCCCCCTTGGGATAAAATTGACTATTTTTAAACTAAGGAGCTTATTCTATGTGTTTTAAATGGTAAATTCTAGTTATAGAGGGCAAGTACAATGTATTATCCATATTTGTCTCATTATGCAGGGATCCTTTTAACACTGTAAAAACTATGGTTAAGTGGGGAAATGGGTAAAAACTTCACTGATTAGTTGACAAATCAATTAATTACTAAAATAGTTGATAATAGGCTAATCAATTTGATTATGATTAATCGATTAATCGTAATCGAAACCTAGCGGGTTCATTTGGTTCCATTCGTACTCTCTCAGAAAAATGAAGCGTCTAAAGAAATCCATTAACATGGTGAATATACATTTTGATGATGTCATCCAGATGTTTCACCATGTTAGTGGTTTTCTTCAGATTTCTTGAGAACACAGAATGGGGGAACTTTTTTTTATCATGTCCACAAACATCTCTAAGGTATAGTAATTCTGAAAATGGGTGGAGTTCTCCTTTAAGTCCTTGCTTAAATAATACCCAGAAAAACTAGATCAGCACTCTGTAGAGTGCAGACTTGCGTGTTGTGCACAAGCAGGCCATGGCCTACCCGTGTGCAAGCAGAGTGGGCTAATACTCATGACATTAGCTACAAGGGTCTTTTATTTACGTCACATTACGTCATCACCTAAACCAGAGCTTCAGATCTACAAGCTCATAGTGCGCCACTTAGTGCCATGCTGTGAGCTTGTAGATCTGCTATTTCAAATGTCAAATGGGATAACTGGCTGGCTGTGTGGTCAGCCGTCTGTATGAACGATGTCTCCATATCTGTGTGCGACTTCAATCCAGTCCGGCCTCCGTTGACATTTTATATACCCCTAATGAATGATCTATATGCGGGAAGTACAGGTTGGCGCAGCGGTAATGTCGAGCTCTCCGAAAGCAGATGACTCCAGTTCAAATAACCGTGGGAGCAACGCGTAGACAATGTCTACGGGGGTGTCTACATGTGGGCACGCCAGTGAGCACGCTCGTAGGCACGACCCGTAGGCACACCGTAGGCCGACGATTGACACAACGCAGACACGACGCGGTCAGTGAGACACTACAGTTGAGCCCCTGCACATGCCCATTTTAGCTTACTCCCACATTTTACCAGTTACTCTGACCATGTCATGTTTACTAGTACCAATGTTGTTTGTCTTACAGTCTTGAGGTTTTCCCATCTATCACCCAAACTCATCTATCACCATTTGGTTCCATTTATACACTCTCAGAAAAATAAGGTGCTTGAAGAAAATAATAATAATTAATAATTAATTAAATTAATTAATTAATGACAGTAAAATGTTGAAAATGGGTGGAATTCCTTAGACTTAAAAGGGACCCTGGCTAATGAGACAAATATGGATAAATACATTATACATGGCCTTTATAACTCGAATTGAACCTTTAAAACATATAGAAGGAGCTCTTTAGCTTAAAAATAGTTCATGTTTTTATCCCAAGGGGGGCGCCATTTTACTGTGCCTGTCATAGGGATGACGTCACTGGAGATCACTCCGCAGTAGATGTAAAGAAATGCTTCAAACTACATATTGTGTCCACTTATAGGATCATCCTGTTTGTTTTACAGTCCCTTATTTTACCAGCAGGGGTTGCCATTTACATTACAAACAGAGCAGTGTACAGTATATACGTTGATGTTTTACACTGCAATGCTGGATAATCATGGAACGTTCCATAGCTGAACTATATACTACAGATCTCCTGTGACGTCATCCCTATGACAGGCACAGTAAAATGGCGCCCCCCTTGGGATAAAATTGACTATTTTTAAACTAAGGAGCTTATTCTATGTGTTTTAAATGGTAAATTCTAGTTATAGAGGGCAAGTACAATGTATTATCCATATTTGTCTCATTATGCAGGGATCCTTTTAACACTGTAAAAACTATGGTTAAGTGGGGAAATGGGTAAAAACTTCACTGATTAGTTGACAAATCAATTAATTACTAAAATAGTTGATAATAGGCTAATCAATTTGATTATGATTAATCGATTAATCGTAATCGAAACCTAGCGGGTTCATTTGGTTCCATTCGTACTCTCTCAGAAAAATGAAGCGTCTAAAGAAATCCATTAACATGGTGAATATACATTTTGATGATGTCATCCAGATGTTTCACCATGTTAGTGGTTTTCTTCAGATTTCTTGAGAACACAGAATGGGGGAACTTTTTTTTTATCATGTCCACACAACATCTCTAAGGTATAGTAATTCTGAAAATGGGTGGAGTTCTCCTTTAAGTCCTTTGCTTAAATAATACCAGAAAAAACTAGATCAGCACTCTGTAGAGTGCAGACTTGCGTGTTGTGCACAAGCAGGCCATGGCCTACCCGTGTGCAAGCAGAGTGGGCTAATACTCATGACATTAGCTACAAGGGTCTTTTATTTACGTCACATTACGTCATCACCTAAACCAGAGCTTCAGATCTACAAGCTCATAGTGCGCCACTTAGTGCCATGCTGTGAGCTTGTAGATCTGCTATTTCAAATGTCAAATGGGATAACTGGCTGGCTGTGTGGTCAGCCGTCTGTATGAACGATGTCTCCATATTTGTGTGCGACTTCAATCCAGTCTGGCCTCCGTTGACATTTTATATACCTTTAATGAATGATCTATATGCGGGAAGTACAGGTTGGCGCAGCGGTAATGTCGAGCTCTCCGAAAGCAGATGACTCCAGTTCAAATAACCGTGGGAGCAACGCGTAGACAATGTCTACGGGGGTGTCTACATGTGGGCACGCCAGTGAGCACGCTCGTAGGCACGACCCGTAGGCACACCCGTAGGCCGACGATTGACACAACGCAGACACGACGCGGTCAGTGAGACACTACAGTTGAGCCCCCTGCACATGCCCATTTTAGCTTACTCCCACATTTTACCAGTTACTCTGACCATGTCATGTTTACTAGTACCAATGTTGTTTGTCTTACAGTCTTGAGGTTTTCCCATCTATCACCCAAACTCATCTATCACCATTTGGTTCCATTTATACACTCTCAGAAAAATAAGGTGCTTGAAGAAAAAATAATAATTAATAATTAATAATTAATTAAATTATTAATTAATGACAGTAAAATGTTGAAAATGGGTGGAATTCCTTAGACTTAAAAGGAACCCTGGCTAATGAGACAAATATGGATAAATACATTATACATGGCCTTTATAACTCGAATTGAACCTTTAAAACATATAGAAGGAGCTCTTTAGCTTAAAAATAGTTCATGTTTTTATCCCAAGGGGGGCGCCATTTTACTGTGCCTGTCATAGGGATGACGTCACAGGAGATCACTCCGCAGTAGATGTAAAGAAATGCTTCAAACTACATATTGTGTCCACTTATAGGATCATCCTGTTTGTTTTACAGTCCCTTATTTTACCAGCAGGGGTTGCCATTTACATTACAAACAGAGCAGTGTACAGTATATACGTTGATGTTTTACACTGCAATGCTGGATAATCATGGAACGTTCCATAGCTGAACTATATACTACAGATCTCCTGTGACGTCATCCCTATGACAGGCACAGTAAAATGGCGCCCCCCTTGGGATAAAATTGACTATTTTTAAACTAAGGAGCTTATTCTATGTGTTTTAAATGGTAAATTCTAGTTATAGAGGGCAAGTACAATGTATTATCCATATTTGTCTCATTATGCAGGGATCCTTTTAACACTGTAAAAACTATGGTTAAGTGGGGAAATGGGTAAAAACTTCACTGATTAGTTGACAAATCAATTAATTACTAAAATAGTTGATAATAGGCTAATCAATTTTTGATTATGATTAATCGATTAATCGTAATCGAAACCTAGCGGGTTCATTTGGTTCCATTCGTACTCTCTCAGAAAAATGAAGCGTCTAAAGAAATCCATTAACATGGTGAATATACATTTTGATGATGTCATCCAGATGTTTCACCATGTTAGTGGTTTTCTTCAGATTTCTTGAGAACACAGAATGGGGGAACTTTTTTTTTATCATGTCCACACAACATCTCTAAGGTATAGTAATTCTGAAATGGGTGGAGTTCTCCTTTAAGTCCTTTGCTTAAATAATACCCAGAAAAACTAGATCAGCACTCTGTAGAGTGCAGACTTGCGTGTTGTGCACAAGCAGGCCATGGCCTACCCGTGTGCAAGCAGAGTGGGCTAATACTCATGACATTAGCTACAAGGGTCTTTTATTTACGTCACATTACGTCTCTACCTAAACCAGAGCTTCAGATCTACAAGCTCATAGTGCGCCACTTAGTGCCATGCTGTGAGCTTGTAGATCTGCTATTTCAAATGTCAAATGGGATAACTGGCTGGCTGTGTGGTCAGCCGTCTGTATGAACGATGTCTCATATCTGTGTGCGACTTCAATCCAGTCCGGCCTCCGTTGACATTTTATATACCTTTAATGAATGATCTATATGCGGGAAGTACAGGTTGGCGCAGCGGTAATGTCGAGCTCTCCGAAAGCAGATGACTCCAGTTCAAATAACCGTGGGAGCAACGCGTAGACAATGTCTACGGGGGTGTCTACATGTGGGCACGCCAGTGAGCACGCTCGTAGGCACGACCCGTAGGCACACCGTAGGCCGACGATTGACACAACGCAGACACGACGCGGTCAGTGAGACACTACAGTTGAGCCCCTGCACATGCCCATTTTAGCTTACTCCCACATTTTACCAGTTACTCTGACCATGTCATGTTTACTAGTACCAATGTTGTTTGTCTTACAGTCTTGAGGTTTTCCCATCTATCACCCAAACTCATCTATCACCATTTGGTTCCATTTATACACTCTCAGAAAAATAAGGTGCTTGAAGAAAAATAATAATAATTAATAATTAATTAAATTAATTAATTAATGACAGTAAAATGTTGAAAATGGGTGGAATTCCTTAGACTTAAAAGGAACCCTGGCTAATGAGACAAATATGGATAAATACATTATACATGGCCTTTATAACTCGAATTGAACCTTTAAAACATATAGAAGGAGCTCTTTAGCTTAAAAATAGTTCATGTTTTTATCCCAAGGGGGGCGCCATTTTACTGTGCCTGTCATAGGGATGACGTCACTGGAGATCACTCCGCAGTAGATGTAAAGAAATGCTTCAAACTACATATTGTGTCCACTTATAGGATCATCCTGTTTGTTTTACAGTCCCTTATTTTACCAGCAGGGGTTGCCATTTACATTACAAACAGAGCAGTGTACAGTATATACGTTGATGTTTTACACTGCAATGCTGGATAATCATGGAACGTTCCATAGCTGAACTATATACTACAGATCTCCTGTGACGTCATCCCTATGACAGGCACAGTAAAATGGCGCCCCCTTGGGATAAAATTGACTATTTTTAAACTAAGGAGCTTATTCTATGTGTTTTAAATGGTAAATTCTAGTTATAGAGGGCAAGTACAATGTATTATCCATATTTGTCTCATTATGCAGGGATCCTTTTAACACTGTAAAAACTATGGTTAAGTGGGAAATGGGTAAAAACTTCACTGATTAGTTGACAAATCAATTAATTACTAAAATAGTTGATAATAGGCTAATCAATTTGATTATGATTAATCGATTAATCGTAATCGAAACCTAGCGGGTTCATTTGGTTCCATTCGTACTCTCTCAGAAAAATGAAGCGTCTAAAGAAATCCATTAACATGGTGAATATACATTTTGATGATGTCATCCAGATGTTTCACCATGTTAGTGGTTTTCTTCAGATTTCTTGAGAACACAGAATGGGGGAACTTTTTTTTATCATGTCCACACAACATCTCTAAGGTATAGTAATTCTGAAAATGGGTGGAGTTCTCCTTTAAGTCCTTTGCTTAAATAATACCCAGAAAAACTAGATCAGCACTCTGTAGAGTGCAGACTTGCGTGTTGTGCACAAGCAGGCCATGGCCTACCCGTGTGCAAGCAGAGTGGGCTAATACTCATGACATTAGCTACAAGGGTCTTTTATTTACGTCACATTACGTCATCACCTAAACCAGAGCTTCAGATCTACAAGCTCATAGTGCGCCACTTAGTGCCATGCTGTGAGCTTGTAGATCTGCTATTTCAAATGTCAAATGGGATAACTGGCTGGCTGTGTGGTCAGCCGTCTGTATGAACGATGTCTCCATATTTGTGTGCGACTTCAATCCAGTCTGGCCTCCGTTGACATTTTATATACCTTTAATGAATGATCTATATGCGGAAGTACAGGTTGGCGCAGCGGTAATGTCGAGCTCTCCGAAAGCAGATGACTCCAGTTCAAATAACCGTGGGAGCAACGCGTAGACAATGTCTACGGGGGTGTCTACATGTGGGCACGCCAGTGAGCACGCTCGTAGGCACGACCCGTAGGCACACCCGTAGGCCGACGATTGACACAACGCAGACACGACACGGTCAGTGAGACACTACGGTTGAGCCCCCTGCACATGCCCATTTTAGCTTACTCCCACATTTTACCAGTTACTCTGACCATGTCATGTTTACTAGTACCAATGTTGTTTGTCTTACAGTCTTGAGGTTTTCCCATCTATCACCCAAACTCATCTATCACCATTTGGTTCCATTTATACACTCTCAGAAAAATAAGGTGCTTGAAGAAAAAATAATAATTAATAATTAATAATTAATTAAATTAATTAATTAATGACAGTAAAATGTTGAAAATGGGTGGAATTCCTTAGACTTAAAAGGAACCCTGGCTAATGAGACAAATATGGATAAATACATTATACATGCCCTCTATAACTCAAATTGAACCTTTAAAACATATAGAAGAAGCTCTTTAGCTTAAAAATAGTTCATGTTTTTATCCCAAGGGGGGCGCCATTTTACTGTGCCTGTCATAGGGATGACGTCACTGGAGATCACTCCGCAGTAGATGTAAAGAAATGCTTCAAACTACATATTGTGTCCACTTATAGGATCATCCCGTTTGTTTTACAGTCCCTTATTTTACCAGCAGGGGTTGCCATTTACATTACAAACAGAGCAGTGTACAGTATATACGTTGATGTTTTACACTGCAATGCTGGATAATCATGGAACGTTCCATAGCTGAACTATATACTACAGATCTCCTGTGACGTCATCCCTATGACAGGCACAGTAAAATGGCGCCCCCCTTGGGATAAAATTGACTATTTTTAAACTAAGGAGCTTATTCTATGTGTTTTAAATGGTAAATTCTAGTTATAGAGGGCAAGTACAATGTATTATCCATATTTGTCTCATTATGCAGGGATCCTTTTAACACTGTAAAAACTATGGTTAAGTGGGGAAATGGGTAAAAACTTCACTGATTAGTTGACAAATCAATTAATTACTAAAATAGTTGATAATAGGCTAATCAATTTGATTATGATTAATCGATTAATCGTAATCGAAACCTAGCGGGTTCATTTGGTTCCATTCGTACTCTCTCAGAAAAATGAAGCGTCTAAAGAAATCCATTAACATGGTGAATATACATTTTGATGATGTCATCCAGATGTTTCACCATGTTAGTGGTTTTCTTCAGATTTCTTGAGAACACAGAATGGGGGAACTTTTTTTTTATCATGTCCACACAACATCTCTAAGGTATAGTAATTCTGAAAATGGGTGGAGTTCTCCTTTAAGTCCTTTGCTTAAATAATACCCAGAAAAACTAGATCAGCACTCTGTAGAGTGCAGACTTGCGTGTTGTGCACAAGCAGGCCATGGCCTACCCGTGTGCAAGCAGAGTGGGCTAATACTCATGACATTAGCTACAAGGGTCTTTTATTTACGTCACATTACGTCATCACCTAAACCAGAGCTTCAGATCTACAAGCTCATAGTGCGCCACTTAGTGCCATGCTGTGAGCTTGTAGATCTGCTATTTCAAATGTCAAATGGGATAACTGGCTGGCTGTGTGGTCAGCCGTCTGTATGAACGATGTCTCCATATCTGTGTGCGACTTCAATCCAGTCTGGCCCCCGTTGACATTTTATATACCTACCCTTAATGAATGATCTATATGCGGGAAGTACAGGTTGGCGCAGCGGTAATGTCGAGCTCTCCGAAAGCAGAGGTCTCCGGTTCAAATAACCGTGGGAGCAACGCGTAGACAATGTCTACGGGGGTGTCTACATGTGGGCACGCCAGTGAGCACGCTCGTAGGCACGACCCGTAGGCACACCCGTAGGCCGACGATTGACACAACGCAGACACGACGCGGTCAGTGAGACACTACAGTTGAGCCCCCTGCACATGCCCATTTTAGCTTACTCCCACATTTTACCAGTTACTCTGACCATGTCATGTTTACTAGTACCAATGTTGTTTGTCTTACAGCCTTGAGGTTTTCCCATCTATCACCCAAACTCATCTATCACCATTTGGTTCCATTTATACACTCTCAGAAAAATAAGGTGCTTGAAGAAAAAAATAATAATTAATAATTAATTAAATTAATTAATTAATGACAGTAAAATGTTGAAAATGGGTGGAATTCCTTAGACTTAAAAGGGACCCTGGCTAATGAGACAAATATGGATAAATACATTATACATGGCCTTTATAACTCGAATTGAACCTTTAAAACATATAGAAGGAGCTCTTTAGCTTAAAAATAGTTCATGTTTTTATCCCAAGGGGGGCGCCATTTTACTGTGCCTGTCATAGGGATGACGTCACTGGAGATCACTCCGCAGTAGATGTAAAGAAATGCTTCAAACTACATATTGTGTCCACTTATAGGATCATCCTGTTTGTTTTACAGTCCCTTATTTTACCAGCAGGGGTTGCCATTTACATTACAAACAGAGCAGTGTACAGTATATACGTTGATGTTTTACACTGCAATGCTGGATAATCATGGAACGTTCCATAGCTGAACTATATACTACAGATCTCCTGTGACGTCATCCCTATGACAGGCACAGTAAAATGGCGCCCCCCTTGGGATAAAATTGACTATTTTTAAACTAAGGAGCTTATTCTATGTGTTTTAAATGGTAAATTCTAGTTATAGAGGGCAAGTACAATGTATTATCCATATTTGTCTCATTATGCAGGGATCCTTTTAACACTGTAAAAACTATGGTTAAGTGGGGAAATGGGTAAAAACTTCACTGATTAGTTGACAAATCAATTAATTACTAAAATAGTTGATAATAGGCTAATCAATTTGATTATGATTAATCGATTAATCGTAATCGAAACCTAGCGGGTTCATTTGGTTCCATTCGTACTCTCTCAGAAAAATGAAGCGTCTAAAGAAATCCATTAACATGGTGAATATACATTTTGATGATGTCATCCAGATGTTTCACCATGTTAGTGGTTTTCTTCAGATTTCTTGAGAACACAGAATGGGGGAACTTTTTTTTTATCATGTCCACACAACATCTCTAAGGTATAGTAATTCTGAAAATGGGTGGAGTTCTCCTTTAAGTCCTTTGCTTAAATAATACCCAGAAAAACTAGATCAGCACTCTGTAGAGTGCAGACTTGCGTGTTGTGCACAAGCAGGCCATGGCCTACCCGTGTGCAAGCAGAGTGGGCTAATACTCATGACATTAGCTACAAGGGTCTTTTATTTACGTCACATTACGTCATCACCTAAACCAGAGCTTCAGATCTACAAGCTCATAGTGCGCCACTTAGTGCCATGCTGTGAGCTTGTAGATCTGCTATTTCAAATGTCAAATGGGATAACTGGCTGGCTGTGTGGTCAGCCGTCTGTATGAACGATGTCTCCATATCTGTGTGCGACTTCAATCCAGTCCGGCCCCCGTTGACATTTTATATACCTTTAATGAATGATCTATATGCGGGAAGTACAGGTTGGCGCAGCGGTAATGTCGAGCTCTCCGAAAGCAGATGACTCCAGTTCAAATAACCGTGGGAGCAACGCGTAGACAATGTCTACGGGGGTGTCTACATGTGGGCACGCCAGTGAGCACGCTCGTAGGCACGACCCGTAGGCACACCCGTAGGCCGACGATTGACACAACGCAGACACGACACGGTCAGTGAGACACTACAGTTGAGCCCCCTGCACATGCCCATTTTAGCTTACTCCCACATTTTACCAGTTACTCTGACCATGTCATGTTTACTAGTACCAATGTTGTTTGTCTTACAGTCTTGAGGTTTTCCCATCTATCACCCAAACTCATCTATCACCATTTGGTTCCATTTATACACTCTCAGAAAAATAAGGTGCTTGAAGAAAATAATAATAATTAATAATTAATTAAATTAATTAATTAATGACAGTAAAATGTTGAAAATGGGTGGAATTCCTTAGACTTAAAAGGGACCCTGGCTAATGAGACAAATATGGATAAATACATATACATGGCCTTTATAACTCGAATTGAACCTTTAAAACATATAGAAGGAGCTCTTTAGCTTAAAAATAGTTCATGTTTTTATCCCAAGGGGGGCGCCATTTTACTGTGCCTGTCATAGGGATGACGTCACTGGAGATCACTCCGCAGTAGATGTAAAGAAATGCTTCAAACTACATATTGTGTCCACTTATAGGATCATCCTGTTTGTTTTACAGTCCCTTATTTTACCAGCAGGGGTTGCCATTTACATTACAAACAGAGCAGTGTACAGTATATACGTTGATGTTTTACACTGCAATGCTGGATAATCATGGAACGTTCCATAGCTGAACTATATACTACAGATCTCCTGTGACGTCATCCCTATGACAGGCACAGTAAAATGCGCCCCCCTTGGGATAAAATTGACTATTTTTAAACTAAGGAGCTTATTCTATGTGTTTTAAATGGTAAATTCTAGTTATAGAGGGCAAGTACAATGTATTATCCATATTTGTCTCATTATGCAGGGATCCTTTTAACACTGTAAAAACTATGGTTAAGTGGGAAATGGGTAAAAACTTCACTGATTAGTTGACAAATCAATTAATTACTAAAATAGTTGATAATAGGCTAATCAATTTGATTATGATTAATCGATTAATCGTAATCGAAACCTAGCGGGTTCATTTGGTTCCATTCGTACTCTCTCAGAAAAATGAAGCGTCTAAAGAAATCCATTAACATGGTGAATATACATTTTGATGATGTCATCCAGATGTTTCACCATGTTAGTGGTTTTCTTCAGATTTCTTGAGAACACAGAATGGGGGAACTTTTTTTTATCATGTCCACACAACATCTCTAAGGTATAGTAATTCTGAAAATGGGTGGAGTTCTCCTTTAAGTCCTTTGCTTAAATAATACCCAGAAAAACTAGATCAGCACTCTGTAGAGTGCAGACTTGCGTGTTGTGCACAAGCAGGCCATGGCCTACCCGTGTGCAAGCAGAGTGGGCTAATACTCATGACATTAGCTACAAGGGTCTTTTATTTACGTCACATTACGTCATCACCTAAACCAGAGCTTCAGATCTACAAGCTCATAGTGCGCCACTTAGTGCCATGCTGTGAGCTTGTAGATCTGCTATTTCAAATGTCAAAATGGGATAACAGGCTGGCTGTGTGGTCAGCCGTCTGTATGAACTATGTCTCCTTATTTGGGTATGGCTTCGGTCCAGTCTGGCCTCCGTTGACATTTTATATACCTTTAATGAATGATCTATATGCGGGAAGTACAGGTTGGCGCAGCGGTAATGTTGAGCTCTCCGAAAGCAGAGGACTCCGGTTCAAATAACCGTGGGAGCAACGCGTAGACAATGTCTACGGGGGTGTCTACATGTGGGCACGCCAGTGAGCACGCTCGTAGGCACGACCCGTAGGCACACCCGTAGGCCGACGATTGACACAACGCAGACACGACACGGTCAGTGAGACACTACAGTTGAGCCCCCTGCACATGCCCATTTTAGCTTACTCCCACATTTTACTCTGACCATGTCATGTTCACTAGTACCAATGTTGTTTGTCTTACAGTCTTGAGGTTTTCCCATCTATCACCCAAACTCATCTATCACCATTTGGTTCCATTTATACACTCTCAGAAAAATAAGGTGCTTGAAGAAAAAAATAATAATTAATAATTAATAATTAATTAAATTAATTAATTAATGACAGTAAAATGTTGAAAATGGGTGGAATTCCTTAGACTTAAAAGGAACCCTGGCTAATGAGACAAATATGGATAAATACATTATACATGGCCTTTATAACTCGAATTGAACCTTTAAAACATATAGAAGGAGCTCTTTAGCTTAAAAATAGTTCATGTTTTTATCCCAAGGGGGGCGCCATTTTACTGTGCCTGTCATAGGGATGACGTCACTGGAGATCACTCCGCAGTAGATGTAAAGAAATGCTTCAAACTACATATTGTGTCCACTTATAGGATCATCCTGTTTGTTTTACAGTCCCTTATTTTACCAGCAGGGGTTGCCATTTACATTACAAACAGAGCAGTGTACAGTATATACGTTGATGTTTTACACTGCAATGCTGGATAATCATGGAACGTTCCATATCTGAACTATATACTACAGATCTCCTGTGACGTCATCCCTATGACAGGCACAGTAAAATGGCGCCCCCCTTGGGATAAAATTGACTATTTTTAAACTAAGGAGCTTATTCTATGTGTTTTAAATGGTAAATTCTAGTTATAGAGGGCAAGTACAATGTATTATCCATATTTGTCTCATTATGCAGGGATCCTTTTAACACTGTAAAAACTATGGTTAAGTGGGGAAATGGGTAAAAACTTCACTGATTAGTTGACAAATCAATTAATTACTAAAATAGTTGATAATAGGCTAATCAATTTGATTATGATTAATCGATTAATCGTAATCGAAACCTAGCGGGTTCATTTGGTTCCATTCGTACTCTCAGAAAAATGAAGCGTCTAAAGAAATCCATTAACATGGTGAATATACATTTTGATGATGTCATCCAGATGTTTCACCATGTTAGTGGTTTTCTTCAGATTTCTTGAGAACACAGAATGGGGAACTTTTTTTTTTATCATGTCCACACAACATCTCTAAGGTATAGTAATTCTGAAAATGGGTGGAGTTCTCCTTTAAGTCCTTTGCTTAAATAATACCCAGAAAAACTAGATCAGCACTCTGTAGAGTGCAGACTTGCGTGTTGTGCACAAGCAGGCCATGGCCTACCCGTGTGCAAGCAGAGTGGGCTAATACTCATGACATTAGCTACAAGGGTCTTTTATTTACGTCACATTACGTCATCACCTAAACCAGAGCTTCAGATCTACAAGCTCATAGTGCGCCACTTAGTGCCATGCTGTGAGCTTGTAGATCTGCTATTTCAAATGTCAAATGGGATAACTGGCTGGCTGTGTGGTCAGCCGTCTGTATGAACGATGTCTCCATATCTGTGTGCGACTTCAATCCAGTCCGGCCTCCGTTGACATTTTATATACCTTTAATGAATGATCTATATGCGGGAAGTACAGGTTGGCGCAGCGGTAATGTCGAGCTCTCCGAAAGCAGATGACTCCAGTTCAAATAACCGTGGGAGCAACGCGTAGACAATGTCTACGGGGGTGTCTACATGTGGGCACGCCAGTGAGCACGCTCGTAGGCACGACCCGTAGGCACACCCGTAGGCCGACGATTGACACAACGCAGACACGACGCGGTCAGTGAGACACTACAGTTGAGCCCCCTGCACATGCCCATTTTAGCTTACTCCCACATTTTACCAGTTACTCTGACCATGTCATGTTTACTAGTACCAATGTTGTTTGTCTTACAGTCTTGAGGTTTTCCCATCTATCACCCAAACTCATCTATCACCATTTGGTTCCATTTATACACTCTCAGAAAAATAAGGTGCTTGAAGAAAATAATAATAATTAATAATTAATTAAATTAATTAATTAATGACAGTAAAATGTTGAAAATGGGTGGAATTCCTTAGACTTAAAAGGGACCCTGGCTAATGAGACAAATATGGATAAATACATTATACATGGCCTTTATAACTCGAATTGAACCTTTAAAACATATAGAAAGAGCTCTTTA
This sequence comes from Benthosema pterotum, assembly GCA_039105355.1. Lineage (NCBI taxonomy): Eukaryota > Metazoa > Chordata > Actinopteri > Myctophiformes > Myctophidae > Benthosema > Benthosema pterotum. The sequence continues at coordinate 53,424,208 of CM076973.1, forward strand.
GCTTAAAAATAGTTCATGTTTTTATCCCAAGGGGGGCGCCATTTTACTGTGCCTGTCATAGGGATGACGTCACTGGAGATCACTCCGCAGTAGATGTAAAGAAATGCTTCAAACTACATATTGTGTCCACTTATAGGATCATCCTGTTTGTTTTACAGTCCCTTATTTTACCAGCAGGGGTCGCCATTTACATTACAAACAGAGCAGTGTACAGTATATACATTGATGTTTTACACTGCTATGCTGGATAATCATGGAACGTTCCATAGCTGAACTATATACTACAGATCTCCTGTGACGTCATCCCTATGACAGGCACAGTAAAATGGCGCCCCCCTTGGGATAAAATTGACTATTTTTAAACTAAGGAGCTTATTCTATGTGTTTTAAATGGTAAATTCTAGTTATAGAGGGCAAGTACAATGTATTATCCATATTTGTCTCATTATGCAGGGATCCTTTTAACACTGTAAAAACTATGGTTAAGTGGGGAAATGGGTAAAAACTTCACTGATTAGTTGACAAATCAATTAATTACTAAAATAGTTGATAATAGGCTAATCAATTTGATTATGATTAATCGATTAATCGTAATCGAAACCTAGCGGGTTCATTTGGTTCCATTCGTACTCTCTCAGAAAAATGAAGCGTCTAAAGAAATCCATTAACATGGTGAATATACATTTTGATGATGTCATCCAGATGTTTCACCATGTTAGTGGTTTTCTTCGGATTTCTTGAGAACACAGAATGGGGGAACTTTTTTTTATCATGTCCACACAACATCTCTAAGGTATAGTAATTCTGAAAATGGGTGGAGTTCTCCTTTAAGTCCTTTGCTTAAATAATACCCAGAAAAACTAGATCAGCACTCTGTAGAGTGCAGACTTGCGTGTTGTGCACAAGCAGGCCATGGCCTACCCGTGTGCAAGCAGAGTGGGCTAATACTCATGACATTAGCTACAAGGGTCTTTTATTTACGTCACATTACGTCATCACCTAAACCAGAGCTTCAGATCTACAAGCTCATAGTGCGCCACTTAGTGCCATGCTGTGAGCTTGTAGATCTGCTATTTCAAATGTCAAATGGGATAACTGGCTGGCTGTGTGGTCAGCCGTCTGTATGAACGATGTCTCCATATTTGTGTGCGACTTCAATCCAGCCTGGCCTCCGTTGACATTTTATATACCTCTAATGAATGATCTATATGCGGGAAGTACAGGTTGGCGCGGCGGTAATGTCGAGCTCTCCGAAAGCAGATGACTCCAGTTCAAATAACCGTGGGAGCAACGCGTAGACATGTCTACGGGGGTGTCTACATGTGGGCACGCCAGTGAGCACGCTCGTAGGCACGACCCGTAGGCACACCCGTAGGCCGACGATTGACACAACGCAGACACGACGCGGTCAGTGAGACACTACAGTTGAGCCCCCTGCACATGCCCATTTTAGCTTACTCCCACATTTTACCAGTTACTCTGACCATGTCATGTTTACTAGTACCAATGTTGTTTGTCTTACAGCCTTGAGGTTTTCCCATCAATCACCCAAACTCATCTCTCACCATTTGGTTCCATTTATACACTCTCATAAAAATAAGGTGCTTGAAGAAAAAAATTAATAATTAATAATTAATTAATTAATTAATGACAGTAAAATGTTGAAAATGGGTGGAATTTCTTACACTTAAAACAAACCCTGGCTAATGAGACAAATATGGATAAATACATTATACATGCACTCTATAACTCGAATTGAACCTTTAAAACATATAGAAGAAGCTCTTTAGCTTAAATATAGTTCATGTTTTTATCCCAAGGGGGGCGCCATTTTACTGTGCCTGTCATAGGGATGACGTCACAGGAGATCACTCCGCAGTAGATGTAAAGAAATGCTTCAAACTACATATTGTGTCCACTTATAGGATCATCCTGTTTGTTTTACAGTCCCTTATTTTACCAGCAGGGGTTGCCATTTACATTACAAACAGAGCAGTGTACAGTATATACGTTGATGTTTTACACTGCAATGCTGGATAATCATGGAACGTTCCATAGCTGAACTATATACTACAGATCTCCTGTGACGTCATCCCTATGACAGGCACAGTAAAATGGCGCCCCCTTGGGATAAAATTGACTATTTTTAAACTAAGGAGCTTATTCTATGTGTTTTAAATGGTAAATTCTAGTTATAGAGGGCAAGTACAATGTATTATCCATATTTGTCTCATTATGCAGGGATCCTTTTAACACTGTAAAAACTATGGTTAAGTGGGGAAATGGGTAAAAACTTCACTGATTAGTTGACAAATCAATTAATTACTAAAATAGTTGATAATAGGCTAATCAATTTGATTATGATTAATCGATTAATCGTAATCGAAACCTAGCGGGTTCATTTGGTTCCATTCGTACTCTCTCAGAAAAATGAAGCGTCTAAAGAAATCCATTAACATGGTGAATATACATTTTGATGATGTCATCCAGATGTTTCACCATGTTAGTGGTTTTCTTCAGATTTCTTGAGAACACAGAATGGGGGAACTTTTTTTTATCATGTCCACACAACATCTCTAAGGTATAGTAATTCTGAAAATGGGTGGAGTTCTCCTTTAAGTCCTTTGCTTAAATAATACCCAGAAAAACTAGATCAGCACTCTGTAGAGTGCAGACTTGCGTGTTGTGCACAAGCAGGCCATGGCCTACCCGTGTGCAAGCAGAGTGGGCTAATACTCATGACATTAGCTACAAGGGTCTTTTATTTACGTCACATTACGTCATCACCTAAACCAGAGCTTCAGATCTACAAGCTCATAGTGCGCCACTTAGTGCCATGCTGTGAGCTTGTAGATCTGCTATTTCAAATGTCAAATGGGATAACTGGCTGGCTGTGTGGTCAGCCGTCTGTATGAACGATGTCTCCATATTTGTGTGCGACTTCAATCCAGTCGGGCCTCCGTTGACATTTTATATACCTTTAATGAATGATCTATATGCGGGAAGTACAGGTTGGCGCAGCGGTAATGTCGAGCTCTCCGAAAGCAGATGACTCCAGTTCAAATAACCGTGGGAGCAACGCGTAGACAATGTCTACGGGGTGTCTACATGTGGGCACGCCAGTGAGCACGCTCGTAGGCACGACCCGTAGGCACACCCGTAGGCCGACGATTGACACAACGCAGACACGACGCGGTCAGTGAGACACTACAGTTGAGCCCCCTGCACATGCCCATTTTAGCTTACTCCCACATTTTACCAGTTACTCTGACCATGTCATGTTTACTAGTACCAATGTTGTTTGTCTTACAGCCTTGAGGTTTTCCCATCAATCACCCAAACTCATCTATCACCATTTGGTTCCATTTATACACTCTCAGAAAAATAAGGTGCTTGAAGAAAAAAATAATAATTAATAATTAATAATTAATTAAATTAATTAATTAATGACAGTAAAATGTTGAAAATGGGTGGAATTCCTTAGACTTAAAAGGAACCCTGGCTAATGAGACAAATATGGATAAATACATTATACATGCCCTCTATAACTCGAATTGAACCTTTAAAACATATAGAAGAAGCTCTTTAGCTTAAAAATAGTTCATGTTTTTATCCCAAGGGGGGCGCCATTTTACTGTGCCTGTCATAGGGATGACGTCACTGGAGATCACTCCGCAGTAGATGTAAAGAAATGCTTCAAACTACATATTGTGTCCACTTATAGGATCATCCTGTTTGTTTTACAGTCCCTTATTTTACCAGCAGGGGTCGCCATTTACATTACAAACAGAGCAGTGTACAGTATATACGTTGATGTTTTACACTGCAATGCTGGATAATCATGGAACGTTCCATAGCTGAACTATATACTACAGATCTCCTGTGACGTCATCCCTATGACAGGCACAGTAAAATGGCGCCCCCCTTGGGATAAAATTGACTATTTTTAAACTAAGGAGCTTATTCTATGTGTTTTAAATGGTAAATTCTAGTTATAGAGGGCAAGTACAATGTATTATCCATATTTGTCTCATTATGCAGGGATCCTTTTAACACTGTAAAAACTATGGTTAAGTGGGGAAATGGGTAAAAACTTCACTGATTAGTTGACAAATCAATTAATTACTAAAATAGTTGATAATAGGCTAATCAATTTGATTATGATTAATCGATTAATCGTAATCGAAACCTAGCGGGTTCATTTGGTTCCATTCGTACTCTCTCAGAAAAATGAAGCGTCTAAAGAAATCCATTAACATGGTGAATATACATTTTGATGATGTCATCCAGATGTTTCACCATGTTAGTGGTTTTCTTCAGATTTCTTGAGAACACAGAATGGGGGAACTTTTTTTTTATCATGTCCACACAACATCTCTAAGGTATAGTAATTCTGAAAATGGGTGGAGTTCTCCTTTAAGTCCTTTGCTTAAATAATACCCAGAAAAACTAGATCAGCACTCTGTAGAGTGCAGACTTGCGTGTTGTGCACAAGCAGGCCATGGCCTACCCGTGTGCAAGCAGAGTGGGCTAATACTCATGACATTAGCTACAAGGGTCTTTTATTTACGTCACATTACGTCATCACCTAAACCAGAGCTTCAGATCTACAAGCTCATAGTGCGCCACTTAGTGCCATGCTGTGAGCTTGTAGATCTGCTATTTCAAATGTCAAATGGGATAACTGGCTGGCTGTGTGGTCAGCCGTCTGTATGAACGATGTCTCCATATCTGTGTGCGACTTCAATCCAGTCCGGCCTCCGTTGACATTTTATATACCCCTAATGAATGATCTATATGCGGGAAGTACAGGTTGGCGCAGCGGTAATGTCGAGCTCTCCGAAAGCAGATGACTCCAGTTCAAATAACCGTGGGAGCAACGCGTAGACAATGTCTACGGGGGTGTCTACATGTGGGCACGCCAGTGAGCACGCTCGTAGGCACGACCCGTAGGCACACCCGTAGGCCGACGATTGACACAACGCAGACACGACGCGGTCAGTGAGACACTACAGTTGAGCCCCCTGCACATGCCCATTTTAGCTTACTCCCACATTTTACCAGTTACTCTGACCATGTCATGTTTACTAGTACCAATGTTGTTTGTCTTACAGCCTTGAGGTTTTCCCATCTATCACCCAAACTCATCTATCACCATTTGGTTCCATTTATACACTCTCAGAAAAATAAGGTGCTTGAAGAAAATAATAATAATTAATAATTAATTAAATTAATTAATTAATGACAGTAAAATGTTGAAAATGGGTGGAATTCCTTAGACTTAAAAGGGACCCTGGCTAATGAGACAAATATGGATAAATACATTATACATGGCCTTTATAACTCGAATTGAACCTTTAAAACATATAGAAGGAGCTCTTTAGCTTAAAAATAGTTCATGTTTTTATCCCAAGGGGGGCGCCATTTTACTGTGCCTGTCATAGGGATGACGTCACTGGAGATCACTCCGCAGTAGATGTAAAGAAATGCTTCAAACTACATATTGTGTCCACTTATAGGATCATCCTGTTTGTTTTACAGTCCCTTATTTTACCAGCAGGGGTTGCCATTTACATTACAAACAGAGCAGTGTACAGTATATACGTTGATGTTTTACACTGCAATGCTGGATAATCATGGAACGTTCCATAGCTGAACTATATACTACAGATCTCCTGTGACGTCATCCCTATGACAGGCACAGTAAAATGGCGCCCCCCTTGGGATAAAATTGACTATTTTTAAACTAAGGAGCTTATTCTATGTGTTTTAAATGGTAAATTCTAGTTATAGAGGGCAAGTACAATGTATTATCCATATTTGTCTCATTATGCAGGGATCCTTTTAACACTGTAAAAACTATGGTTAAGTGGGGAAATGGGTAAAAACTTCACTGATTAGTTGACAAATCAATTAATTACTAAAATAGTTGATAATAGGCTAATCAATTTGATTATGATTAATCGATTAATCGTAATCGAAACCTAGCGGGTTCATTTGGTTCCATTCGTACTCTCTCAGAAAAATGAAGCGTCTAAAGAAATCCATTAACATGGTGAATATACATTTTGATGATGTCATCCAGATGTTTCACCATGTTAGTGGTTTTCTTCAGATTTCTTGAGAACACAGAATGGGGGAACTTTTTTTTATCATGTCCACACAACATCTCTAAGGTATAGTAATTCTGAAAATGGGTGGAGTTCTCCTTTAAGTCCTTTGCTTAAATAATACCCAGAAAAACTAGATCAGCACTCTGTAGAGTGCAGACTTGCGTGTTGTGCACAAGCAGGCCATGGCCTACCCGTGTGCAAGCAGAGTGGGCTAATACTCATGACATTAGCTACAAGGGTCTTTTATTTACGTCACATTACGTCATCACCTAAACCAGAGCTTCAGATCTACAAGCTCATAGTGCGCCACTTAGTGCCATGCTGTGAGCTTGTAGATCTGCTATTTCAAATGTCAAATGGGATAACTGGCTGGCTGTGTGGTCAGCCGTCTGTATGAACGATGTCTCCATATTTGTGTGCGACTTCAATCCAGTCTGGCCTCCGTTGACATTTTATATACCTTTAATGAATGATCTATATGCGGGAAGTACAGGTTGGCGCAGCGGTAATGTCGAGCTCTCCGAAAGCAGATGACTCCAGTTCAAATAACCGTGGGAGCAACGCGTAGACAATGTCTTCGGGGGTGTCTACATGTGGGCACGCCAGTGAGCACGCTCGTAGGCACGACCCGTAGGCACACCCGTAGGCCGACGATTGACACAACGCAGACACGACGCGGTCAGTGAGACACTACAGTTGAGCCCCCTGCACATGCCCATTTTAGCTTACTCCCACATTTTACTCTGACCATGTCATGTTTACTAGTACCAATGTTGTTTGTCTTACAGCCTTGAGGTTTTCCCATCTATCACCCAAACTCATCTCTCACCATTTGGTTCCATTTATACACTCTCAGAAAAATAAGGTGCTTGAAGAAAAAAATTAATAATTAATAATTAATTAATTAATTAATGACAGTAAAATGTTGAAAATGGGTGGAATTTCTTACACTTAAAACAAACCCTGGCTAATGAGACAAATATGGATAAATACATTATACATGGCCTTTATAACTCGAATTGAACCTTTAAAACATATAGAAGGAGCTCTTTAGCTTAAAAATAGTTCATGTTTTTATCCCAAGGGGGGCGCCATTTTACTGTGCCTGTCATAGGGATGACGTCACTGGAGATCACTCCGCAGTAGATGTAAAGAAATGCTTCAAACTACATATTGTGTCCACTTATAGGATCATCCTGTTTGTTTTACAGTCCCTTATTTTACCAGCAGGGGTTGCCATTTACATTACAAACAGAGCAGTGTACAGTATATACGTTGATGTTTTACACTGCAATGCTGGATAATCATGGAACGTTCCATAGCTGAACTATATACTACAGATCTCCTGTGACGTCATCCCTATGACAGGCACAGTAAAATGGCGCCCCCCTTGGGATAAAATTGACTATTTTTAAACTAAGGAGCTTATTCTATGTGTTTTAAATGGTAAATTCTAGTTATAGAGGGCAAGTACAATGTATTATCCATATTTGTCTCATTATGCAGGGATCCTTTTAACACTGTAAAAACTATGGTTAAGTGGGGAAATGGGTAAAAACTTCACTGATTAGTTGACAAATCAATTAATTACTAAAATAGTTGATAATAGGCTAATCAATTTGATTATGATTAATCGATTAATCGTAATCGAAACCTAGCGGGTTCATTTGGTTCCATTCGTACTCTCTCAGAAAAATGAAGCGTCTAAAGAAATCCATTAACATGGTGAATATACATTTTGATGATGTCATCCAGATGTTTCACCATGTTAGTGGTTTTCTTCAGATTTCTTGAGAACACAGAATGGGGGAACTTTTTTTTATCATGTCCACACAACATCTCTAAGGTATAGTAATTCTGAAAATGGGTGGAGTTCTCCTTTAAGTCCTTTGCTTAAATAATACCCAGAAAAACTAGATCAGCACTCTGTAGAGTGCAGACTTGCGTGTTGTGCACAAGCAGGCCATGGCCTACCCGTGTGCAAGCAGAGTGGGCTAATACTCATGACATTAGCTACAAGGGTCTTTTATTTACGTCACATTACGTCATCACCTAAACCAGAGCTTCAGATCTACAAGCTCATAGTGCGCCACTTAGTGCCATGCTGTGAGCTTGTAGATCTGCTATTTCAAATGTCAAATGGGATAACTGGCTGGCTGTGTGGTCAGCCGTCTGTATGAACGATGTCTCCATATCTGTGTGCGACTTCAATCCAGTCCGGCCTCCGTTGACATTTTATATACCTTTAATGAATGATCTATATGCGGGAAGTACAGGTCGGCGCAGCGGTAATGTCGAGCTCTCCGAAAGCAGATGACTCCAGTTCAAATAACCGTGGGAGCAACGCGTAGACAATGTCTACGGGGGTGTCTACATGTGGGCACGCCAGTGAGCACGCTCGTAGGCACGACCCGTAGGCACACCCGTAGGCCGACGATTGACACAACGCAGACACGACGCGGTCAGTGAGACACTACAGTTGAGCCCCCTGCACATGCCCATTTTAGCTTACTCCCACATTTTACCAGTTACTCTGACCATGTCATGTTTACTAGTACCAATGTTGTTTGTCTTACAGCCTTGAGGTTTTCCCATCTATCACCCAAACTCATCTCTCACCATTTGGTTCCATTTATACACTCTCAGAAAAATAAGGTGCTTGAAGAAAAAAATTAATAATTAATAATTAATTAATTAATTAATGACAGTAAAATGTTGAAAATGGGTGGAATTTCTTACACTTAAAACAAACCCTGGCTAATGAGACAAATATGGATAAATACATTATACATGCACTCTATAACTCGAATTGAACCTTTAAAACATATAGAAGAAGCTCTTTAGCTTAAAAATAGTTCATGTTTTTATCCCAAGGGGGGCGCCATTTTACTGTGCCTGTCATAGGGATGACGTCACAGGAGATCACTCCGCAGTAGATGTAATGGAACGCATCAAACAACTACATATTGTGTCCACTTATAGGATCATCCCGTTTGTTTTACAGTCCCTTATTTTACCAGCAGGGGTTGCCATTTACATTACAAACAGAGCAGTGTACAGTATATACGTTGATGTTTTACACTGCAATGCTGGATAATCATGGAACGTTCCATAGCTGAACTATATACTACAGATCTCCTGTGACGTCATCCCTATGACAGGCACAGTAAAATGGCGCCCCCCTTGGGATAAAATTGACTATTTTTAAACTAAGGAGCTTATTCTATGTGTTTTAAATGGTAAATTCTAGTTATAGAGGGCAAGTACAATGTATTATCCATATTTGTCTCATTATGCAGGGATCCTTTTAACACTGTAAAAACTATGGTTAAGTGGGGAAATGGGTAAAAACTTCACTGATTAGTTGACAAATCAATTAATTACTAAAATAGTTGATAATAGGCTAATCAATTTGATTATGATTAATCGATTAATCGTAATCGAAACCTAGCGGGTTCATTTGGTTCCATTCGTACTCTCTCAGAAAAATGAAGCGTCTAAAGAAATCCATTAACATGGTGAATATACATTTTGATGATGTCATCCAGATGTTTCACCATGTTAGTGGTTTTCTTCAGATTTCTTGAGAACACAGAATGGGGGAACTTTTTTTTATCATGTCCACACAACATCTCTAAGGTATAGTAATTCTGAAAATGGGTGGAGTTCTCCTTTAAGTCCTTTGCTTAAATAATACCCAGAAAAACTAGATCAGCACTCTGTAGAGTGCAGACTTGCGTGTTGTGCACAAGCAGGCCATGGCCTACCCGTGTGCAAGCAGAGTGGGCTAATACTCATGACATTAGCTACAAGGGTCTTTTATTTACGTCACATTACGTCATCACCTAAACCAGAGCTTCAGATCTACAAGCTCATAGTGCGCCACTTAGTGCCATGCTGTGAGCTTGTAGATCTGCTATTTCAAATGTCAAAATGGGATAACTGGCTGGCTGTGTGGTCAGCCGTCTGTATGAACGATGTCTCCTTATTTGTGTGCGGCTTCGGTCCAGTCTGGCCTCCGTTGACATTTTATATACCTTTAATGAATGATCTATATGCGGGAAGTACAGGTTGGCGCAGCGGTAATGTTGAGCTCTCCGAAAGCAGAGGACTCCGGTTCAAATAACCGTGGGAGCAACGCGTAGACAATGTCTACGGGGGTGTCTACATGTGGGCACGCCAGTGAGCACGCTCGTAGGCACGACCCGTAGGCACACCCGTAGGCCGACGATTGACACAACGCAGACACGACACGGTCAGTGAGGCACTACGGTTGAGCCCCCTGCACATGCCCATTTTAGCTTACTCCCACATTTTACCAGTTACTCTGACCATGTCATGTTTACTAGTACCAATGTTGTTTGTCTTACAGCCTTGAGGTTTTCCCATCTATCACCCAAACTCATCTATCACCATTTGGTTCCATTTATACACTCTCAGAAAAATAAGGTGCTTGAAGAAAAAAATAATAATTAATAATTAATAATTAATTAAATTAATTAATTAATGACAGTAAAATGTTGAAAATGGGTGGAATTCCTTAGACTTAAAAGGAACCCTGGCTAATGAGACAAATATGGATAAATACATTATACATGGCCTTTATAACTCGAATTGAACCTTTAAAACATATAGAAGGAGCTCTTTAGCTTAAAAATAGTTCATGTTTTTATCCCAAGGGGGGCGCCATTTTACTGTGCCTGTCATAGGGATGACGTCACAAGAGATCACTCCGCAGTAGATGTAAAGAAATGCTTCAAACTACATATTGTGTCCACTTATAGGATCATCCTGTTTGTTTTACAGTCCCTTATTTTACCAGCAGGGGTTGCCATTTACATTACAAACAGAGCAGTGTACAGTATATACGTTGATGTTTTACACTGCAATGCTGGATAATCATGGAACGTTCCATAGCTGAACTATATACTACAGATCTCCTGTGACGTCATCCCTATGACAGGCACAGTAAAATGGCGCCCCCCTTGGGATAAAATTGACTATTTTTAAACTAAGGAGCTTATTCTATGTGTTTTAAATGGTAAATTCTAGTTATAGAGGGCAAGTACAATGTATTATCCATATTTGTCTCATTATGCAGGGATCCTTTTAACACTGTAAAAACTATGGTTAAGTGGGGAAATGGGTAAAAACTTCACTGATTAGTTGACAAATCAATTAATTACTAAAATAGTTGATAATAGGCTAATCAATTTGATTATGATTAATCGATTAATCGTAATCGAAACCTAGCGGGTTCATTTGGTTCCATTCGTACTCTCTCAGAAAAATGAAGCGTCTAAAGAAATCCATTAACATGGTGAATATACATTTTGATGATGTCATCCAGATGTTTCACCATGTTAGTGGTTTTCTTCAGATTTCTTGAGAACACAGAATGGGGGAACTTTTTTTTTATCATGTCCACACAACATCTCTAAGGTATAGTAATTCTGAAAATGGGTGGAGTTCTCCTTTAAGTCCTTTGCTTAAATAATACCCAGAAAAACTAGATCAGCACTCTGTAGAGTGCAGACTTGCGTGTTGTGCACAAGCAGGCCATGGCCTACCCGTGTGCAAGCAGAGTGGGCTAATACTCATGACATTAGCTACAAGGGTCTTTTATTTACGTCACATTACGTCATCACCTAAACCAGAGCTTCAGATCTACAAGCTCATAGTGCGCCACTTAGTGCCATGCTGTGAGCTTGTAGATCTGCTATTTCAAATGTCAAATGGGATAACTGGCTGGCTGTGTGGTCAGCCGTCTGTATGAACGATGTCTCCATATCTGTGTGCGACTTCAATCCAGTCTGGCCCCCGTTGACATTTTATTTACCTTTAATGAATGATCTATATGCGGGAAGTACAGGTTGGCGCAGCGGTAATGTCGAGCTCTCCGAAAGCAGATGACTCCAGTTCAAATAACCGTGGGAGCAATGCGTAGACAATGTCTACGGGGGTGTCTACATGTGGGCACGCCAGTGAGCACGCTCGTAGGCACGACCCGTAGGCACACCCGTAGGCCGACGATTGACACAACGCAGACACGACGCGGTCAGTGAGACACTACAGTTGAGCCCCCTGCACATGCCCATTTTAGCTTACTCCCACATTTTACCAGTTACTCTGACCATGTCATGTTTACTAGTACCAATGTTGTTTGTCTTACAGTCTTGAGGTTTTCCCATCTATCACCCAAACTCATCTATCACCATTTGGTTCCATTTATACACTCTCAGAAAAATAAGGTGCTTGAAGAAAAAAATAATAATTAATAATTAATTAAATTAATTAATTAATGACAGTAAAATGTTGAAAATGGGTGGAATTCCTTAGACTTAAAAGGGACCCTGGCTAATGAGACAAATATGGATAAATACATTATACATGGCCTTTATAACTCGAATTGAACCTTTAAAACATATAGAAGGAGCTCTTTAGCTTAAAAATAGTTCATGTTTTTATCCCAAGGGGGGCGCCATTTTACTGTGCCTGTCATAGGGATGACGTCACAAGAGATCACTCCGCAGTAGATGTAAAGGAATGCTTCAAACAACTACATATTGTGTCCACTTATAGTTCATCCCGTTTGTTTTACAGTCCCTTATTTTACCAGCAGGGGTCGCCATTTACATTACAAACAGAGCAGTGTACAGTATATACATCGATGTTTTACACTGCAATGCTGGATAATCATGGAACGTTCCATAGCTGAACTATACTACAGATCTCCTGTGACGTCATCCCTATGACAGGCTCAGTAAAATGGCGCCCCCTTGGGATAAAAACATGAACTATTTTTAAACTAAAGAGGTTATTCTGAGTTTTAAATGTTAAATTCTACTTATAGAGGGCAAGTATAATGTATTCATCCATATTTGTCTCATTAGCCAGGGTTCCTTTTAAAAGGATCCCTGCATAATGAGATAAATATGGATAATACATTATACTTGCCCTCTATAACTAGAATTTAACATTTAAAACACATAGAATAAGCTCCTTAGTTTAAAAATAGTCAATGTTTTTATCCCATGGTGGCCGCCATTTTACTAGCCTGTCACATGACCTGTCACTGTGATGACGTCACAGTAGATCTGTTGTATAGAACATAGTATGGAACGTCCCATGATTAAAACGTAAAACATCAAAGTATATACACTGTTCTGTTTGTAATGACAATCGTGATTGGCGACCACCGCTGGTGAAATAAAGAACTGCAAAATGGACCATAGGAAGAGGAGAATGTATAGTTGTTTACATTCCATTCCATTCACTTCTACTGCAGAGCAATGTACTGTGACGTCATCACAGTGACAGGTCATGTGACAGGCTAGTAAAATGGCGGCCACCATGGGATGAAAACATTAACTATTTTTAAACTAAGGAGCTTATTCTCTGTGTTTTAAATGTTAAATTCTAGTTATAGAGGGCAAGTACAATGTATTATCCATATTTATTTCATTATGCAGGGATCCTTTTAACACTAGCATGGCCGGAGGGAAAAAAAAGGGACAGAAGTAACATGAGCTTAAATTCATATTTTAAAAATGTTTCGGATGTCAAGAATTTCTGAGGTAGATAGAATGATGGTCATGGAAGAGAGGGATTTTTTTTTTGATGGAGATGTCTATTAATATTTACAATAACCATACTAGACCCCATCAATGATCATGGGGTATTGGGATCCACAGAATATGTAGATCCTGTGTGTGTCGATATGGCAATTTGTCAGCTAAAATTACTAAAACTAAAGCTGGAAATTTAAAAACAAACAACAATATTTTTACTTTGTCTCATAACCTCAAATATGAATAGAATTTGAGCCACAGAGGACCATTTGAGGACTTTCTAACAAACTAAAGATTTTTTTTTGTCCACAATTCCAGGCTGGATTTGGGGAAACCAAACAGTCCAACATACAGATCAAAATGACCATTAATCTTCTACATTCTCTAGTTGTGTAGACTTGGGATAATTTACATGAATATTTTAACTCTTGAGAGTGTAAACATGAAAACAATTTTTTACGTTCTCCAAGAGTTACATCTGGTTAACCCAGTGTCCATCATTTAGCCCGGGGACCACCTGGAACCCTCTCAAGGACCACTGGTGGTCCCCGGACCACCTGTCGAAAACCCCTGCTATAAACTATATTATAATATAATATGCATATTGAGGTTTTCTGCCACTGCCAGACAGTAACTCTTACCCCTTGGTCTTGGCTTAGGTTCTTATTGTCAAGTAAAGGACCATTCCAACAAACAGGATGATGCTCAAACTGTGCTTTAATTCCCATAACAAATAAAAGTGTAACAGTGCTTTAAAAAACAGAGCTTCTGGAAATTCCTGGAAAGGACATTCAGGCATCCTCTTCCTCATCCAACACCTAGAATCACACAAAAACACTATATTTGAGAATATTGCCATTGTTTACCTTTATTTGTAGTTCCCACCAAATTCTAACTAAATCAGGGGTGGGCAATTACTTTTCCCCAAGGGGCCAAATGAGATACCTAAAATATTTTGGAGAGCCAAGAGTAAACTAAGTCTGCCTAATATTAATCATCAAATATTAATTACAAGATAAAAGTAGGCGCAAGACCAACCATTTTGACAGCAGGGCCCTCTATTTATTCAGTATTTGAGCCACAGAGGACTACCATTTGATGACATTTTATCCCCACAGATCCAGAACTAAAGATTTCTTTTGCTTTTGTCCACAATTCCAGGCTGGATTTTGGAAACAAAAACAGTCCAACATACAGATCAAAATGACCATTAATCTTCTACATTCACATGAATATTTTAACTCTTGAGTCAGTGTAAACATGAAACCAAATGGACCCGCAAGGGTCCATTTGGTTTCATTTTTACGTTCTCAAAGAGTTACATCTGGCTAACCAACTTTCCATATTTAACTGGAACTCTCAAGGACCACTGGTTGAAAACCACAGTACCGTTCCACAGGCCGATCAGAGTCAGCCAAAGAGCCGCATAATGCCCAGGTATGAACTAAATTGATTGACTCAACTCCTCAGACAGACTAATCTAGACGTTATGGACCCCTGGAGGATTTTTCTTCCTCACGTGGTGCATAGTGTCTGTCTGTACACACATATTAATTATGACATATAGACCTGTGATATTCACCTGCATTGCAACAGGATTTACAGCAAGGGATTGCTAGAAAATAATAAGACAACAAAACTAAGCCAAATAACTGCAGTACACTTGCAGTAATGTACCGTATCATCATGGTTTAGGACTTTTGGGGTTATTTTATTAACACAAAATAAATAAGCCAATTGTAAATAACAGTGACAAGGTCTGTGTGCACCACTGTTGGCCTGAGCCTCTTAAAGCAGGGATTTTCAACCTTTTTCATTCCAGGGCCCACCATTTATTCAGCATTCACCACGGACCACCATTTGATGATATTTTTAGACCCACAGACCCCAAAACTAAAGATTTATTTTGCTTCTGTCCATGACCATTAATATTCTAGTTGTGTAGATTAGGACTAGTTCGCATGATGTATATTTTAACTCTTGAGAGTGTAAAAATGAAACCAAATGGACCCGCAAGGGTCCATTTGGTTTCATTTTTACGTTCTCAGGAGTTACATTTGGTTAACCAACTTAGCTGGGGACCACCTGGAACCCTCTCAGGGACCACTGGTGGTCCCCGGACCACCTGTTGAAGACCCCTGTCTTAAAGTCTAGATTTAAGATTACAAGACTTGCTTAGTTCAGAGTTATTGCAGTGTTTATGAATGAGGTTTACCTCAACGTAGAAGAGTGTCATTGATCCTCTTTACAATCCTGGTCAGCAGGTTCTTTCCTTGATCCGCAGAATCCACCAGATCTTCTATTTGACTTCTCCTGCAAAAACAGTTACGGTTAAAAACACACAGACTTAAAAACACACAGATTGTGAAAAAAACGTCTGGGTGGTTTGAAGAGGATCCAAGGGATTAGTCAGAATTTATTTTCTTCTCCTACAGTGATTTTCAACCATTTTCATACCAGGGCCCACTATTTATTTAAAAAATAATAATCGAGCCATCGACGACCATTTGAGGACATTTTAGCCCCACAGACCCCAAAAGTAAAGATTTATTTTGCTTTTGTCCACAATTCCAGGCTGGATTTGGGAAACCAAACAGTCCAACATACAGATCAAAATGACCATTAATTTTCTACATTCTCTAGTTGTGTAGACTTGGGATAATTCACATGATGGATATTTTAACTCTTGAGCGCGTTAACATTTTTACGCTCTCAAAGAGTTACATCTGGTTAACTTTCCATCATTTAGCCTGGGGACCACCTGGCACCGTCTCAGGGACCACTGGTGGTCCCCGGACCACCTGTTGAAAACCACCTGTGCTACATTATTCAATCATTTGCTGATTTCCTGGTAACATGGAAAGCACGGTTTTCGGATTCCCCAGTGTGTTTAAATTACTGCTGCAAGAACTGGCCAAAAAATACATTTGTATATTCCTTTTAAAAAACCATGTGGATTCGAACAAATATTGAATTACTTGAATATAGAATGAACATTATAATATGAAATATTGCAGCCTAATATCAGGGGTTGACACTAAGGTCTCGGAGGCACTTGCCCGATGGGCAAGTGCAAGTCAGGTTCTACTTGCCCTCAGCTCATGGTCACTTGCCCCCTAAAATATATAGGGGGCAATTAAAGGTAGGGGAAGTGATTTGAAATTCATGGTGTAGTACCAGCCTGGTGCACTAGGGGCCGCCAACAGTAGCTACACTATGTGAACCTGCTGCTCGATCCTGATTGGAGGAGAATTCGCTACCACCTGGGGAACTTTTATTAGCTCCTCTGCTAACGTGGGGGAGGGGGAAACTCCATATATGGTTTCCACACCTTATAATAGAGCATTTTAACAGAAAAAAAAATTGGGGTGATCTGACAAAAGTGAAATCACTTCCCCTACCTTTAAATATACATTTCAGTAAATATACATTTCAGCACCACGGACAGAGTCACTACAGCTACCATAACAGAAAGCTCATTTCAGCACCACGGACAGAGTAACAGAAAGCTCATTTCAGTACCACGGACAGAGTCACTACCAGCTACCATACAGACAGAGTAACAGAAAGCTCATTTCTGCACCACGGACAGAGTCACTCCAGCTACCATAACAGAAAGCTCATTTCAGCACCACGGACAGAGTCACTCCAGCTACCATAACAGAAAGCTCATTTCAGCACCACAGACAGAGTCTCTGCAGTCAGGTTCTACTTGCCCTCAGCTCATGGTCACTTGCCCCCTAAAATATATTGTAAATTTTGCAGATGTAACTCTTGAGAACGTAAAAATGAAACCAAATGGACCCTTGCGGGTCCATTTGGTTTCATTTTTAGGCTCTCAAGAGTTAAAATTCATCATCTTAATTACCCCAGGTCTACACAACTAGAGAATATAGGTCACTTTGATGTGAAAGTTAAATTGCCTGTTTTGTTTCCCAAATCCAGCCTGGAATTGTGGATAGCTAGAAAGCAGGGAAAGACACAGAGGCAGAGTGCAATGACTGCCTTCAAGACAAATTTATCTTGTGTTGTGTTATAGTGCACTAAGTTGCACACTTGCCTGATCGGGCAACCAGGTAGCAGTCTTCACTTGCCCCACCATTTTTTTTTTTACTTGCCCCGGGCAAGCGGGCAAGTGTTAGTGTCAAGCTCTGCATCGGGCAAGTGCAAGTCAGGTTCTACTTGCCCTCAGGTCATGGTCACTTGCCCCCCAGGTTCCAGGTGGTCCCCAGTTAAATTGGTTAACTAGATGTAACTCTTAAGAACGTAAAAATGAAACCAAATGGACCCTTGCGGGTCCATTTGGTTTCATTTTTACACTCTCAAGAGTTAAAATTCATCATCTTAATTAGCCCAGGTCTACACTATAGAAGATTAATGGTCATTTTGATGTGTTAATTTGCCTGTTTTGTTTCCCAAATCCAGCCTGGAATTGTGGATATCTAGAAAGCAGGGAAAGACACAGAGGCAGAGTGCAATGACTGCCTTCAAGACAAATTTATCTTGTGTTGTGTTATAGTGCACTAAGTTGCACACTTGCCCGATCGGGCAACCAGGTAGCAGTCTTCACTTGCCCCACCATTTTTTTTTTACTTGCCCCGGGCAAGCGGGCAAGTGTTAGTGTCAAGCCCTGCTACTATGCTGTAAAACATCCTCTTTGTTCCTCTATTTGCTCCAGTTCTGTATTGTCCATTAGATGGTTGGTGCTGAGAAATGAGCTCTAGAGTCTTTTCAGATCAAATTAATGATTGATAATCATCTTAACAGCCTATTTTTATTATATTAGTTTGTTTTAGTTTACGCAGGCCAGCGTCTTGTGGGAACTCACAGAGCATGTTTATTACGATTTATTTTAAATTCACATTTGAATATTTTTTACATTTTAAAGGTAGGGTAAGTGATTTGAAATTCATGGTGTAGTACCAGCCTGGTGCACTAGGGGCGTCCAAGAGTAGCTACACTATGTGAACCTGCTGCTCCATCCTGATTGGAGGAGAATTCACCCTCCACCTGGGGAACTTTTATTAACTCCTCTGCTAACATGGGGGAGGGGGAAACTCCATATATATTCTGCACACCTTATAATAGAGCATTTTAACTGATTTTCTTTTGGGAGGTGATATCTAACAAAAGTGAAATCACTTCTCCCATCGGGGAAGAGACTGAGGAGCCTCCGGGCAAGGACTAGCAGACTGAACGACAGTTTCGTTCACCAAGCCGTCAGGATGCTGAACTCCCTGCCGCTGCTACCTCGCACTGTGCACACCACTGTGCACCCGCCCACTCTGCCGCTACCCCCTCCCACGGCACACGCACGCACACGCTGAAGCTAGAACAAGAACACTGTACACACACGCTGGACTCGTACATTCACTTGTACACACACACTGGACTTAACCACCTCATACACGCACATGCACATGCATACACTCATACGCACAACTCACACACAACCAGAAGGACTGTACCGAACTGCTATCCTCTTTGCACATGTACAGCAATACCCCTACAGTAACACCCCTACACTGTCATAGTTGTCATAACTTAGCCGTTAGTATAGTAGTGCTTAGTTGTAGTATGTTTTAGTATGTTAGATGTATAGTTTTTAGATTTAGTTGTAGTATATTATGTGTCCTTTAGCTGCTTAGTTGTAGTATGTTTTAGTCTTAGCCGTATAGTTGAGATGTCCTGTCTAGTTCCTGTCTAGCTGTCCGTTTAACTTTCACCACTTGGCACTTTATAATTATACCTGGTTGTATCTTAGCACCTTCACCTCACTTTATACTGTTACAGTTGCACTTTAATGCTCTAGTCTGTTGCACTACGTCACTTACTGTTTCTTGTATCGTTTGTATTTGTTTTCTTATTGCACTGTCTTGCCTTATTGCACTGGGGAACAATGGAAACGTTATTTCATCCCTGTATATTTCCTGTATATTACATGATCTTGTTGACTTTACAACAGCAGTAATTATGTATAAAGTTCATAACAAGCTGCTTCCCGGCTGTGTCCAGAACCTGTTCGAGGTCAGAAACAGCAACTACAATCTCAGAGGATTTGCCGTTTTCAGGGGGAAAAGGGCAAGGACCAACAAAACAGGGAGATGTGTCTCTGTCAGGGGGGTCAGTTTGTGGAACAGTCTAGATGTGGAACTAAAAATGTGTCGCTCAATCCATACATTTAAAAGAATGTATAAATCCATATTAATAGATAAATATAGAAAATTAGAATGATACCCGCCACTCATCCTATTCATTGTTATTCTCTATGATACAGATAGTTTTATAATCTGGAATCAATTAATCATCTTATCATCCCTATTTCTCTAATTCATTCATCTTTTAGACATATAAAATACAGATGTGAATTCCAAGTGACCAAACGTGACCAAACAGTTCTTGTTTTTCCTATGTATTTTCTTCTTTGCTTTAGTTTGTTTCTTATTTTCTTGTTCCTATGTTATGTAATCATGTTTTCAGTCTTGTTTTTCTGTTTTTTGGTTTTTTTCTTCTTCCCCTCTCTCCTTTCTCTCTCTTCGCGCGCGCGCGCGCGCGTGCGTGCGTGCGTGCGTGCGTGCGTGCGTGCGTGCGTGCGTGCGTGCGTGCGTGTGTGTGCGCGCGCGCGCGTGTGTGTGCGTGTGTGCCTATTAAACAGTTCTTTTTTTCTTTCTTTCTTTTCTTGGGACTGGTGTCTAAAGGGGGGGCATTATAAGCCTTGTGCTTCAGCCAACCTCCTTTTTGGTCTATTACAGAAACATTTATGATCAAGAACAATGTTACATGTTCATTTCACGACCAAAATAAACTAAACTGAACTGAACTGAACTGAACTGACATACACCGGAATGACAAATAAAGAACCTTGAACCTTCCCCTACCTTTAATATTAAAATATTCCTCTGAATATGGAATATTCGTTTGCAGCACTAGTTTAAATGACGCCAGACTTACGTGGTGGTCCCGATGCGGTTGGTGAAGGAGCAGAGGCGGACAGGGCACAGAGGGTATTCTGGGGTCACCTCCAGGCTCACATGGAACTTAGCGAAGGCTTTCAGACTGCTGAACAGAAGAACCACACTGGGAGGAGGAGAGGAGAGGAGAGGGGGGTTAAAAGTAGTCAAAATCACACCCGTGTGAATTGAAGTGGTGCTCTCTGGTGAGTCCCGGAGGTTATGGAGCCACAGGTGTGTGCTCAGGTTTGAGTGAGACAGGGGTTGACACTAAGGTCTCAGAGGCACTTGCCTATCGGGCAAGTGCAAGTCAGGCTCTACTTGCCCTCAGGTCATGGTCACTTGACCCCCAGGTTCCAGGTGGTCCCCAGTTAAATTGGTTAACCAGATGTAACTCTTGAGAACGTAAAAATGAAACCAAATGGACCCTTGCGGGTCCATTTGGTTTCATTTTTACACTCTCAAGAGTTAAAATTCATCATCTTAATTAGCCCAGGTCTACACTGTAGAAGATTAATGGTCATTTTGATCTGTATGTTAATTTGCCTGTTTTGTTTCCCAAATCCAGCTTGGAATTGTGGATATCTAGAAAGCAGGGAAAGACACAGAGGCAGAGTGCAATGACTGCCTTCAAGACAAATTTATCTTGTGTTGTGTTATAGTGCACTAAGTTGCACACTTGCCCGATCGGGCAACCAGGTAGCAGTCTTCACTTGCCCCACCATTTTTTTACTTGCCCTGGGCAAGCGGGCAAGTGTTAGTGTCAAGCCCTGTGAGATACTTATGGTCCGCTTGTTTCTGTCAATTATATATGTCTGTCAACATCTGTGTCCAGGTAGAAAGCTCAAACTGCAAATGTGTCTGGAAATGCAGTCTACAGAGTACATTGTAGTCCTGATGACAGGTTAGTCAGTCACATTTACAATGTAAGCATGTAGCAAAGTCCTAATGATAGAGAAAAAAAGTCACATATTGTATGACAAGTTTGGCTCACATAACAAGCGCCAATGAATGACAACAAACCTTAAAGATACACAAGTCCAAAGTAGCTTATACAATGACATAATGGCAACGGTGTGGACACCAACACCAACAAACAGATAGGACTGGACAAACACACTGATGGGTTGGTGACCCCTAGTGGTGGCCGGATGTATGGCACCGCCAAGACGAACACATACACACATGACGGACTCACACCGGAAGCATTTGAGTGCTTATTGGAAGAGGTTCGAGCACCAATTAAAAAAAAAAAAACAGGCGCACACCCAGTTTTTTGATGGTGCTGGAGGAAAACTACTATGCTTCCCTGTATGCCTATCCCTGTATTTTATTCAAGAGAACCTGATATGACGCGTTAATAAAAAACATCCTACAAATATAAGACTATGTTTTTTTTTTTCAATGAAAATATCATTAAAAACAGGCTTGTCTTATATTTGGGGCCTATAGAGCTGCGCAGTGACGTCACCGCCTCTGGTGCCAGAAATGGAATCCTCATTCATTTCCCTCAGACTTGCTTAAAATGGTTAATTAAAACTAGAGCTGTCAATCGATTAAAATTTTTAATTGCGATCAATCGCATGATTGCCCATAGTTAATCTTTGATTAATCGCAATTTAATCACATATTTTTATATGTTCTAAATATACCTTAAATGAGTGTTTTTCCAGGAATATTCATATCAAGGTCAATTATTTATTCTTCATTTGAGCCACAGACCACCATTTGATGACATTTATTTAGACTTCCAGACCTAAATTAAAGAATTTGATGTTGGTATCATTAGGAGCGAACATGCTTGGTTTTTTAATACATCGAATGGATGCAACCTGGGACGTGTCTTCAGTGATGTATCCCAAGCTCATTGGGGTTTTGGGTCTCTCGAACATCATACCCCTCACTCAGGTGACCCAGCCGGGGTTCATGACGCCCCGACTCACGTCCCAGTAGCTACCCCTGATCAGTACCACAAGGGAAAGGCCAAGGCCGTCCAATCCACCGCCCCTGAAATACTCCGCCAAAACTGGGAGGTTCTGATGCGTGGAGGGACTAGGCTCTGTGGTTTGACACCTGTCCGTGCCTCTCCTACGTCTCACCAGGCCCAATCCTGCTCTCACCAGGAGGCACAGGACCTGTGCGTTGCACCAGACTCCCAGCGCCGGACATGGAAGAGACTCCATGAGCGGTGGACAAACAGCCCTCCTAAAGGACTAACCAAGGGTTTTTGGGCGTCTTCCTCACGGACGACACAGGCTGGGGCGCTAACCCATACTGCTAACCCGGGTGCCGTCTACATTCCGGCTGCCACCCGTCTCTCCGGTGGTCACCAAGTCTCTCCCTGGTTGTCACGTAGTCTATTCCTATGAGTCACTATAAATAGGTGCACATTTTGTAGAAAGTTCTCTACATTCTCTAATTGTGTAGACTTATTTTAAAGTAACTTAACTGATGCAGATATTTAACAATTATTCACCTGCATTTGGCAAAATTGAACCAAATAGACCCACTTGGCCTTTGGTTTTACTGTGAGTTAATCTCGCACTAAAAAAAAAATCAATCAAGTTAACTCAAGGCTGAGTTAACTCGCGATTAACTAGTTAATGCTGACAGCCTTAATTAAAACATGATTACCCTGCAGACAAAGCCAACTCGGGTCTCAGCAAAAGGTGACAACACACACAATATCATAATATCCAATTAGCAAGAAGTAGAAAACGGCAGGATACAACATCTCAGAAATTATTTGATCGTCCCAAAAGATTGTGTTTGTTGTCATGATTGGCTTTGCAATCGTCTTTATATGAATTGGCTTTGTAATGGTAATTGTTTTCAAGGTGAATCCCACCCACGATAAACATTTTACTGTACTGTGTTTTACGTGATGATGACATCATCAAGTTGAGTTTGTTCATGCTTTTTCTTTTAGGACCTCTTTTCTAAGAACGTACAAATGGAATCAAATGGACCCATGCGCTCTCAGAAAAAAAAAAATCTTGAAAATTCATGGAATCCCCCTTGTTCTAGTTAGTATAACAAAAAGCACAGTCATTTGTGTGTGTGTGTGTGTGTGTGTGTGTGGGGGGGGGGGGGGGGGGGGGGGGGGGGGGGGGGGGGGGGGCTAAATATCAATATTGTATGGTAAGGTAAGTGAATCGTCCCACCCCTACCAGATCTGATCACTTTTTTTTGCTCCTGATACAATCCTGATCATTCCCGATATTTTTTCCCCAATCAGATACATTTTGCAAATGCATTAAGAACAAAAGGACTAAAAGCCATTCAAATTGTCCCAAGAAAAAGATCCAAATAGCAGAATAATATAGCAGACTAGAATAGCAGACTGCTCACTCAAATGTGCACTTGGGCAACTCTAAAGCAAATTCCACAACATTCATTTCAGGGTTTCCCCCAGCGCTTTATTATCAGGGCGGCCGCCCTGAGTGAAGCCCGGCCCCGCCTTGGCTACGTTCCCCCCCCAAAAAAAGTAAAAATGTGTCGTTCATACAATGTGCATGTTAATAAAGTTATCTGCACTAAGGCTTCAAACCGAAAGTGCGATTTGAAACCATGTCATTAGCAAATCTCAACGGCCGCGATCATTCAGTATTATTCAGTAGTATCAGTATCAACCGGAGCGAGTCTGATCCAGTGTTGACACTGTCACACTTCTGTGCTGCGCGCTGCCCAATCAGTGCGTATGCAGTGCTTCTGTGCACGCACACGGAGCACACGGAGTTGTTTAGCTCCCGAAGCAGTAGCTGGTGGCTGTCTGGTCAACGCATGCCGTCTGTGTCCCGCCCCGACTCCCGCGGACCCCCGTCATGTCAGCCTAACCAAACGACATCCACGCTGAAATTATTGCGTTTCGACTGGTGTGCAGCTTCAGCTTAACGTAGTCACCCTCTCCCTGTCTGTTGAATAATTAGCACAAGGCTGCCAACTTTTGGAAAGTGCCTGGAGTGTGATCTGGCACAAAGACCCTTTGGCCGCGGTGGCGGGGGAAAAAATGCATTTTTTTACCATGATTTGACACGTTTTCGCGATTATTACCATCCATTTCCCTAAATTAAGTTCTGATCCCAAACATTACATCCAATATATGTCATTAACCAATATTTTATATAATTTAAATATTTATGTTCACATCAAATGCATTTCCCAAAATCCCCACTCATTTCTGTAGTCTTATTCTAAAGCAGGGGTCTCAAACTCAATTTGCCTTGGGGCCACTAGAAGCAGAGCCTGGTTGAGGCCGGCCGCAGCCACAGCGCGTCACATGGACAAACGTTTTTTGCCGTTTCAAGCCTATTTTTTCGCCATTTTCGCCTTCATTTCACTTAAATTTAAGTATATTCAGACTCACCAATGTGGGATAAAGAGTGTGTGCATATGTGGTGTTGTGTCGCACAAAAAACAAAAATAACATCTCTATAATAATATTTCTATTCCTTTCTATTTCCATTCCTTCCTTCCTTTTGATACCACTGTGCTATCTGTTTCATTCAGTAGCACATAATAGGATTATGATGATAATAACTATAACTGAACAATATTAAATGGACTATTTACTGGACAATAGAACCTACAAACAATACACCTGGACAAAATAACTGGACCAGGCAACCCATCAACAAAGTGGCTCTGATTTGATTGTGATGGCATGAATTACAACCAATAAGGAAGCAGTAACAAAATGTTTACTTTATCTATAAATTTATATTCCTCCTAACAAAGCCAACTACAGCAATTTTGAACTTATACAGCCACTACAAAGCAGCGCCATAAAATAAATAAAATCAAAAATACAGTTTGTCAGTGTCACTGAGAAACTAGTCTTGCAAACATGACGCTAGAGCAGCATTGGTTTCCCAATAGTTGTCATGTTTTACACATGCCTAAATAGGCTTTTATTTATTTGCGCTAGCCTCTTTGAAAACTATATACCAGTTGCGCGACGTCTCATCTTTGCTGGCAATGCTGTCTGCAGTGGTCGCTCAATGGGGCTTTGAAAATACTATTCAGCACGTTCGGTTTCTGACCCCACAATGTCGCAACGTTTCTACTAGATGGCTATGATTCTATCCAGCGCAGATGTAAGCCTGCCCTGGAGCAACGACAACACCGTTCACTACAAGGCAAGGGGGACACAACAGCTCGTTTTAGACTACTTACCTTAGCTCAGCGTGGTGCTTTATAATCCATGCATCCGCCCGTATCGGGCTATAGAAAACGGCTCTGCTGTCATTATTTATCAAACCGAACGCAGTCCTTGGTAAAAAGGCAAAGTTTTCTTTTCCCTGCATGTGTTTGTAAACAAGGAGCGGTGGATAGAGAGACGCCATGACAGGATCTCGCCCGTACTGCAGCCAATGGCGTCATTGCATTTCATCAGATTGACAGTTCAGCGACAAATCAGAATGAACTAAACTGCACGGGGGGATATCCGGTTCCTCTTTGCTATTCTGTGTAAATGGCAAAGCCAGTAGGCGGGCTTTAAACAGGATCTCAGCAATCAACAGTCAATAGTAACAGACTGTTCTCCCGCAAATGCTTTTGGTTGCCTGGTCGGTTTGACGGGGGAACTCGTGGCCGTCGCGGGCCACTTTGTCTTGGCTCTGATTTTCGAGACCCGTGCGTGTGAACATGGGGGTGTGGCGTGTGCTCGTGTGATATCCATCAAATCCGTGTGAGATACGGCCATTGCGTGTGTGTTGGAAACAGTGAATTAGCACATAGGCTAGCTTGTAGCTCGTGTGTGCTGCTTCTGAGTGTGTGTGTGTGTGTGTGTGTGTGTGTGTGTGTGTGTGTGTGTGTGTGTGTGTGTGTGCGTGCGTGCGTGCGTGTGTGTGTGTGTGTGTCTTGAAGCGTATTTTGCGAGTATTTTGAGGGTGACCAGATGTCCCCGTTTCTATGGGACAGTCACAGGGTGACCAGATGTCCTTCTTTGCGTGGGACAGTGTCTCATTTCAAAGACCCTGTCCCACATTGTGACTGACAGACTACAGTGGTCAATTGTCCTAAAAGTTCCCCTTCTGTTTTCTGTTGTAAAGTTTTCTCACTGTCTCTGTTAATGCTAGATGTGGTTTAAGCCTGTTGAAATAACAGGTGAAATACATACTAACATGAATAAATAACAAATTCATGGCTAGGGACTACTTATGGACAAATGATGCATGAGGCATTTTTAATGCCAACTGTAATGTGTTGCTACCCTGCAATTAAATGTCCCTCTCAAGTAATACTTCTGTCCCTCAAACAGTTTTGGTCCACTTAAGTCTGATTGATCAATCTATTGTGAAAGAAAAATATCTACCAGTCTGCCTGTTCTGATAAGAAATGAAATATGGCCTAATAATGACATAACTGCAGTAAATGGCCATTGAATATGTGATGACCGCGAAAATGCAGTCATTCCCTTATTGACTATAAGGGAATTTATAGTCATTTTTACTGTGGCACTCTGAGTGTCAAGGACAAAATCATGGCACTTCATGTCAAAAAGGTTGCCTACCCCTGGCCTACGGTATTGTAATTACATCACGTGCACGCGCACATGTACGGACGTGCACGCGCACTAGCACAGACTCGAAGCCTCACCACCTTGACTAAACAATTTTCTGGGGGAAACACTGCATTTACCTGCCATAGTGTCAACCCCTGACCACTGGTCACTCGGATCACTGGTTATACTGGCATATTTACCAATACTGAATGGTCTGATGATGACAAATTAGAGCCAATACTGATTTTTCTTTTCTGGTAATGATACAGTCAGGGGTTGACACTAAGGTCTCCGAGGCACTTGCCCATCGGGCAAGTGCAAGTCAGGTTCTACTTGCCCTCAGGTCATGGTCACTTGCCCCCCAGGTTCCAGGTGGTCCCCAGTTAAGTTGGTTAACCAGATGTAACTCTTGAGAACGTAAAAATGAAACCAAATGGACCCTTGCGGGTCCATTTGGTTTCATTTTTACACTCTCAAGAGTTAAAATTCATCATCTTAATCAGCCCAGGTCTACACAACTAAAGAATGTAGAAGATTAATGGTCATTTTGATGTGTATGTTAATTAGCCTGTTTTGTTTCCCAAATCCAGCCTGGAATTGTGGATATCTAGAAAGCAGGGAAAGACACAGAGGCAGAGTGCAATGACTGCCTTCAAGACAAATTTATCTTGTGTTGTGTTATAGTGCACTAAGTTGCACACTTGCCCAATCGGGCAACCAGGTAGCAGTCTTCACTTGCCCCCCCATTTTTTTTTACTTGCCCCGGGCAAGCGGGCAAGTGTTAGTGTCAAGCCGTGCTGATACAGTATTGCTGATACCGATATGAAGCGATATGACAGTATGGGGACATCCCTAGTTCTTACCGGTTGTCTTCACAGCTGATCTCCAGCAGGTTCAGTCTCATGGCTCCCCACCTGGACATCAGATCCACCTCCTGTCCCAGCAGACTGAGACGAGACGTGGTCATACTGAGACGGTGGAGCAGCTGGATGAGAGGAGAGAGAGAGAGAAGGACAGAGACGTGGTCATACTGAGACGGTGGAGCAGCTGGATGGATGGAGAGAGAGAGAGGAGGTCAGAGACGTGGTCATACTGAGACGGTGGAGCAGCTGGATGAGAGGAGAGAGAGAGAGAAGGTCAGAGACGTGGTCATACTGAGACGGTGGAGCAGCTGGACGGATGGAGAGAGAGAGAGGAGGTCAGAGACGTGGTCATACTGAGACGGTGGAGCAGCTGGATGAGAGGAGAGAGAGAGAGAGAGGAGGTCAGAGACGTGGTCATACTGAGACGGTGGAGCAGCTGGAGAGAGAGGAGAGAGAGAGAGGAGAGAGAGAGAGGAGGAGAGAGAGAGGAGGTCAGAGACGTGGTCATACTGAGACGGTGGAGCAGCTGGATGAGAGGAGAGAGAGAGGAGGTCAGAGACGTGGTCATACTGAGACGGTGGAGCAGCTGGACAGGTGGAGAGAGAGAGAGGAGAGAGAGAGGAGGAGAGAGAGAGGAGGTCAGAGACGTGGTCATACTGAGACGGTGGAGCAGCTGGATGAGAGGAGAGAGAGAGGAGGTCAGAGACGTGGTCATACTGAGACGGTGGAGCAGCTGGATGGATGGAGAGAGAGAGAGGAGGTCAGAGACGTGGTCATACTGAGACGGTGGAGCAGCTGGATGAGAGGAGAGAGAGAGAGAGAGGAGGGTCAGAGACGTGGTCATACTGAGACGGTGGAGCAGCTGGATGAGAGGAGAGAAAGGAGAGAGAGAGAGAGGAGGTCAGAGACGTGGTCACACTGAGGCTGTGGAGCAGCTGGAGAGGAGAGAAAGGAGAGAGAGAGGAGGTCAGAGACGTGGTCACACTGAGCCGGTGGAGCAGCTGGAGAGAGAGGACAGAGAGAGGAGAGAGAGAGAGGAGGTCAGAGACGTGGTCACACTGAGACGGTGGAGCAGCTGGAGAGAGAGGACAGAGAGAGGAGAGAGAGAGGAGGTCAGAGACGTGGTCACACTGAAGGCTCTTTCAGAGTCTGGAATTTCGGTGGCCACCGCGACCACCGCTCAGAGCACCGCACCGCGCGCTATTATATAGTCTGTCACCACCGCGACCACCGCTATTTCATATACCACTAGCAGCACCTCGCCCTCCCTCCCCTGTTCTCCTCGCGTCCATTTTTCCCCTCTGCTTTTCTCTACTTCCTACCTCAATTATAATAAATTCTGCTGCTTTTATGTTTATTTCGTATTCTGTTTATGTCATTGTGTCTATCATTGAATCCCTTCGTTCTCCTCCTGGCCGTCGTGCTGTGGTGTGTTTTCTTTTCTTTCTTTTTTTTTACCAGCTGGCAGCCGTTAAAAACAAGTACTGGAACCACCGCGGTGCGGTGGTCAGTAAAATCCGAGAGGAGGGCTGGGAGGTGCGGTGGTAGCGGTGGTATGACGTCATATTGTAGGAAACGGTGGTCGCGGTGGCCACCGAAAATCCAACTCTGAATAGGCCTTGAGCCGGTGGAGCAGCTGGAGAGAGAGGACAGAGAGAGGAGAGAGAGAGAGAGGAGGTCAGAGACGTGGTCACACTGAGGCTGTGGAGCAGCTGGACAGGTGGAGGGACAGAAAGTAGGTCAATAAATATAGTGTACATTATAGATCTCAAACTCTGCCCAAACCCGACCAGGACTGAACCCGAACAGACCCGACTCGACATTTAGCACGGGTAGGGCCGAAAATCTATCCTAACAAATAGGGCCGGGTAGGGCCTCGGGCCCCATGAAAAAATAATATATATTGAATTATTTTACTATAGTAAGAATAATAGTTATTTTCTGTATTTACCTATTATGAAGATGGTGCTGATTGCCACTTCATTTTTTATCTGTGGCGAATTCTCAAATTCTGCCCAAACCCGACAGTTTAGGGCCGTGTAGGGCCTAAAATCTATTCCATTTAGTAGGGCCGGGTAGGGCCTAGGGCCTGAACTGTTAGGGCCGGGCCTTAATTTTCAGGCCCGTTGAGATCTTTAGTGTACATACAACATAGTTCACTGGCTGTAGTGCTCCTGGGTGTGCTCACTGCACTGACACAGTGGAGTGGAGCGAGTCGACTCCTTCATAAAAAATAAATGAATGAAAAAATTATGGAACAGGGTCTGGACCTAGCCTGATTGTCAGACTCTGAGCCATGGCTCAAGAGTCTGACATTGGCCCCATTGTAACTGATTTACAAGGAGGCGGGCCCTTGATTTTCCCTCGACCAATCACTGGAGACGTTGTTTGCAGTCGACAACAACAGTTAACTAGCAGTTAACTAGCAGTTAACTAGCAGTTAACTAGCAGTTAACTGACTAGCAGTGCAGTTAGCGTCGGACATTTTCACTATTTATAACTAAATGCAGTATTAAAGAATGAAACTCTATTTACAATGAAACTCTAGTTACAATGAAACTCTAGTTACAATGAAACTTTAGTTACAATGAAACTGAATGGATGTGTGCTGTTTTTTATGGGAAACTGTTCTGTTGTGGCAGTTAGATGATCCTCGGTGTTGATTGGCTATTGTTTTAGACCCGCCTCCAACTCCAGCTCATTGGCCGAGCCGTTTTTTCCGGACGAGATAAATCGAAACTCTTCATCACAACACCAGACCACAGAACCCAGCTGAGTGGGCGGGGCCTGTGGCTGAACCCAGGCTAGTCTGGACCTGCAATCTCAGACCTGGATCTGAAATGGACCCAGGACCCAGTCCCAACGCTAGTCCTAATGTACATGGGGGGAAAAAAATCTCCAAGTAGTGAAGTGGTTCTTTAAGTGAAGCACAGTGATGCCTTAAAACAGGGGTTTTTAACAGGTGGTCTGGGGACCACCAGTGGTCCCTGAAAGGGTTCCGGGTGGTCCCCAGCTAAGTTGGTTAACCAGATGCAACTCTTGAGAGTGTAAACATGAAACCAAATGGACCCGCAAGGGTCCATTTGGTTTCATGTTTAGTTAAAAATGGTTTCATGTTTAGTTAAAAATGGTTTCATGTTTAGTTAAAATATTCAGCATCTTAATTAGCCCAAGTCTACACAACTATAAGATTGATGGTCATTTTGATCTGTATGTTTTGACCGTTTTATTTTCCTTTTGTCCACAATTCCAGGCTGGATTTGGGAAACAAATCTTTAGATTTGGGGTCTGTGGGGCTAAAATATCATCAAATGGTGGTCCGTGGCTCAATTCCTGAATAAATGGTGGTCCCTGGGATGAAAAAGGTTGAAAACCCCTGCATTAAAATGAGGGTACTTCACCTGTGGGACGTATAGGCGGGTTGGACACCTGGACAGGTCCTTCAGTGAAGGGTTTGCTTCAAGGTACTGAGACATCAGGTAGTGGACCAGTCTGGCGTGACACTTGGACTTCTTATCTGAACAGAAAAACAACACGTTTAGGAATGAAGGCTGTATTACACACATACTGTATGTCAAACTCAAGGCCTGGGGGGCATAATTCAGATGAATATTTTAACTCTTGAGAGTGAAGAATGAAACCAAATAGAAACCCAGAACACTGGTTGAAAACCACTGATCTACAGGTACTGTATTTGCAGCACTGAATAGAATTGTACTTTAAATTAAAACACAGTCTGGTGCCTCCAGCTCAAAATCAAAATGGTTGAAAACCACTGTATTAAAGGGGTACTCCACTTTCAAAAAAAAAACTTTTGGTCATTTTATGGTCTACTCAGCCTCATGTGAACACACCAGACAGTTTATAAGTTACTCCTTTCAGTATTTAGTTTTATGATGTTATTATTTGCTGGAACGTCCTTCCTATACAAACCCATTATAACTTAAAACTCCATTTTAACCATGACAGATTATTCGAAAACAACCAAATTTTTCTGGTGACCGATATTGTCCTCCTAATACGTGGGAGGGCTGTGGAATTTCATTTACAGTTTTTATTTATTTTTAAAATATTGTTTTATTCATTTGGGTAGGCCTACCCAAATATACATTTTAAAAATAAATGAAAACTAGATGCAATTCCACGGCCCTCTCACGTATTAGGAGGACAATATCAGTCACCAGAAAAAAAGATGGGTTGTTTTCAAATAATCTGTCATGGTTAAAATGGAGTTTTAAGCTATAATGGGTTTGTATAGGAAGGACGTTCCGGCAGATTAATGAACATCAAATATCTAAATAGTGAAAGGAGTAACTTATAAACTGTCTGGTGTGTTCACATGAGGCTGAGTAGACCATAAAATGACCAAAAGTTTTTTGAAAGTAGAGTACCCCTTTAAGGTGTCACTACTACGGTACATTTTCAGTAGTGAACCTTACATATTCACTATCCATACATATGGAGTCTGCAAGTGCCTTTAATCCGATAATGTGAATTAGCATGCAGATAGGCAGGTTATTATTTGACTGTAAATGGTAAATGGTGCATTTATATAGCGCCTTTATCCAAGGCGCTTTCCATAGCTTGTGTATCACATTCACACATTCACACACACATTCATACACTGATGGCAGTGGAAACCATGCAAGGTACCTACTAGCACATCAGGAGCAGTTAGGGCTTCAGTGTCTTGCTCAAGGACACTTCCACACTAACTCTGTGGGAGCCCAGGATCGAACCGGCAACCTTGTGGTTACCATCCGGTGACTCTACCCCTGAGACACTGCTGCCCCAGTGACCAGGGTGGGATCCTTACCGTCCAGCTGAGCCAGTGTCATGCTGATCTTGGATATCTTCCTGTCATCAGTAAGGTCGCCTTAAAACACATCAGAAACTATTTTACAATCACATCAGTATTGGTAAAACACCACACACACACCTTTACAAGAAAATCTATTAAAACGTTACTTGAGTAAAAGTCCATTTTCTAAAGTGCCATAGCTACAATATCGACAAACTCACAACATGGTGTGTGTGAGCTTGTAGAGCAGCAATTTACAAATGTCACTAGTATAAAACAGGATTTCAAAAGCCTATAGTTTTGTAGTTTTGTAATAAAGCTGTCAAAACAAAATAGAAAAGTATTTGCCTTTGAGAAGTAGAGTAGAAATTGTGCTCAAGAAAAAGTACTTCAGAATTGAACTGAAGTCCAGTCATCTCCCAGTGAACACAGCTAGAACTGTGACCAATTAGAGGACATCTGGATTTAGTGGTCAGGATTTGTGTTGGTTGAAATCAGGTGATTATTCTCTCCAGGGGCAGATTTGACTAGTCTTGGATTGCTTGGATCTGGACACAAGGTCACGTTCCTGACCGTGTTTACTGGACCATCCACAGCACTGAAGTACTGTCATTTACTTTACAGCACTGAATACACCAGGGGCGGATTGGCCATCTGGAGTACAGGGAGTTTTCCCGGTGGCCTGCGCCACCTAGTGGCCTGCTGGACAAGATCCAAAATGCACTAGTGGCACTTCCAAAATGCACTAGAATGTGCTAGATGCTCGCCTGGAACATACAGATCAAATGACCATTAATCTTCTACATTCTCTAGTTGTGTAGACTAAGTTGGGCTAATTCACATGAATATTTTAACTCTTGAGGGTGTAAAAATGAAACCAAATGGACCCGCAAGGGTCCATCTGGTTTCATTTTTACACTCTCAAAGAGTTACATCTGGTTAACCAGCCCCCCCCCCCCCCCCCCCCCCCCCCCCCAGGGTGGCCTGGCAAAGGCAAAATTGTCCCAGTGGGAAAATATGTGCCAATCCGCCCCTAGAATACACATTATGGAAGTGCCAGATCAATGTCTGCAGTGTTAACACCAGACATCATGCTGCTGCTCAACATACCATGATCTTCCTCAAACTCCAGCTCCAGGTGCAGAGTGTTGGACATAAACGTGTAGAGCACATGCTTCTCTGTTTCCTCCTTCAGCTTCCACTCATTCAACCTGCAGTGAAGATATTGGAGACAACAGGCCCGGAG
The DNA here is from genome assembly GCA_039105355.1 of Benthosema pterotum. Lineage (NCBI taxonomy): Eukaryota > Metazoa > Chordata > Actinopteri > Myctophiformes > Myctophidae > Benthosema > Benthosema pterotum. The sequence continues at coordinate 53,458,257 of CM076973.1, forward strand.
GTAACATTTGCCAATTCATCTATAGATGATTCATTAATTTATATTTATCTTTATCATGATTTTCCCCCAATAGATCATAATATCTATTAAATCTCAAGCACTCACTAGAGCCCTAAATGCCCTGACTGCCCCAGCAAACATGATGGCATGCAAAACAACCCAAATTTCAAAGATATTTCAAATTAAACTACACTAACTACAGCTGTGTCACCACTAAACCAACAGCATTTCATCATTGAAAACAGAAAACTCTCTGAGTCAGACCTTTAGCTTTATGCATGCTGCGTGTCTGTTGCAACTTCAACAACAACTGATGTTATTATTGATGCTTTACTTGACTAATAAAAGTCCTGTAACTGAAAATGGTATGGGTGCGGCTTTGCGACATGGGCGATGAAGCCCCCCCCCCCCCCCCCCCAAATGTTACATCCGCCCCTGATGTTGTGTGTGAATACAGGAGAGAGCAGACTGACATTTCCAGGGTGTTGCTGCGCTGTTGGAGTTGTCCTGTCTCTGCGCGCAGTCCAGACACCTGCTCCTTCACCTGCTGGTTGTGGAGTTTCAGCTCAGACATCTCCCTGATGGTAGAATAACAGACTGTCAGTTAAGAAGGCTAGATGTCTGGAGGCGGAGCCTCAGGCGTTGTTCACGCGAGCTGACATTCTCCACGGGAGATGTTTTTCTGCAGTGGAGAAAATGACGGTCGCAACGACACTCTACGTCAGTAACATGCGCCGGCCCGGTGCCATTCCACAATTCCAAACTGCCATTGTTGCGACCTCCCATTGTTCCGAAATTACGAGACGCAAAACCCTAGCCCCCTCCAACCGTAACCCTAATCCTAAACATCCGACCCTCAACCTAACCTCTGTGAGGTGGTTGAGGGTCGGATGTTTAGGATTAGGGTTACGGTTGGAGGGGTCTAGGGTTTTGCTACAAACATTGCTACACCCTTCTCTAAACCTACCCCTAACCCTAACCGCAAGCACGTCGCAGCTGATAGTGGATTTCCAGCGCATGTTCGGAGCGCTCAGTTTCTGACCCCTCAATGTCGCAACTCTTCTAATATGAGCCCAATGCGCAGCGCATGTTATTGACGTAGAGTGTCGTTGCATCATCATCTTGTCCGGTGCAAAAGAACTTGTCCAGTGCACTGAGAAAGCCGGCGTTGTTCACGGCGGCCATCTTGTGAGAGGACTGAATACACTATGCTCTATGGCAGCCCAAACAGAAACAGCTAGAACTCGCTCAAAACGTAACATATTTACAAACGAATTGCATTATTATGAACGTCATCAACGTGGCTATGATTTTGCTAAATTTTATTTTTTTCTGAAAAATATCACATAACGACTCTATGTATGCGGGAGTCTGAGGTTTACAACAAACCAATCCGTTTGAAAATCGGTTGAAAAATAAGCGAGTTATGGTCATTTAAAAAGTATATGCTCATAGACACAATCTTATGCTCTCCTCTACCAAGATGGCCGCCACGTAACGACGTCACTCCCCATTGGCCAGTAGCACGGGAGAGACATCTAGCTTTATTATATATATCTATGCTAAAACCCACCATGAAGATGCTTGTTGTTGTTCATTGTTGCTGTCGGGCAGAAACATTGTTCTTTCTAAATTTTAACTTTTGTAAATGAAAGTCTAGCCTGGTCTAGCCCTCAATGATTTTGGCCTTGGGGGGCGGGGGTGTCGTGGGATCCACACGGCGGAAGTGCTGCGCTCTGATTTGATCTCACTAACGTGTCGTCATCTCCGGCCCCTCCCACGCCCGTCCACTGCTGTTCTACGTCACATTATTTAGAGCGACGCCCACCCCGGAAGGTTCACTCCCCCCTCAAGGCCACTTTCCAACGTGCGTTAGTCCAGGCTTTCCGTTTTCGCGCAAGGCGGACGAAAATGAAAGCCTGGGTGTCGAGGCTAATGAAAGTCCTACTTTGATCCATTCTACGGGATCACACAGGGAACAAAAGTAGCAGATCCGCAAGCTTGTATGTCTGACACATTTGGCTTAAAGATTTGGTTACATTTGTACGGTCTCAGGGAAAACGCCAAAACGATCATTAAAAAAAAATTAACATGGTGAATTTTCACTATAGTTTTTAGTGTTATAACAGTTACTGTATATAGTTAAGTATTATTAAAAACTATATTATTAATTTATCCATAGTATTCTGGGAGAAAGGATCACATCACATGATGCCGAGGAGGGCTGTGATTGGAGGATTCCGAAATGTTTACCAGTAGAGGGCGCTAAGGATCTGACTTTTCTGAACAACCAGGAGTTGATCATTTTGTATAGAAAGATGAAAAGTCAACGTTGATGATTGACGTTGCTTGTTGATTTTGATCAAAACATTGCTAGCTGTATCAGGACATTTATGCTACAGCAGGTTCAACCTACCTTTCACCATCAGCCAACTTCATGGTGACCTTCTCCAATTCTAGGGGAAATAAATAATATCAATTTAAGGATTTGGAGCAGCGTTAGTGTTCTTATTATAGAACTAGGACTGTTGAATGATTTAAAAAAAAGTCTGATTAATCACAGCTTCAAAATTACCTTCTTATACTATACTATACAGAGTACTATACTATATAGACTAGACTACTCTACTCTAGAGAGTACTATACTATATAGACTAGACTACTCTACTCTAGAGAGTACTATACTATATAGAGTAGAGTATCTACTCTATAATTATTTGGGCAGAGCCCATGGACTACTGGTACACAACATTTCTATAGAAAGGTTAAGTAAAACAAAATTACCTCGTTGTGTGGACCTCAACGTTGGTCCACTGATATTCAAGTCATTTCCTTCAACTGCATCCAGACCTAAAAAAGGTGAGAATAAATCAACGATGCTACTATTCACACCATCACATGGTGGTGACTGGTACTATTCACACCATCACATGATGGTGACTGGTACTATTCACACCATCACATGATGGTGACTGGTACTATTCACACCATCACATGATGGTGACTGGTACTATTCACACCATCACATGATGGTGACTGGTACTATTCACACCATCACATGATGGTGACTGGTAATACTGGTACTATTCACACCATCACATGATGGTGACTGGTACTATTCACACCATCACATGGTGGTGACTGGTACTATTCACACCATCACATGATGGTGACTGGTAATACTGGTACTATTCACACCATCACATGATGGTGACTGGTACTATTCACACCATCACATGGTGGTGACTGGTACTATTCACACCATCACATGATGGTGACTGGTACTATTCACACCATCACATGATGGTGACTGGTACTATTCACACCATCACATGATGGTGACTGGTACTATTCACACCAACACATGGTGACTGGTACTATTCACACCATCACATGGTGGTGACTGGTACTATTCACACCATCACATGGTGGTGACTGGTACTATTCACACCATCACATGGTGGTGACTGGTACTATTCACACCATCACATGGTGGTGACTGGTACTATTCACACCATCACATGGTGGTGACTGGTACTATTCACACCAACACATGGTGACTGGTACTATTCACACCATCACATGGTGGTGACTGGTACTATTCACACCATCACATGGTGGTGACTGGTACTATTCACACCATCACATGGTGGTGACTGGTACTATTCACACCATCACATGATGGTGACTGGTACTATTCACACCATCACATGGTGGTGACTGGTAATACTGGTACTATTCACACCATCACATGGTGGTGACTGGTAATACTGGTACTATTCACACCATCACATGGTGGTGACTGGTAATACTGGTACTATTCACACCATCACATGGTGGTGACTGGTACTATTCACACCATCACATGGTGGTGACTGGTAATACTGGTACTATTCACACCATCACATGGTGGTGACTGGTAATACTGGTACTATTCACACCATCACATGGTGGTGACTGGTACTATTCACACCATCACATGGTGGTGACTGGTACTATTCACACCATCACATGGTGGTGACTGGTACTATTCACACCATCACATGGTGGTGACTGGTAATACTGGTACTATTCACACCATCACATGGTGGTGACTGGTAATACTGGTACTATTCACACCATCACATGATGGTGACTGGTACTATTCACACCATCACATGGTGGTGACTGGTAATACTGGTACTATTCACACCATCACATGGTGACTGGTACTATTCACACCATCACATGGTGACTGGTACTATTCACACCATCACATGGTGACTGGTACTATTCACACCATCACATGATGGTGACTGGTACTATTCACACCATCACATGGTGGTGACTGGTACTATTCACACCATCACATGGTGGTGACTGGTAATACTGGTACTATTCACACCATCACATGATGGTGACTGGTACTATTCACACCATCACATGGTGGCGACTGGTACTATTCACACCATCACATGGTGGCGACTATGTTTGTCCATTTCAAATGTTGTGACTAGGGATGAGCAGATGTTGGCCATACAGATATCGGCCGATAAAGGCTTTTAAGATCAATATTGGAATATATTGGTATGGGGAAAATTATAATGTGACTATTTTTTATCGGCAAAACACAATTTAGATATGTATAGAGCCAAATCACTGAAAACTCCCATTATTTATTTTACGTCCACCACAACAGCCTGCATATATCAGGTGATATCGGTACCGGAAATTAAGAGTTGGACAATATGGGGATATCGGTAAAAAAGGCAATATTGGACATCTGTAGTTGTGACCTACTGGTTTGTAAATCGTGAATACAGTCGTCTAAGGTCTTCAGCATCTCATCAGCCTCCATGTTCTTCTCTCTCAACTTCTGCAGCTCCTCCTTGAAGGTGGAAGATCATTGCACATGTTACTCAAGAACAGAAAATGGATATCAAAACAAAAAGAACCCCCCCCCCACACACACACACACACACTTTTGTGTATATACATGCTAGTACCTGATAGGCGCGATGAAGAGTAGAGTACAAGACTTCTTTCATTTCATGTGACTGAGCCTTAGCCTTTCTTCTGAAGAACTTGCTTTTTTCTTTCAGTTTTGCACCAAAGCATTGGAGCTGCAATGTAGAGAATACAGGAAGGATTACATACCGCTATTATGCTCTACTGTATGTATTTGATGACATTTCATGGTTATTGTTTTCGTGATGTTGTATAATTATGGGTCTGTGTTGTCCTATCGAGATTTTATTGTTGTAGTTTCCTCATGTGATTTTGATTAGAGATCGATCAGGTTGTGGGTCAATGTTTCCAATCACCGATTAGCGGAACATCAAAAAGGTTGATAGCCAATATGATTATAATTATTTACTTTATTTTTAAATAAAATGGAAGTACAAGAAGCAGCAAAATGGTTTCAGCAAACATGTATTGCAGCATCTTTGGAAACATTTTGCTTCAAACATAAAAGAAAAAGAGAAAATACATTTTGGGTAAATCTATAAATGCATGAGGTGAGAGAGTCAGAGACACAGCTATACATCTCCTTACATAATAACCTACCGGATTTTCAATGAAAGTTGTTGCACCATTTTGTTTGTTGTTTTGCACATTTATGAAAAATATAAAAAATCGACGCTATTTTTTTTTACACAAATTAAAACCACAAATATTGAATTCAATAATCGGTCTGTGACTAGTTTTGATACGCTATCATTTCACGGAAATTGAACAACATAAATTAGCCATGATCGTTTGGCCACAAGGTGTGATGGATGGCCCAAAGCTGTGAAATGTGCCGTGGGTCACAAATTGATTTCTTTTTGGGAGCAAATTGATTTCGCCCCTCTGGGAGCTTTTGGCAGAATCCTTGTATATCCAAAAAACAAGCCTTATTACGCCTTATTAAAATCATTAATAAGGCGTAATAAGAGCGTAGAAATGTCTACACAACTAGAGAATGTAGAAGATTAATGGTCATTTATGATCTGTATGTTGAACTGTTTGGTTTCCCAAATCCAGCCTGGAATTGTGGACAAAAAAGAACAAAAGAAACCTTTAATTTTTGGGGGGGCCTGTGTGGGTGATGTCATCAAATGGTGGTCCTCCGCGGCTCAAATTCTGAATAAATAGTGGGCCCTGGTATCAAAAAGGTTGAAAAACCCTGCTGTAAGAGCTTACCTCTTTTTCAGAAAAGTCTCCCAATGCTGTCCAAACAGAGCTGTTGACCAAACTCACAGGCTGGTCTTTGTCTCTCGTTCGAACACGCAATCTATAAAGGTCAGAAACAACAAAACAGGTGATTTTTTGCTTTGGCAGAAGATACAATACAACAGTGGTTTTCAACCCGTGGTCCGGGGACCACCAGTAGTCCCTGAGAGGGTTCCAGGTGGTCCCCAGCTAGGCGGGTCCATTAGGTTTCATTTTTACACTCTCAAGAGTTAGAATATCCCTCATGTGAATTAGCCCAAGTAGAAGATTAATGGCCATGGACAGAAGCAAAGGAAATCTTTAGTTTGGGGGGGTCTGTGGGGCTAAATATGTCCTCAAATGGTGGTCCGTGGATCAAATACTGGATAAATGGTGGGCCCTGGGATGAAAAAGGTTGAAAACCACTGCAATACAAGATTCAATACATTTTACGAAGCCCCTTCTCTTTTTACGATCTTGCTTAATGTAAGTAACCCAAAACAAAGTCCAAACCCGTCCATGGTCCCTGCCAGCCGCTTGAGGTCGCTCTCATAGACGATGGCTTTAGGACGGCTGATGTGTCTCAGTCTGAGTAGATCCTCTGGTTCACAGTCCACATCAGACGCAAGCTAGGAAGAATAAAAAACAAACATGCACATGGCCATAATATTTCATCAACATTGTACTATTGTAGTTCCCAAACTAGACCTTAAGTGAAAATCTCCAATCTACAAGCTCTCAACCAGCCCTTGTAGAATGTTGCGATCAGCCATTTCCTACTTCTTAACCGCTTGTGCTGAAAGCGAGGATTACGCATGCGCGTCTATGCCATGGATTTTTACGTTTGAAAACCTTCATTTTGAAGCACCAGATCTCATTCATTGAGAGCATCTCTGACTGGAGAAACAGTGGTAATAATGAGTCAGAGTGTAATATTCATATTTCATACATCCTGAAAGAAAACATTGAAGAGAAAACTAACTAGGAGGTTGCTGTGCGTATGTACAATCAAAATCGGATGGAAAGATACAATTTTGAAGTGGTGTCATAGTTAAACATAATGTTGATACGACACACTGACTATCAAGAAATTAAAGACATGGCACTTCACCCTGAAAAGGTTTCCCCTGTGCTTTTTTTTTTAAACAACTGGACCACTTTTCTGGAAATAAATAACTGCCCCCCCATGCCCAGGCTTGCAGTGATTGTGACAAGGCACCAACAGCACAGATACCATTTCCGTGGGACCAATTATAACTAGAAATTTAGACAGACTGCTTCAGTGTCCACTTTTTAAAAACCTCATTATAGGATAAAGGAGTGGACAGCTGGTCTCTGCTCTCACCCTCATTACTGCTTTAGTTTCCATCACTGAACTCACTTTATATTTACGTTTTTTTGGTGGCTTCGTCGTCATGTACTGTATGTGAAGCACATTGTAAACAGTGTTGGTCAATATTACTTAGGAAAGTAACTTCTTTACTTTACTCGTTACCCCTTAGACAAAGTAATATCATTACTTTACTTATTACTGGAATCGAAGAGTAATATATTACATATTACCTTATTACTTTCCCAAGTTTTCAACACCGCCGTGATGTACAACATAATCTGTTTAGCGAGCTCTTTTTAGAACTGAATCTAATTTATTGGAATAATAATAGTCTCCAATCCCACAAACTGCACCTGAAAACAAAGCCAACAAAATCTGTCTCTTTGACTTTTTAAACTTTTTCACAATTGTTTTCAAAGACAGTTAAGGTCTTGTATTTAAAAATAAAATACAAAATAAAGCAGCAAGCGATTTGTAGTGTACATAACTGTGCGCAGGATGCAGCTTGTGGACTGGATCTACAATCTACTGCACATCTCTGTTGTTACAGTACCTTTCGATAGCTTATAAATCTGTTCTATTTTTGCATGCAACAACAAGCTCATTTTAAAAAAGTAACTTGGCGTTACTTGCAAAGTAATGCGTTACTTATTACCCATTTTTGCAGAGTAATCTCGTTACTTTACTTTTTGGAGCAAAAGTAATAATATTACAGTAATATGTAATCTAAAATTAGTTACTGCCCAACACTGTGAAGCACATTGTAAACTCCATCAGGAAAACGCTTGACATTTCATTCTGTCAACATTTAACTCTTTTTTTTAAACCCATTTTATCCTGACTAGATTATATTTCCTGACGCTAGACTCTAGTTTCTGACGCTAGACTCTAGTTTCTGACGCTAGACTCTAGTTTCTGACGCTAGACTCTAGTTCCTGACACTAGACTCTAGTTCCTGACACTAGATTCTAGTTTCTGACACTAGATTCTAGATTCTGACACTAGATTCTAGTTTCTGACACTAGATCCTAGTTTCTGACACTAGATCCTAGATTCTGACACTAGATTCTAGTTTCTGACAGTAGATCCTAGATTCTGACACTAGATTCTAGTTTCTGACAGTAGATCCTAGTTTCTGACACTAGATTCTAGTTTCTGACACTAGATCCTAGATTCTGACACTAGATTCTAGTTTCTGACACTAGATCCTAGTTTCTGACACTAGATCCTAGATTCTGACACTAGATCCTAGTTTCTGACACTAGATCCTAGTTTCTGACACTAGATCCTAGTTTCTGACACTAGATCCTAGTTTCTGACACTAGATCCTAGTTTCTGACACTAGATCCTAGATTCTGACACTAGATCCTAGATTCTGACACTAGATCCTAGTTTCTGACACTAGATCCTAGTTTCTGACACTAGATTCTAGTTTCTGACACTAGATTCTAGTTTCTAAGTTCTAGTTCTAGTTTCTGGATTTCCTGAAGAAAAAAATAAAAATCGATGTTTCTGTTTAGGTGACGCTCAACATGTTTCATGCCAAGGACCCCCAGAATGATCTATATTTGGCTGCAGACCCCCATACCCCCCCACACATGTTCTACTAATCCTCCAGAAACAAAGATTTAAGTTAAAAATGTTTGCTTCTGAAACAATATATTCAAAGATTTGCGCCACATTTTCATGATTTTTCAAAAATATCAGCCCTACTAAATATCAGCCCTATGAGCTTGTAGGTCTGATATTTTTCAATAGCTAATATAACGCTTAGAACACCAAACACATTAGTACAGTACAGAAAGGGTTAATTAAAGGTTGTAGACAACAATTTACTCAAGCCGTGACCCAACGAAAAGAATGAAAAATGGTCAGATAACCAAAACTCAGGGGTTTACAGTGGCGAGGAAAAAAGTAGGACTATGTTTTTTGTCTTGTCATTTACTTTTATATGGATACAATTAGGCATTGTAAACAATCTTTCTCAATATGCTCTACTTGTTTTAATAGCGTGTCTGTATGTGTTGCGCAGGTGCACGCAAATGCAAGTGTGCATGCACGTGCATTTGGGGAATGAGTGGGGAATTGAGTAGGGAATTCCACTCATTTTCAATATACCTTGTGTTGTGTGGACAAGGTAAAAAAAAGTTCCCCATTCTGTGTTTCCTAGAAATGGAGGTCTGAAAAAAATCATTAGCATGGTGAAATGCATCTTGATGACATCATCAAGATGTATTTCACCATGTTAATGAGTTTCCTTTTTTTCTGAGAGGGTACAAATGTGAACCAAATGGACCCAAGTGGGTCCATTTGGTTCACATTTGTACCCTCTCAGAAAAAAAGTTGAAAATGAGTGGAATTCCCCTTTAAGAGGCGTCCCCCCACTTCTAAAAGTCCCACTACCACGCTGCCAAAACCGATCACCAACCCATTGTTTAGGGCAGGAAATCATATGGTTTTAGGTAGTGATGTCCCAATGCTACTCTTTCATTTCCGATCCGATCCCGATACCACAATTTTTGTGTTAGCCGATACCAAATACCGACACCAGAGAAGAATATATACATACAAAAGAAAAAATACTTTTATATGAAGTCATAATGACAAATAAGGGCCAATACTGATACTTTTCCGATACCCATACAGTATTTGCCAATACGATATGATAAAAAAGGGACAAAAAGAGCCAATCCGATTCTTTGGTATTGGTATCGGGACATCCCTAGTTTTAGGCAAACAAAAAGCATCCACTGTACCTTGGCAGGAGTGACACTCTGCCTGTGGTCATAGAAGGCAAAGTCAACTCCAAAACACTTGAAGAACTGCAACACTGTCATGTTTTCATCCTCCAGTTTCTGGAACAACACAAAATAAAGACTGAATATATCAAAATTAAATTAAAACAATAAAGGTTTAGCACAGAAGTGCATCGATTGTTTCAAGCCTCTTTTGACAGGTCACAAAATAGAGAAAATGGCAGATTTACAAGCTCACTACACGTCACTGCATGTTATGAGCTTGCAGATCCGTTGTGTCTGGGATGGTAGCTGCATATTACTTTATATTGTACTGTAAATATTACCTTATGTAAAGAGTTTCCCCAGTCAGTAAGATCTTCAAGCTGGGATTCAACCAGGCTGGGTTTGAAACCTAAAAAAAAAGAAAACAAGAGGCTCTGACTGCCCCACCAAACATTAAAACAGAAAACTCTGAGTCAGACTTTTTGCGTCTGTTGCAACTTCAACAACTGATGTTATTATTGATGCTTTACTTGACTGATAAAAGTCCTGTAACACGGACGATATTGGGTCATTCTGGCAATACGATTCGATACAGTAACTATTCAACAATACATTGACGTCTTAAACCGAGTCATTTCTTTTATATTTTGATGCAAAAAACGCTAAATTTGAGAAAACGAAAACGATTCGATACCAAATATTGTAAAATCATTGTAAAAACTATACATAGTCAATGTCACCGTTTTGGAGATTTGGTTATACTTTAATAAGTTTTCAATGCATTTAACTACTGTATATTGTCCCACCTCTAGTGCAGAACTTACTGGACTCTGCTGATGGTTCTGATCCATGACTGGTAGTGCTGCTGCAGCTGGAACCTGAATACTCTATAGAGCCTGAAGCTGCAGTTCTGGTACAGTCACTCTCAGCAGGTGATGGAACCTGGAGAGAAGAACAGAGAAAATAAATACATTAACCCTACCTGCACCAAACTCAAAAAACAAGAAAATAATTAATTCCATTCCTTAATCCATTTTGTCCCAACACTAGATTGTCCAGTAGTTTCTGACATGAGATTCTAGTTTCTGATATGACCTGCGAGTTTCTGACACTAAATTCTAGGTTGTGATCCTAGATTCTAGTTTCTGACGCCAGATTCTAGTTTCTGACGCCAGATTGTAGTTTCTGACCCCAGATTCTAGTTTCTGACGCCAGATTGTAGTTTCTGACCCCAGATTGTAGTTTCTGACCCCAGATTGTAGTTTCTGACGCCAGATTGTAGTTTCTGACGCCAGATTGTAGTTTCTGACCCTAGATTCTAGTTTCTGACCCCAGGTTCTAGTTTCTGACCCCAGATTCTAGTTTCTGACCCCAGGTTCTAGTTTCTGACCCCAGATTCTAGTTTCTGACCCCAGGTTCTAGTTTCTGACCCCAGATTCTAGTTTCTGACCCCAGATTCTAGTTTCTGACCCCAGATTCTAGTTTCTGACGCCAGATTGTAGTTTCTGACGCCAGATTCTAGTTTCTGACGCCAGATTCTAGTTTCTGACGCCAGATTCTAGTTTCTGACGCCAGATTCTAGTTTCTGACGCCAGATTCTAGTTTCTGACGCCAGATTCTAGTTTCTGACGCCAGATTCTAGTTTCTGACGCCAGATTCTAGTTTCTGACGCCAGATTCTAGTTTCTGACGCCAGATTCTAGTTTCTGACGCCAGATTCTAGTTTCTGACGCCAGATTGTAGTTTCTGACGCCAGATTGTAGTTTCTGACGCCAGATTCTAGTTTCTGACGCCAGATTCTAGTTTCTGACGCCAGATTCTAGTTTCTGACGCCAGATTCTAGTTTCTGACGCTAGATTCTAGTTTCTGACGCCAGATTCTAGTTTCTGACGCCAGATTCTAGTTTCTAGCGCCAGATTCTAGTTTCTTAAGAATTTATGTTCCTTTGTGATGCCCAACATATTTCATGCCAAGGACCACCAGAACAATCTATGTTTGGCTGTGGACCCCCAACTGAAAACATGTTCTTGGAATCCCCCAGAAGATTTGATTTAAAAAATGTTTACTTCTGAAATAATATATTCAAAGATTTGCACCAAATTTTCACTTTTTTTTTTATTAATATCAGCCCTACAAGCTCATAGCGCGCCACTCGGTGGTGCTCCATGATCTTGTAGATCTGATATTTTTCAATATCTAAAGTATCTAAAGTATAACATAATGCTTAGAACACCAAAATGTGTACAGTACAGAATTAACCCTTTCTGTACTTCATTTGATCCCAATGCATCGTTTGCCGATTGTTGTTTTGTTGCATTTCATTTGGGACAATGTGGACGCGGCCATTTTGAGGAGAAAAAAAATCTCTGCATCCATTCGATCCCGTGCATTTGAATGGTATTAACTCAGATTCTACCCCTCAATGTCCGTTTTTTTTTCCCCTGGCAAACCAGCCATTTTCAATGAGAGACACAGCGGTACATCTGGGACTCGCCACTTGGATATTTTTGCAAAGAAAAAAAAAAAAAAAAAAAAAAAATAGGAATTCATTTACAACAGTGGTTTTCAACCTTTTTCATATCAGGACCCGCGATTTATTCAGATTTTCAGCCACTGACCACCATTTTGATGACATTTTAGCCCCACAGACCCCATAAATAAAGATTTCTTTTGCTTTTGTCCACAATTCCAGGCTTAATTTCGGAGAAAACAAAACGGTCCAACATACAGATCAAAATGACCATTAATCTTCTACATTCTCTAGTCGTGTAGACTTGGGATAATTCAGATGATGAATAATTTAACTCTTAAGAGTGTAAAGTGTTTCATGTTTACACTCTCAAAGAGTTACATCTGGTTAACCAACTGTCCATAATTTAGCCTGGGGACCACCTGGAAACCTGTTGAAAACCCCTGATTAACAACAAACCTAAACTGAGTGCTACTGCGTCTGTATACTCTATTGGTCAAACAGTACCCCCTGTTGATACTTCACTGATATGACCTCTATGTTAGGGAATTTTTACATTTAGCTATACGTTTTCTCTCTCTGTCATAGGGTACAATGTGTGTTGTTTCAGGATTAACAAGTGTTTCTTTGTGCCATATCAGCAGTGTTGGTCAATATTACTTAGGAAAGTAACTTCTTTACTTTACACGTTACCCCTTAGACAAAGTAATATCATTACTTTACTTATTACTGGAATCGAAGAGTAGTATCTTACATATCACGTTATTACTTTCCCAAGTTCTCAACACCGCCTTTGAAAAAATAGAGATGTACAACATAATCTGTTTAGCGAGCTCTTTTTAGAACCGAGTCCAATTTATTGGAATAATAATAGTCTCCAATCCCACAAACTGCACCTGAAAAAACAAACAATCTGACTTTTTAAACTTTTTCACAATTGACAGTTGAGGTCTTGTATTTAAAAATAAAATACAAAATAAAGCAGCAAGCGTTTTGTAGTGTACATAACTGTGCGCAGGATGCAGCGTGTGGACTGGATCTACAATCTAGTGCACATCTCTGTTGTTACAGTACCTGTCGATAGCTTGTAAATCTGTTCTATTTTTGCATGCAACAACAAGCTCATTTTAAACAAGTAACTTGGCGTTACTTGCAAAGTAATGCATTACTTATTACCCATTTTTGCAGCGAGCTCTATTTTTGCATGCAACAACAAGCTCATTTTAAACAAGTAACTTGGCGTTACTTGCAAAGTAATGCATTACTTATTACCCATTTTTGCAGCGTAATTTTTAGCGAGCTCTTTTTAGAACTGAGTCCAATTTATTGGAATAATAATAGTCTCCAATCCCACAAACTGCACCTGAAAAAACAAACAATCTGACTTTTTAAACTTTTTCACAATTGACAGTTGAGGTCTTGTATTTAAAAATAAAATACAAAATAAAGCAGCAAGCGTTTTGTAGTGTACATAACTGTGCGCAGGATGCAGCGTGTGGACTGGATCTACAATCTAGTGCACATCTCTGTTGTTACAGTACCTGTCGATAGCTTGTAAATCTGTTCTATTTTTGCATGCAACAACAAGCTCATTTTAAACAAGTAACTTGGCGTTACTTGCAAAGTAATGCATTACTTATTACCCATTTTTGCAGCGTAATTTCGTTACTTTACTTTTTGGAGCAAAAGTAATAATATTACAGTAATATGTAATCTAAAATGAGTTACTGCCCAACACTGCATATCAGGTGGTTTATCACCATCTAGTCCAGTTTCTAGCGGTTTGTGCCTCCGCTCCTCTGGCATGTGAAGGTTCTCAAGGTTAGGGACTGACCCACGCCTCTGGGTCTGCCTTGTCTCTGACTGACATGCAAGCAGCCAGATGTAAACCTGTGTTAACATCACACCAGTGTATCCCCTCCCCATTTGGGCTGTCTTTCTCTCTCTCAGAAGTTATATTAACTACTGTTTTCTTGATTTTCTTTATGCGTGTTGTAACTGCCGCCAGAGGCAGTTGCAAACATTCATCACTTATCGTGCAGCACGATATTTTAATAGATAATTCTGCTTAATAAAGACCACCTAAGACCAGACAAATTCTCCTTCAGTTATTTCTCATTGTGTGTAATAGAAGTGAACATTTTCCCCATCACCTACCATCTCCTGGACGCTGCCAACGGATGGTCGCCTCGGTTCACCTCGGGGATCACAGTGATCCAGAGAGGCTAGGTTCTCACACGGAACCACGGCTGCTGGAGTCGCGACCTCCTGAAGGTCACAGTCCAGGTCGCGTCCTCCTGGGAGAGGCTGCCGTGCCTCACCGGCTCCCAGCAGCTCCGGCAGCTGCCACTCCTCTGTGTCGTCGTCCGGCACCCAGTCGGGCATGACTTCATCCTGAATGCCCCCGAAATGTTCCTGCATTTAGGAGGAGCAAGATACAAAGATAAAGGGGAATTCCACCCATTTTTAACGTTCTACTACGTCATTAAAGGACCACTTCACCACTTTTCAACGTATATTCATATAACAGGTCCTCACTAATGTACATGATAAATACCACTATTTTTTTCTACTCAGTCTGTGTCTCACAGGAGTGGGCAGTTCAGAAACTCCTTCCAATGACATCAATGGTGGAATCCAAGCTAAGATGATGATTTTCTGAACTTACTTTCCATTCATTACATTTGATTTATAGAAGTTAGAAGTTGTCAATCAATTCATAAAAAAGATCTTTAATTATTCCCTTTAATCAAATTAAATAGAAGTAGAAAACAAGGTTATTCACCATATGGCTGCCCTGGAACATGGTTTGTCTCCCAGCAGATGGTGTCGGTTGGTTGGTTTGCTGCGTCTTGTTTCTCTGTGGTAGTTTAGGGGTGAAACATCCCATGGACAGTCTGGACACCAGGCGGGATTTACTCCTCAGGTTCAGAGGAGCTGTTAGCGTAGTTACCCCATCCTCTGGAGGAGCTGTTAGCGTAGTCCCATCCTCTGGAGGGACAGGCTCACGCTGCTCCTCGCCTTCCCTGTCGTCAGAGGAGCTGCAAAACAACCACAAACGTGAGTGGGAAACTATTTTACAAAAATAAAAAATAGAAATAAATCTTGAATTTTTATTGAAGGATATTTCACTTTCAGAAAAAAAAAAAAAAAAAAAACTTAGTCATTTTATGGTCTACTCAGCATCATGTGAACACCCCAGACAGTTTAGAAGTTAAACTTAAAACTCAATTTTAACCATACTGGATTAATCAAAACACCCTTTTTCGAATGACTGATATTGTCCTCCAAAACAAGAGGGCCATGGATTTTCATATTGTTTTGGAAAATGTAACAACCTCCATAACGTATTTGGGTGCACCCTGGTTCCGGCCAAACAAATAAAATATTTTAATAAAAGCAAGCAGTAAATGTAAAAGCACGGCCCTGCTGAAGTATTAGGAGGACATCATGGTTAAAATGGAAGTTGTAATGGGTTTGTACAGGAAGGGGCAGGGCAGCTAAAATGAACATTAAATATCTAAATACTGAATGGAGTAACTTATCCATACTAAAATTAAGGAGTTGTCTGTCCGAATGTCTGAAACACAAATATCTCCGCGACGGCTCCAGCCATCGCTGTAAGTTTTCACACAGCTGTTCACCATAATGTCATGAAGAGACTGACGGAGCCCTTTTGCCAAATTAACACACCGTTGATTTATAATGAATTTATTTGTGCGTCCCATTAGCTTTATATGCGGGAAGCGACACGCCCCCCTATCACACACGTCACACCGACCCAACATGGAATTATCATTGCGCATGGAGAGTGAGACGCGAGCACAATGACTACAACGAATCGCCGACCCTCCCTCAACGCCGTGCATTGTCTGCTCTGCTGCTCCTCAATGAAGAAAATAAAACATAACCTCGACTCGCGGCGTGTCGGCTGCTTTAGCCTACTAGACACGGTGTTTGAGGAGCAGCAGGACGCTGCTAGCAGTCAAAGCTACCATCATCCACTTAGCCACATCCAGCCTCTGCCGCTGCTGCCCAATGTCCATGTTACACCCTGCTAGCAGCCAAAGCTACCATCATCCACTGAGCCACATCCAGCCTCTGCCGCTGCTGCCCAATGTCCATATTCCAACACTACCCACTGCAAAGTGCAAACACGATCGTATTTCACTCTTTTTCGAACAATGCCTATCACACACGTGTTGTGTTGTCTAATAATAAACTCTATGTTCGACTACGCGTCTGTCCCTATTCAGGCTGCACGAACAGCGCTCGAGCGCTCAGTTTCTGACCCCGCAATGTCGCACGTATGACTCTACATGCCATTGATGTCGCAACGTTGACTCTGCATGCCCTTGAACGGCCAGAGTGTTACAGACAGTAGACAGAGTTGCGACAACTCCATAGACATGTACAGGCAGTTCGCCATCATGGCCATCATCGTTTCTTTTTTTCTATGCGTGTGTGTGTGTGTGTGTGTGTGTGTGTGTGTGTGTGTGTGTGTGTGTGTGTGTGTGTGTGCGCGCGCACGTGTCGACTCTACACTAACACCGTGGTTTTCAACCAGTGATCTAGGGACCACCAGTGGTCCCTGAGAGCATTCCAAAAGGTCCCCAGGCTAAATGATGGAAAGTTGGTTAACCAGATGTACTGTAACTCACATCGCACATCATGCCACAAAGAAGTTAAAGGGGTACTCCACCTTCAAAAAAACTTTTGGTCATTTTATGGTCTACTCAGCCTCATGTGAACACACCAGACAGTTTATAAGTTACTCCTTTCAGTATTTAGATATTTGATGTTCATTAGTCTGTCGGACCCAAACCCATTATAACTTAAAACTCCATTTTAACCATGACAGATTATTCCAAAACAACCCATCTTTTTTCTGGTGACTGATATGATATTGCACACACATTACCCACGGTTCGCATGATTTGGACTTCACATATTAAACGGGTAAGGTCCTAGTAATATAAACTGTCTGGTGTGTTCACATGAGACTGAATAGACCGTAGAGTGAAATATCGCTTTAATGAAAGGTGATCATGACAAGTATAATTGTGACAGGTATAATATACCTGTCAATCTGGGCCGCTTCAAACTGCAGTTCCACAACGGGCAGCGGCGTACTTTCAGCGGCGTTCGGATCCGTCAATGTTTGACGGCGCAGCTCCTCGTCATTCTTAAGGCTGAGGCTGATGCGCTTCAACTTGGAGCGCAGGTCTACTAGACTCAGTCGTTTAGTCTTGGTGTCTGCCGGACCAGAAGCGGCGGAGCTGTCTGATCCACGACGTGCCGAAGAGACTGGTTCAGGATCTGTTCTGTGGTGCATTTCCTCGGAAGCATGTGGAAGCGTAACCGTTTCTCTTCTGGTACACGCCGCTTCCACCGGCGGGGCATCCAGTTGGAACTCTGTCCTGGCCGCTTCGATGCCTTCCGTCACACTGGGAGACGAGATGCTTGCCACTGTGTCCCTTTCTGTAGGTCCATCTAGAGTGCTTTTCGTGCAGTCTAAAGTAGGCATTGCTACACCCTGCACTTGACTGCTACGTTTGTCCCTTGGCGGGTGCACGGATGGTAAGTCAACGCTACAAGTTTTCTCAGTCGCGTGATTCGCAGTGCGTTCGTATGTTGATTCGACAGCAACGTCTCTGCTCCTCATCACGTCCAGCTCTGGATGCATGGAGGGGACATGGCCGAGACCTTTGTGGTTTCCAAACCGTTCGGCGACGAACCCGGTTAACTCCATGTCATCGGAATCGTCTTCCATTCTTCGCGATGCCTCTGTTTCTTGAGTCGTCTGCTTGAGACTTCCACCATCCAAGCCGTCGTCATCGCCACCTGGTTGGGACGATGCCGTGAAGGTCAGACGCCTGTGGTTTCTGAGGGTGCGTGGATGGACTCTCACAGAATCGATGGCAACCATCTGGCATACGGTCATAGACATGTCGTCCTGCTCAGCTGGAATGGCGACCGTCCGGTTTCTCGTCAGATCCGGGTCAGTGTTGATGGCAACAGTCTGGCTTCTGGTCAGGTCCATGTCAAACTCGCTGCAGGTCGCGTTGGCAGGCGTCTTGAAGGACAGACGCAGACGGCGATCGTTATACGATGGAGGCACCGCATCGAACATTTTGCCGTCTTGTGTCCGTTCCTTCGTGGTTGAGGTGAAGATCGGAGGCAGATTCTCCTCATCCATGGCTGCAGTGCGTTCATATCTTGATTTGCCAGCAGCATCTCGGCTCTTCGTCATGTCCAGCTCCAGAGGCGTGGACGGGACACGACCCAGGCCCTGGTTTCCAAGTTGATTCATAATTTTAGCAGGTTCTGTGGCTTCAATTTCAAGGTGTTTCGTAACAACGATCCCAGTAAACTCCATGTCATCAGGATCGTGCTCCGTTCTTTCCGATGCCTCCATTTCGTGAGTCACGTGTTTGGGACGGCCATCGTCCAAGGCACTCTCTGCTGGTTGGGAAGCCACGGTGAAGGTCAAACGTCTTTGATCTTTGATGGCATGTGGATAGACTCTTTCAGCCTTGATGGCGACCGTCTGGCACATAGTCATGGACATGTCCAGTTCGTCTGGACTGTGAAGCATCTCGTTGCTCGTGTCGGCAGAGTCGGTGTTGATGGCGACAGTCTGGCTTCTCGTCATGTCCATGTCAAATTCACCGCAGGTCATGTTGGACGGAGTCACAAAGGCCAGACTCTGTCGGTTTTTGACAGGATGAGGATGGACGTTTTCAGCATCGATTGCAACCGTCTGGCTTCTCGTCAAGTCCATGTCAAATTCACTGCAAGTCATATTGGAAGGGCTCACAGAGGCCAGACTCTTTCGGTTTTTGACGGGATGAGGATATGCGTTGTCGGCATCGATTGCAACCGTCTGGCTCCGCGTCATGTCCATGTCAAATTCACTGGAGGTTGTGTTGGCAGTCGTTTTGAAGGACAGACGCGGTCGTTGCTCGTTATGCAAGGGATTGAACATATTGGCGTCCATGTCAGCATTGATGGCGACAGTCTGGCTTCTTGTCAAGTCCATGTCAAATTCACCGCAAGTCGTGTTGGACGGGGTCACAAAGGCCAGACTCTTTCGGTTTTTGACGGGATGAGGACAGACTTTTTCCGTGTCGATTGCAACCATCTGGCTTCTCGTCATGTCCATGTCAGCATTGATGGCAACGGTCTGGCTTCGAGTCATGTCCATGTCGAATTCACCGCAGGTCGTGCTGGCGTTCGTCTTGAAGGACAGACGAGGTTGTTGAGACCTCGGGTTGGAGAGATGGTAGGGAATACATTTTCGTCTATGGCAAACGTCAGACCGCTCGTTATATCCATGTCATCAGATTGAGCCGTAATATGCATTGTGTCGAATTCCTTTGAAGCATTCTGCCCTGCCCTGGTTTGAGACATGGGAAACTCCACATCGGTTGGTGGGCGATTCTCCTTAGCCGCTGCGGATCTTCTCATTTTGATCTTGGCGAGGAGAGAGGCGGTGGAACCAGCATCAGTTCCATGGTAGTCCTGCAGGGGCGCTGTGGCGTTGTACGCCACTTCGGTGGCAGGATAAGCTGCAGGGACGTTTCCACGTTCTGGACGCAAGCCCTGTTCTGACGAGGGTGTTTGTACGAGGGGTCGAGTACCAGCCTCTCCTTTTGAAACAGAGAAGGTAAAATCCATGTTTCCTCGAGTAGGCACATTGTCGTTATATTCAGGAAAAAGACCATTTTCCAAGAAATCTCCATCATCGTCGTGAATTAAAATGGTGTGACAGTGGGTCATGTCCATATATCCAGCACAATCTCCATAAAACATCACTGTTCTGTCTCCATCATCTCTGGTATCACAGACTCCCACTGAGGACTTCTCCTGATGAAGACAGACAGACAGACAGACAGACAGACAGGGCTATTTTAGGCCACACACACGGCTATTTTAGGCACGTGTGTAACATGAAAATTGTTTGTATAGTTACAGTTAAAAGTCTCATTGCTCATATTTTAATCGAATAGAGTATAATGTCGGTATTTGGTGTCAGCATTGGATCCTCCTTAACACACACACGGCTATTTTAGGCACGTGTGTAACATGAAAATTGTTTGTATAGTTACAGTTAAAAGTCTCATTGCTCATATTTTAATCGAATAGAGTATAATGTCGGTATTTGACGATATTTGGTGTCAGCATTGGATCCTCCTTAACATTACTTTAGTTATTGAAAAAAATATATGCTGATATTTTTGAAAATGGAAAACGGAAAGTGGAAATGTGGCACAAATCTTTGAATATTCTTTTCAGTTCAGAATGGGTTAAACTGTGGATACAAATACTGTAAAATGCTATGTTTACATGAAATGCTACAAACACTGATATTTAAAGGTGGGGGAAGTGATTTGAAATTCATGGTGTAGTACCAGCCTGGTGCACTAGGGGCCCCCAAAAGTAGCTACACTATGTGAACCTGCTGCTCTCTCCTGATTGGAGGAGAATTGTGGTGACCTGGGGAACTTTTATTAGCTCGTCTGCTAACGTGGGGGAGGGGGAAACTCCATATGTGGTTTCCACACCTTATAATAGAGCATTTTAACAGAAAAAAAAAAAATATTTTTGGGTGATATCTGACAAAAGTGAAATCACTTCCCCTACCTTTAAGTCTACAGAAAAAATACTACATGGAAGATACACAAGTTGAGATTGCCTGTAAGAGGTCAAAGAGAGGGCAAGTTCTAGTGGAATTGTTCTGGTTCTAAAATAAGAGTCTGAAGAGGAAGATTGGTGTGAGTCTGCATTCTGAATGCAATGATTCCTGAAGCACAAATAAAGAAATACTTCCAACCAAATAAGAGGGAAATGCATAATTCAAGTCAAAAACGTAGCGTCTGTTTGGCACCAAGGTAGATTGCTTCTGAAAGACCAGCCCGGCCCAGGCCATATTTTATCCCCAGCCTGTATGGCTGGAAATTAACAGGGCCATATAAGTTCGGATTCGGAAACCTAACTTTTGGAACAGCTCGAAAATATCAATTGGTATCGTATCTTAAATAGTTTTAATCACTAATAAATCACCATTACAACAAGCTACAAGCAATTGTTGAGATTGGACATTCTTGGAATGAGTAACACTGCTAAATGTGTGGGGGTGTACCCCCCAAAAATACTATATAGTACCAATTTGTATTGAATCTTACTGTATATCGTTTTAATTGATGATTAGTCATCTTTACAACATTTGGCTTGTAAAGATCGCACATCCCTGGAATGAGTGACACTGATCAACATGTGGGTTTTCCTCTCAAAAAATGTGCCAAAATGAAAATTTGTTCTGTGGCATTCACTGTTGTTTTGATTGCCGGCAGGTGTGTGACAGTCACAGGTGTGTGACAGTCACAGGTGTGTCAGGCACTTCAGCATGGCTCCTGTCACTTTGTGCCGTTTATGATCCTATACCTATATCATCAGCAGCATCTGTCTCAAAGTAAGGCTGAATTTGTTTTTTGTGGTGCATAGCGCACGTTTATCATCATTAATCATTCCAGGAATGTTGGCTCTCTACAAGCCATGCATTGTTGTAAAAGGTAACTAATAAACAATTAAAACGTTATAAGATACAACTGATATTAAAGGCATAGAAAATAATTCCCAAAGTTAAGTTTCTGAACTTATGTGGGCCAGTTCATAAAAAAGGTAGAACAAGTTGTTTGTTACAACCAAATACATTTGGTTTCATTTTACACTCTCAAGAGTTAAATTACATGTAAACATTTCAATTACCTAATTTTCCATACTAGCAAATGTCTGCTTATTCTCTAACCTCAGACTGACCTGAGTTCTCTGTTGAGCTGCATTTAGAGGAGCATTCAAACAGGTTTCTAAATGAAAAGCAAAATAAAATTGTCAATGTATGAAATGCAATAAAGACCATATAGCATAGAAGAATTATGGTATATAAGCATTTACCTGTGTGGGGTTGTGCTCCTGCCTTAACCCTTTGGCTGAAAAGAGCATAAAAACAAATCATTGAATATTAGTCTTTAGTTTCCTATAGAACAGTGGTTTTCAAAATGTGTTCTGGCCTCAGCAACACAAGAAAACACTTTTTGGCATTTTTTCCATGACATAAACATAAAAATGTTGTGGTTTCTAGAATGTTCAAATAGGGGTATTCTGTAAAAGGGGTATATCACTTAAAAAAGTCATTGTATGGTCTACTCTAGTCTAATGTGAACACACCAGACAGTTTACAAGTTACTCCATTCAGTATTTAGATATTTGATGTTCATTTTAGCATATCTGGTGACTGATATTGTCCTCTTAATACGTGAGAGCGAGGTCTTTCACCGTAACCAGGGTGGTGGGCTGGTACATTTTCCAAAACAATATTTTTTTTAAATAAATGGAAACTGTAAATGAAATTCTACAGCCCTCTCACGTATTAGGAGGACAATATCAGTCACCAGAAAAAAGATGGGTTGTTTTCAAATAATCTGTCATGGTTAAAATAGAGTTTTAATGTATGGTAATGGGTTTGTATAGGAAGGAGGCGGATGTGCTAAAATGAACAAATCAAATATCTAAATACTGAAAGGAGTAACTTATAAACTGTCTGGTGTGTTCACATGAGACTGAGTAGACCATAAAATGACCAAAAGTTTTTTGAAAGTGAAATACCCCTTTAAATGCTTATCAGCGCGCGCGCACACACACACACACACACACACACACACACACACACACACCAAGTCATCTTACCTCCTACTATCAGAGTCTTCTGCTGCAGCAAAGGAAAAAAAAAAGATTTGGAAGGAGAAAAAAAAAGTTAACTGAAATGAAAAAAAGTCATAAAAGTGCAAGCCGTGATGTGGTCAGTTGTGACCTGGTCAGCCCAGCTATGGGCATAGCTTGGCTGTATATTTTAGTAGGGAGAAAATCCTACAAATACTCCTCTAGCGCAGTGGTTTTCAACCTTTTTGATACCAGGGCCCACTATTTATTCAGCATTTGAGCTACAGACCACCATTTGATGACTTTTTCTTCCCCTCGATTTATTTTCGTATTGGCCACAATATGGATTTGGGAAACAAAACAGGCAAAAATTACCAATTCAGATGATGAATATTTTAACTCTTGAGAGTGTAAAACCTGAAACCAAATGGACCTTTTCGGGTCCATTTGGTTTCACGTTTTACACTCTCAAAGAGTTACATCTGGTTAACCAACTTAGCTGGGGTGGGGGGACCACCTGGAATCATCTCAATGACCACTGGTGGTCCCCGGGCCACTGGTTGAAAACCACTGCTCTAGATTCAATAGTTGGAATCTAGGCTACATGTACAGCTGTTTCATATTATAATTCATGGACAACAATAATATCCAGCCAATTTGCAGGTTGCAAAGAGAATGCAGATGATATCACAGACTAGAGCAGTAATTCATTGTGTTACATCCTCCCCCTCCTCCTCGTCCCCCTCCTCCTCTCCTCCTCCTCCTCCTCCCCCCTCCCTCCTCCTCCTCCCCAGTTAAATGTGATGAATCACTGCTGCCATGGCTTTATTTGTCATAAGGACATGCTCCTCACTGATTGGCTCTGGCATGTAATAAGCTCCTCAGTGATTGGCCGTGGCAGGCAGTACTTACGTGGTGATAGGGTGTCTAGACGACTGCAGCAGTTCCATGTTCAGTAGTTCCAATTTCAGCATCAGTGGGAATATAAAAATAGAAGACAAATGTCAGCGTACAGCTTGTCATGAACAGAAGGGGCTTAAGACTTAACTTTAACCCATTTGGTCCCAACTACATTCTAGTTTCTGATGCTAGACTCTAGTTTCTGATGCTAGACTCTAGTTTCTGATGCTAGACTCTAGTTTCTGATGCTAGACTCTAGTTTCTGATGCTAGACTCTAGTTTCTGATGCTAGACTCTAGTTTCTGATGCTAGATTCTAGTTTCTGACACTAGATTCTAGTTTGACACTACATTCTGGTAGTTTCTGACACTACATTCTGGTAGTTTCTGACACTACATTCTGGTAGTTTCTGACACTACATTCTGGTAGTTTCTGACACTACATTCTGGTAGTTTCTGACACTACATTCTGGTAGTTTCTGACACTACATTCTGTAGTTTCTGACACTACATTCTGGTAGTTTCTGACACTACATTCTGGTAGTTTCTGACACTACATTCTGGTAGTTTCTGACACTTCAGTCTAGTTTCTGACACTTCAGTCTAGTTTCTGACACTTCTATCTAGTTTCTGACACTTCTATCTAGTTTCTGACACTTCTATCTAGTTTCTGACACTTCTATCTAGTTTCTGACACTTCTATCTAGTTTCTGACACTACATTCTAGTTTCTGACACTACATTCTAGTTTCTGACACTACATTCTAGTTTCTGACACTACATTCTAGTTTCTGACACTACATTCTAGTTTCTGACACTACATTCTAGTTTCTGACACACTACATTCTAGTTTCTGACACACTACATTCTAGTTTCTGACACACTACATTCTAGTTTCTGACACACTACATTCTAGTTTCTGACACACTACATTCTAGTTTCTGACACTACATTCTAGTTTCTGACACTACATTCTAGTTTCTGACACTACATTCTAGTTTCTGACACTACATTCTAGTTTCTGACACTACATTCTAGTTTCTGACACTACATTCTAGTTTCTGACACTACATTCTAGTTTCTGACACTACATTCTAGTTTCCGACGCTAAATTTTAGTTTCTGACGCTAGATTCTAGTTTTTCTGAAACATCTATGCTCCTGTGTCAGTGATGCTCATCGTAGTTCATGGCAAGGACCACCAAAATGATCTACATATAGGGCTGTGGACCCCCATCTGAAAACATGTTCTAGGGATCCCCCAGAATGAAAGATTTGAGCTAAAAATGTTTGCTTCTGAAATAATATATATTCAAAGATTTCTGCCACATTTTCACGATTTTTTAAAAATATCAGACCTACAAGCTCATAGCGCACCACTCGGTGGCGCGATATGAGCTTGTAGATCTGCTATTTTTCAATTACTAAAGTATAACATAATGCTTTTAAACACCAAAACATCTCACTCTGAAAACAGCAGCACATTGTTGGCAGGAGCAAAACTGACTCTCCTGGACTGTCTCTTCTCCACAGGATTGGGGACCTCCTGTAATTAACCAGGGAAAAGAGAAACGGTGAATGTTCTTGTGCCGTTAGGCAGAAATAGGGCTGTAAGAATTGACCAAAAATGGCATTCAAATATTAAAACACCATGTGGATTCGAACGAATATCGATTCGATCAAATTATTTGAATATTAAATGTATTTAATTTCAACATGAAATATTACAGCCAAACATGCTGTAAAACAAAACTGTTTGTTCCTCTATTTGCTCCAGTTCTGTATCGTCTACGGTTGGTGCTGAGAAATGAGCTCTCTGGAGTGAGATAAAATTAATGCATAATAATTATCTTAATATCTTATTTTTGTAAAGGGTTTAGTTTGTGGCCCAGTCTTGTGGGAACTAGCACAGGATTTTTATTAGCATTTGTTTTAAATTCAAACCTTAATTTATGACATTTGAATATTCTTTATATTTTTATATTGGAATATTCGTTTCTAGGCACAAACCTTGTTCGGTTTTGTCCACAATTCCAGGCTGGATTTCGCAAACAAAAACAGTATAGACTTCTTAATTAAGTGGTGCTAGATGAAGAGTGCTAGATTACGCTCTCAAAGAGTTACATCTGGTTAATCAACTATCCATCATTTAGCCTGAGGACCACCTGGAATCCTCTCAGGGACCACTGGTGGTCCCCTGGACCACATGTTGAAAACCACTGATTTACATGGAGTGGATAGAATAAAGTAGACATCATTTCAGGTGAGTTGATGGTGACATTGTTCCACAGAGTGTAAAATTTAGTCATGATGAATGCAAAAGGAGACTCACCCTTGCGATGAGAGAGGTCCTCTGACCTTTTAAAATCTGAAAAGAAAAAACATAATTATTAAGTTTTGTATGTTTTATGATTAGCAAAATCATAAGTATTGCTCTGCAGGGTTTCCTGCAGACATTTATTTTTCCCCCGGTGCTGTGTCTAAAATCTATCGCACCATGAAGAGAAAACAACCATGCCAACAGCAGGTTAAATTATTATTATTATACGACACACAATGGGTTGAAATGAGCTCAGGCTGTGCTGAAAAGGGCATGACAGACAGCACACCTAAAGCTTAATAGAAGATTTGAGCAGTAATCAAATCAAGATTAATTTACCCCTTTGTGTACTGAACGTGTTGGTGTTCTAAGCATTATGTTTTAACTATTGAAAAATAGCAGATCGACAAGCTCATAGCGCGCCACCGAGTGGCGCGCTATGTATCTCTGCTATTTTTGAAAAATCGTGAAAACGTGGCGCAAACTAGAAATCTAGACAGGACACAATGGGTTAAGAAATAATAAAAAAAGGATTGCGATAAGACTCAAGTGACTTGGACAAGGGCGATAATAATTCAATCAAAACATGCCAGACATGGGCCAGACTCCCCCCCCCCCCCCCCCCCCCCCCCCCAGAGACCCCCTGGGGAAAAGCATTTTACTGCAGGAGAGAATTTAAAAAGGAGAATGAAGGAGAACCTCATTTATGCATTTCTTTTCAATCATCAATGTTATTGAACACTCTTCACATCTATATGCAGGTGAAGTAAATATTGAAACCAATGTAAAGTATTAAAAAGTGCCTCTGACAAAACCAGCCAACCCCATTGTCCCTTCCAAACTGTCTGCTAAACAAAGCCTCCCTCCTTGTAAATATACCCTGTATTAGGGCTGAATCCCACTTTAAGGTGATCACTAAACAAGAGCCATGAATCGATGAATCAGTTAAATAATTGACTGATGAATTGATCATGAAAATAATGGTTAGTTGCAGCCCTAAAGACAATATATGACATGTACTGTAACCACTGACCGAGGACAGCCGTCTCCTGGGCTTCTTGGATCCAACCATGTCACTGTAACTGAAGAAAACATCACATTTAACCACACAAATAAATAAAACATCTATCCTTAGTAACACGTGTTACAACAACACCCTCCTACGTTATCCCCAGACAGTGGCGTTTCCAAGCAATTTGGAGCCCCAGGTTCTTTTCCCTTGCCTGGCTCCAGGGAAAATCTCCTGTGACGTCATACGTATTATCAACTATTTTTAAACTAAACAACATATTACCGGTATTTTAAATGTTTCAATTCTAGTTCTGGAAGACAAGTATAATGTATTTATCCATATGAGGCTTACTAGCCTGGGATCCTTTTAAACCATGTGTGGTGGTGGTGGTTGTTGCCCCCCACTCCCATGGCGCCCCAGGCAACCTGCCTGGTCTGCCTAATGTCAAAAACACCCCTGACCCCAGAATGGTGATGCTACCTGTGGTTCAAGTGATTTCATTCCGGTTCCAACAGCCAAACACTCATTACAGGTAATTCAACGCTCTATTGGAACAGTAGAGTGTTTCAGTGTTTTAGCCTCTCCAGCTTAAAACAAAAACACATAATGTGTTTCTGTTTTAAGCTGGAGAGGCTAAAACACTGAAAATATTATTTCAGTCAGAGTAGTTCATCCACTTGAACTTTTGAGTTAAATAACTGTTGCACAAATAATGATAGTGATTTAATTGTGTTCTTGGCATTGTACACCAGAAGATATAAATAGAAGTGTTTATTTATTTTTAATACTACACAGAACCCCCACAACGGTACATTTGAAGATCTATAAACAGAGCTGCCATTTCCATTGTTTATGGATTCACTTTTTATTCCCCACTAGCCGTAATTTGCAACTCTAGATTTTTTTTTTTTTTTTTTTTTTAAGTGCTGCGTAGCAAGCACTTCCTTAGACGATTCACCAGCTGTGTGCGTGCTAACCGGCACGACCTCAACATATCTGCGTGTCTGCGTGCTAACCGGCACGGTTTGCTCTGCATGTTGCCACATAAGAGAGAAACAAGCAAGTTGCCACATAAGAGAGAAACAAGCAAAAACCGTGCCGGTTAGCAATAACAGAGAAACAAGCAGCAATGAGCAGCAAAAACCGTGCCGGTTAGCATGCAGACACGCAGATATCTTGAGAATCGTGCCGCTTAGCACGCACACAGCTGGTGAAGACCACCACACACGCAGCACTTTCTTTCACACGGGTGTGATTTTTTAATAATGGGGCAGATCTAGATTTGCAAAACCCAGCCACAGCCAAAACTACTACTAACTGCTGTACTGACCATGGTATTACTGCGCTTAACTGACTGTCCTGACTTTAACCCAATAGAGAATCTGGGTGGTATTGTCAAGAGGAAGGTGTGAGACACAAGGCTGAACAATACAAATTCATTTATGGCTGTTATTGAAGCAAAACTGGGCTTCCATAACACCTCAACAGTGCCACAGGTTGATCACCTCCATGCCACGCCCCATTAATGAAATAATTTGTTCTAAAGTAGCCCAGACCAAGTATTAACTGCATACATTAATATACTTTTCAGATAGTCAACATTTCTTGTTTAAAACACATTTTTAGTTGTTTTTTTTTTTTTTAAATCCTGATTTGGTGGGTTTTATGAGCTGGAAGCCAAAATTGTGTAAAAATAAACAAACAAATACTTGAAATCATTTACAATGTGAGCATTGTGTCTATAATTAATGAAAGTTCGGGATTTTGAATGGAATTGTGGAAAGAAACCAACTTTTAATTGGTATTCTAATTTTTTGGAATGGACCTGTACTGTCACCTCTTAAACATGTACAAAATTGGAATAAATCCAAAAATGATGGCACCCCTTTAAAAACAGAATCTAACTCCACCTCACCTTTTTTAGCTAAAAAGTTTCATCCATTACCTTTAAGCTTTACTTACAGCTGCAATGTTGGTGAGTTTGACTTTAATAAAATCTAGAATTGTACATTGCAGCTACTCTCACCACACAGACACAAAATCACGAAAATTACAACCCAGTGATTGTGATCGTCTCCAATTGGAATCAGACTGATTGTGATTCTCGAATAATTGCAATCAGACAATAACTGTACGTTCGCTTGACTCTTAAAGTTGCCACCTGAAACAAAAAAAAGTGGCGATAATTTTGTGAAACAAAATGATATTTCAGAATCAGAATGTCAGGTTAAATGGCGTTACACACTGGGGTCGATAAAACACGCCTCTAGTTAATTTTCAACGGGACAGGCAGTTCGTGCAGATGTACCTGCCGGGATTCGAACCCGGGTCTCCTGCGTAAAAGTCCAACATCTTAACCACTAGACCAAAGGGACATCCCTATGGTCCGGGGGCAGTTACTAGTCTTTGGAGCACCTGGATCTACCGATTATCAAGTGATAATTCCCAGCAGGCTGCTTATCAGCACCATTTTATCGATGACAGCATGTTGTCTGGGAGCCTACTCACTGATAAGATGACAACTGCGATCTTATCCACTGATAACAGTCAAATCTGCTTGCGGTCACAGACCGTCAGGTCTGTGAGGTTAGGTTGAGGGTCGGATGTTTAGGCTTAGGGTTACGGTTGGAGGGGTCTAGGGTTTTGCGTCTCAGACTGCAGAGCATGCCCATTATGAGACGAAAAAGTCACGTCTACTGAGGCCATCACGACAGAGGCCGTTAGCCACCTGCTACACAGGCGTGTTGCGATAATGCAGGTGTTTGGCAGGTGTGAGGCTTTCATGCTTGCTTTGCACACAAGCCCGCAATTCAGAGCTGGGTTTCTGTTTAGCTTGTTTTTTTCTTTTTTTCCCCACAAAATGGCGGTCCCGTTGAGGTGGTCAGTTATAGCTTGCTGTGTGAAAAGCCCTTAAAAGGGGAACTCCACCCATTTAACATTTTACTATGTCATTGATGTACCTTCAAGGTGTTGGGTAAATATGATTAAAAAAAAAAAAGTCCCCCCCCATTCGGTGTTGCCAAGAAATGGAGGTCTGAAGAAAACCACTAACATGGTGAAACATCTTGATGACATCATCAAGATGTATTTTCACCATGTTAATGGATTTCTTTAGACACTTCTTTTTTCTGAGAGCGTACAAATGGAACCAAATGAACCCGTTATGGTTCATTTGGTTGCATTTGTACGCTCTCAAAAAATGTTGAAAATTGGTGGAATTCTCCTTTAACTGTGCCTGACAAACCTAGATTAACCCTAGGACGATAGTTGGGAGTTTCAAAGTGGCCAAGTAGATCCAACAACTGAATAGCCCCAGGGCTTAACACTAATGCTTGTTACACACCTGCGAAAAAGCGAAACGACTCGAAAAAGCGAACAAAAAAGGCGAAATATTTGCCGGCGAATTTAGTCGCGGCCTCCTGTACACACCAAAAAGCGAAGCGTATAAAACGATTAAATTCGCCTTTCCTCTCCCCCCCCCCCTCCTGGCGTATAAAACGATTAAATTCACCTTTGCTCTCCTCCTCCCCTCCTTCTACTACCCTCCTCCCTGCTGTGTTGTCATTTTAGCCTATATATTTTAACCATGGAAGGACGCACGCAGGAACCGATCGAAATGTTGGTCATAAAAGTTTTTTTGTGTCATCAGTCATGGCCGGAGAGCACACGATCGAGTTAATTAATTAATTAATTAATCCGACGGCGCTAAAAAGGCTGAAATAGCCTACAAGTTGATCATCTTACTCAACCAAATAAAAAAATGCCATATCATCTATCTCAGTGGTTTTCAACCTTTTTGACTCCAGGGACCACCATTTGTTCAGCATTTGAGCCACGGACCACAATTTGATGACATTTTAGCCTCAAAGACTAAAAACGAAAGAATTTGGTTTTGTCCACAATTCCAGGCTGTATTTTGCCAACAAACAGTGTAAACTTCTTAATTAACTGGTGCTAATTCAGATGATGAATAGTGTGAAAATGAAACCAAATGGACCCGCAAGGGTCGATTTGGTTTCATTTTCACATTCTCAAGAGTTACATCTGGTTAACCAACTTTCCACCATTTAGCCTGAGGACCACCTGGAACCTTCTCAAGGACCACTGGTGGTCCCCGGACCACCTGTTGAGAACCCCTGATCTATCTGATCCCTATACAGATTAGCCTAATCTAGGCGCCGTGCTCTTTTGTCTATAGCCCATTAAGTAGATCAGTGCAGGTTTTCAACCATTTTCATACCAGGGCCCACTATTTATTCAGCATTTGAGCCACGGACCACCACTCAAGGACATTTGCTCCACAGACCCTAAAATTGAAGATTTCTTTTGCTTTTGTCCACAATACCAGTAAGGCCATTCTCTAGTTGTGTAGACTTGGGCTAATTCACATTATGAGAGCGTAAACCAAATGGACCCGGTCCATTTGGTTTCATTTTTACGAGCTCAAAGAGTTTCATCTGGTTTAACCAACTTTCCATCATTTACCTGGGGGCCACCGGGAACTCTCTCAAGAACGACTGGTGGTTCGCGGACCACCTGCTGAAAATCCCCGAAGTAGATCAATCAAATAAATAGATCAATCAGTGACAAATGCGCAGCAGCTTTCCTCGCTCGCACCACAGCCGATTTCAATTAATTTCGAGGGAATGCACAACGCCAGGACTAGGCTACTCACTTGGTAAAGTTCCCAATTCTCGTGGTTTCATTTCAATGACTTGTATATCCATTTGGGGGTCCGCGGCCCGCAAGATGAGAACGTTTCGGGAAGTTACGAGCTATCCTATTAAAGCATGAGAGCGCGTGTCGCTCCAGACCCCTTGCCCTAGAGCCGTAGCCTATAGTTCTATATTATGCGCAAAGTGTCTACCAAACTGCCTACCTTAGTATGAGATATTAAGGCAGATCATTTGTTTGCAGATCGTATAGCTCACAGCAGCCTCAACAAGAGGCGGTATGTTAAGTTTGGGCATGGATTGATGCGCAATACAATAATCGCATCACATAATAGGCTAAGATTTTTTCCACCTGTAGCCTACCGTTGTGTTTGCAGGGGACAGCGCTAAACGTTTTATTTTCCTGTAAATTTGCAGGCCTAGTTGAGAGAAATTCACATAGGCAGTTCCAAAACCAAACCAGAGCTATAGGTTGAGACATTAGCCACGTTTCCATAAAACCTTTGCGAAAATAGGAAGAGTATGTTAGTTAAGTCAATGTTTCCATTAACTGAAGAAATGCGACTTGTGGGAGTCTAGGGAAAACAAAATAGGTTCATGAAACAAGCAATAGGTGGTACAGTTTTGCCAGTAACGTGATACGTATGGTTATTTTACATATATTTTTACTTTTGAAGTTATTTTAGGCTTTACACACGGACTGCCTGCTTTATTCCTATTGACCTATAGGTCCGTTGTGCTGTGCAGAGGCTGTTCTGGCTCTGCTGTAGCAAAAACAATAACTAATATAGCCTACAATCCTAATACATAATCTAGCCTACACAACTCACTGTTTTCCTGAACCGGAGCGCTTGTGAGGTAGCCTACTGATTTGGTGTGTCTACTTTGTGATATTGTAGACTACACCATATTATCTGCAGCGCGACACGTGCGAGGAAAAAAAGTTTTGAACATTATTAACGGAATAATATCTATAAGGGCAGAGCCCGGTCATGTAAAACAGCTGTTGTCTGTTATCACTTGCGTGTCTTAGCTATCATGCATGATGATACAGATAGGACCTGTAAATGCCCTGCGACTTTCATGAACAAACGCGATGGGAGTCTGAACGTTTTGGCCATGTACGTGAGTCCCCTTGGCTTGGATGTCTGTGTGCGCACGGCCTTGGTCCGTTTTGAGCGGTTTTGTAGCGTTTTGAGCGGTTTTGTAGAAATATAACTTATATTAACAAATAACAATGCTCTCATCGGCAGACCAGAACTCTTCAAATGCGCTATAATGCGTGTCCAGTGCTTTCCAATAGAAAGTCTTTTCGCAAGCTGTTTCCATACCTCATTTGCGCATTAGGCTCTTCCGATACGCTCCAAAATACGGCACCTTTCAGCGAGAAAATATTTTTTGCGCAAAATGGAAACTTATTCGCATTTTGAAGTGTTTCCATTCAACACTCTCTTCGCAAGAGCCGTTTTTGCGCAAAAATAGGGCTTATGGAAACGTGGCTATTGATATCTTTCCCTTCCAATGCGTGATGCGCCATGGATATGCCCTGGCGCAATATGGAACAGTGAATACTGTGGATTAATAACGAGGGGGCGCGCACACACACACACACACACACACACACGCACGCACGCACGCACGCACGCACGCACGCACGCACGCACACAGAGAAAGATGCGTTGCAGTTTATGGTTTATACACGGCAGCGCAGTTTAGACTGCATTCTGATTGGTCAGCGGGTATTAGTCGCCTGCGACTAGCTGAAAAATTCGACACAAAAGCGAAAAAACAAAAAGCGAAAATAGTCGCATTTTCGCTATTTCGCTAATTCGCCGTGGTGTGTAAGCTTACATTGACTCCAATATGTTTTAAAAAAAAGCGAAATATTCGCGCGAAAAAAATCGTTTCGCTTTTTCGCTGGTGTGTAACAAGCATAACACTTGCCCGGGGCAAGTAAAAAAAATGGTGGGGCAAGTGAAGACTGCTACCTGGTTGCCCGATCGGGCAAGTGTGCAACTTAGTGCACTATAACACAACACAAGATAAATTTGTCTTGAAGGCAGTCATTGCACTCTGCCTCTGTGTCTTCCCCTGCTTTCTAGCTATCTCTACCTATCTCTCTCCCAGGTTCATTTGGTTCCAAACTATCATTTTGCTGGGGTCAGGGACCACTGGGTCTGTGACCACTATGGGCTAATTAAGATGATGAATTTTAACTCTTGAGAGTGTAAAAATGAAACCAAATGGACCCGAAAGGGTCCATTTGGTTTCATTTTTACGTTCTCAAGAGTTACATCTGGTTAACCAACTTAGCTGGGGACCACCTGGAACCCTCTCAGGGACCACTGGTGGTCCCCGGACCACCTGTTGAAAACCCCTGGTTTAAAGCACCCAAGTAGGAAGTAAACTTAAATGCAAATATATATTAAAATATATTAAATGCAACATATTTTGGGGGGCAAGTGACCATGACCTGAGGGTAAGTAGAACCTGACTTGCATTTGCCCGACGGGCAAGTGCCTCAGAGACCTTAGTGTCAACCCCTGGGTCTACTAGGAAACCAAATTAACGCTAGCCCTTGCAGGAACTCAACGTGGGCCTTCTTTATTATTGAAGTGGGGATACTTTTTTGTTTGTTAACTTTGCACCAAAATAACACCAAAGATGAGAGGAAATGTTTTTTTCCTGCTACTCACCCATCCCTCCTCTCAGCACCTCCCTCCTCCTCATCATGGGGATCCATATTCAGCTGCGGGTGGCTGTGTAAACAAGAAGGAATGAGGGCAGAGGAACTTGATATTAAAAACAGGCATACTGGTACAGTATGTGCATCTCTGACCTTCCAGCAAAAACGCTGAGTTAGAAAATGGCATTAAATGCGAAGTCCATCCATTCAACATTTTAATATGTCATTAATATACATAGGAGATGTTGTGTGGACATGATAAAAAGTTCCTCCAATTCTGTATTTCCTAAAAATGAAGGTCTGAAAAAAATCATTAACATGGTGAAATACATCTGGTGACCGTGACATCATCAAGATGAATTTCACCATGTTAATGATTTTTCTTTCAGACCCCTTTTTCCTGAGAGGGTACATTTGGTTCACATTTGTATACCCTCAGGAAAACTTTGAAAATGGGTGTAATTCCCCTTTAAATGCTACAATTTAACAGTATTTATGGGTCTCATGATCTGTACTAGTCCTACAGCAGCCATGTTTAGGACCTGTCTGATTAGGTTTTAATACAGCAGTGGTTTTCAACCAGTGGTCCTTGAGAGGATACCAGGCAGGGGCGGATCTAGGCATGGGCATGGGGGGGCAATGCCCCCTAA
The DNA here is from genome assembly GCA_039105355.1 of Benthosema pterotum. NCBI lineage: Eukaryota > Metazoa > Chordata > Actinopteri > Myctophiformes > Myctophidae > Benthosema > Benthosema pterotum. Next base: position 53,493,934 of record CM076973.1, read on the forward strand.
ATACCCAGTCTGCCCCCCCAAACACGATGCAAAACAACCCAAGATATTTCAAATTAAAGTGCTTCTATTTAAAATGATGTGAAACACTACTACTGCTACTAACTAACTACAGCTGTGTCACCACTAAACCAACAGCATTTCATCATTGAAAACAGAAAACTCTCTGAGTCAGACCTTTAGCTTTATGCATGCTGCGTGTCTGTTGCAACTTCAACAACAACTGATGTTATTATTGATGCTTTACTTGACTAATAAAAGTCCTGGAACTCAAAATGCCTGCAGGACTTGTCGCTTCGCGCCACGGCGATGAAGCCGCCCACATACAATTATCTCTTGCCCCTCCAACATGTTCTCTTGGCCCCCCAAACGGGACATGTTATATCCGCCCCTGATACCAGGTCAGCAGCAGAATTATGGAGTCGGCAACGAAATGGATTTTAACTCTTGGAAGTGTAAAATGAAATCAAATGGACGCGCCAGGGTCCCATTTTAACTCACAAGAAAAAACTTACATACCTGTACATGATTTCAAGAGTCTATTCTACACAATCAGAAAATGTAGAAGAATTGACAGTTGGCCCAAAATACAGCATGGAATTGTCGACAAAACAAACAAAAGGACTTCAGTTTTGTTAGCATACTGTAGTTAGGGAGAGTTCCAGGTGGTCCCTAGGAAAATGATGGAAAGTTTGTTCAAACAGATGTAACTCTTGAGAGTGTAAAAATGAAACCAAATGGACCCTTGTGGGTCCATTTGGTTTCATGTTTGCACTCTCAAGAGTTAAAATATTCATCATGTGAATTAGCCCAAGTCTACACAACTAGAGAATGTAGATTAGAACAGGGGTTTTCAACCTTTTTGACACCAGGGGCCACCATTTATTCAGCATTTCAGCCACGGACCACCACATTTTAGCCCCAAAGACCTAAAACTAAAGAGTTCTTTTGGTTTTGTTCACAATTCCAGGCTGGAATTGGCAAACAAAACAGTGTAGACGTCTTAATTAAATAGTGCTGATTCAGATGAATATTTTAACTCTTGAGAGTGTAAAAATTAAACCAAATGGACCCGCAAGGGTCCATTTGGTTTCATTTTTACATTCTCAAGAGTTACATCTGGTTAACCAACTTTCCATCATTTAGCCTGGGGACCACCTGGAACCCTCTCAAGGACCACTGGTGGTCCCTGGACCACCTGTTGAAAACCACTGGATTAGAAGATTAATGGTTGCCCGTTTTGTTTCCTAAATCCAGCCTGGAATTGTGGGCAAAAGCAAAATAAATCTTTAGTTTTGGGGTCTGTGGGGCTAAAATGTCGTCAAATGGTGGTCCTCTGTGGCTCAAATGGTGTATAAATGGTGGTCCCTGGTGTCAAGAAGGTTGAAAACCACCGGTCTAAATGAAATAAACCACCTTATTTTGAACCGTCCGCCTCTCCCTGCAGCCATAGGCCTGCAGCTCTCCTCCAACTGATTCACATCACGCGCCTGTTCTCGCGCTCTTTTATAGCCACGCAGCGCGCATGCGTATTACTAGTTTACAGTAATCAACAGGGTCACAGTGTTTGCCGTTACACACCCGACGCATGCGCACTGGGTTATGAGAGCGACGAAAACGAATCCCAAACGGTCACAAATGTCGGCGTAACACACCACCGGAAGTGACGAGACAGACTCACCGGGTAGTGTTGCCATGTCGGCTTATTACACGCGACGTCGGGGTTGTTTTTCTGTGAAGTTGCTTTATGTAAAAAATAATAATTAAAAAAAATGATTGATTCATTGAAATTTGTATTTAGTCAGCTTGGACATTTACAGTATCTTACATTTCAAGCACAACTCAATACACGACGATAACAGGAACTCTGAGTGGACAACAAGTGCTTGATTACCACCATGTTCATTTCACCAAGACCAAAAAGGCCAAAGGGAGATAGATGGGAAACAGCTGCAGGTGGGGAATCATATTTTATGCAGGCAAATTTTTATTTAAATTACAGCCGTCTGTAGGTGACCTTTGAGACTCTTAACATTTTGGTGGCAGAGTGGAAATAATTTAGTCCCATGTTTGTGCCGAATCTGGGTTGCACATGAAGTGGACATGGATGGATATTGAACTTGTCTGTCTTCATATCCATACTCCATGAAAATAATAATAATAATCATCATAACTTACCCCAACAAGATGATTCATGAACAGCTGATGAATATTACATTTGAATTTAACGTTTTTGTGTAGCCCAAACGTTTTAGCTTGTTTTCATAGCTCTGGTCGCTTATTTCTGTCTCAGAACCTGGCAGCACTGACACCGATGCGCATGCGCGCGCCGCGCCGCACTTTATTCAAAATCCTCCTGACTGTTCAGTGGTTGTTGTTGTTGTTTTGCTCATCGGCACAACATCCTCCTGCAGAAACCCTCTGCTGTAACTGCTGTAGGTAAGAGTGTTGTTGGACACGTTTTATGAGTGTTTTTATAATTATAAAGTGTCAGTGAACAGGGGGATTGTTGCATTTTGTCTGTTTGGAGCTCTTCTCTTGTAGAGGTTTCGCCAACTCTTCATACAGATATTCCATCCGAAAGGCCAGTCCTAAACCTGGTGTTCCGTGATTTGGACTCCAAAGACTCCAAATCTTGGGCTAAAACAATTCCAAAGACGTGGGCAGTGCGATCTAGTCCTCTAGTTTCACATCCACGTGAAAGTTGTGACAAAAAATAGTCAAATATCTCCACTTTTTCACGAGATGCACACGGACATCTTTCCCCTCGGACCAAGAGGATCATAATGACAGCTGGACGTCTTTTTTTAAAATAACTTCTTAACACACACACACACACACACACACACACACACACACACACACACACACACACACACACACACACACACACACACACAATAAACACAAAAGTTTGGGCACACCATTGGCAGATGGTGTGATTAATTACCCAGCCTCTATCGCAATGCACTAGACATTTTGTGTGTCCCAACTGTGTTTGACTGTGACATCATTATACCTCATTAATCTATGCAGTCCGGATGGGATCTAGCCTGGTTCCAGCCCATACACAGGCCAGACTGGATCCCCATTTGTCTCAGGGTAGTAGATAGAAGACAGAGTATGATCTTTGTGAATATCCCTTTATGGATCTTAATCCTACCAACTTCAGGATGCATCCACTGCCCATTATTCAGAGAGCCACTGGTTTATTCACTGTGTTCATTTGTCACATAATACATAATTTACCTTTTAGCTGTTGTCATATGAAAGTGGTTTTAATCTTTTTTCATACCAGGGCCCACTATTTATTCAGAATTTGAGCCACAGACCACCATTTGATGACATTTTAGCCCCACAGACCCCAAAAATAAAGATTTGGGGAACAAAACAGTCCAACATACAGATCAAAATGACCATTAATCTCCTACATTCTCTAGTTGTGCTGTAGACTGTAGACGTGTTGAATATTTTAGCTCTTGAGAGTGTAAACATGAAACCAAATGGACCCGCAAGGGTCCATTTGGTTTCATGTGGTTTCCTGTCATGTGACTGACAACAGAGATTCTTATGAAAAGAAGAGGGAAGGGTTACATCTTGTGCTACAGAGAACCCTGAGCCTTCGTGAATATACGGTCACTGCCTGTTATTCTCCCTTGTTTTATTTTTATTATTTATTGCTATTATTATTATTCATGACCTAGTTCACATAACACAGCATTCTTCATGTCTGCCACTTTATGGCTGTTGGTAGGGCATAAAACCATTGTACCCTGCCGACAAAACACAGCCATAAAGAAGAAACACTCTATGAGGCTTTTTGAAAACTTCTCTAAAAGAACTACCAGCTGCAGTCAATGCATAACTTAATCTGTATGACATACTGTAATACGCAATCATTTCTGTTCAGTCATACTTGGCAGTCAGCACTAAAATCAGATTGTGGGGGTAAATGATATTGGAATACAACGATCATAAAGAAATGCTCACACTGATTTCTCTGCAGGTTGTGGATATTAAGCTCATCTTGAATTCATCGCAGAGATGGCATCAAAGATCCCCAAAGGACTGCCAGGTCAGATCAACGTTGTCTACATGGTGTCAAACATACTGTATAAAATAAGTTGTCAATCAACAAGCATTTTTGAGGTCGCTACAAGCTCATAGCACGCCACTCGGCGGCGCGCTATGAGCTTGTAGATCTGCTATTTTTGAAATCTTCGCTTCTGAGGGATCCCTAGTAGTACAACATGTTTTCAAATGGGGGTCTGCAGCCAAATATAGATAATTCTGGGGGTCCTTAGCATGAAATATGTTGAACATTACTGACACAGGAACATACAGTAGATTTTTCATAGAAACTAGAATCTACTGTAGTGTCAGTAACTAGACTGTACCATCAGAAAATAGATTCTAGTGCCATAAGCGTCAACAACTAGAATCTTGCATCGTAAACTGGACCCTCGAGTCAGGAACCACAATCTACCGTCGGACTAAAACTGGTGCCAAAAAACTATAATGTAGCATCAGAAATTAGAATGTAGTGTCTTCAAGGTTCAAGGTTCTTTATTGTCACTCCAGTGTATGTCAGGACATATACAGGGATGAAATAACGTTTCCATTGTTCCCCAGTGCAATAAGACAATAGACAGTGCAAGAAAAAGGACAACAAAAAAAAACAATACAAGAAACAGTAAGTGACGTAGTGCAACAGACTAGAGCAGTAAAGTGCAACTGTAACAGCATAAAGTGGTGTGAAGGTGCTAAGCTACAACCAGGTATTATAAAGTGGCAAGTAGTGAAAGTTAAACAGACAGCTAGACAGGAACTAGACAGGACATATATGCTACAACTAAACTATACAGCTAAGACTAAAACATACTACAACTAAGCAGCTAAACAGACACATATAAATATATACTACAACTATGAAATACTACAACTAAAACTATACATCTAACATACTATAACATACTACAACTAAGCACTACTATACTAACAGCTAAGACAGCTATGACAACTATGTCAGAGTAGGGGAATTACTGTACATGTGCAAGAGAGGATAGCAGTAGGAATACTGTCAGGATTAATTGGGTCTCTGGTTTGATTAATGTTGTGTTGTGTTGTGTTGTGTTGTGTTGTGTTGTGTTGCGTTGCGTTGTGTTGCGTTGTGTTGCGTTGTGTTGAGTTGTGTTGTGTTGTTGTGTTGTGTTGTCTTCACCCCTACAGATGGTGTCCTCAAACCCAAAAAGGATAATAACGTTCCTGTTGCCAGGTAAGATCAACAACCTCAGTGAAATGTCCATCTCTGACCCATTCTCCCAATGGTGATTTTGTATTTATCGTTCCCCTCATTCAAGACGGACCTTGACATGCCTTCCTTGGCCTGCCCTGAACATTTTGTCCCATAGAGTACCTGAAATTCATTGTTATGAAGTTGCAAAAGTTGTGTTTTGTGAACCAAGGTTGTTTCAATGCACATACAATGCAGAGGCGGTTATTGTACTCTGGGTTAGGATTAGTATTGTTCACACCCACCATATACTGCAGGTCTTAGCCAAGGCCATGGGTGGGTATAATATAACAATAGCAATACAGAATATATTTGCCAAACCTCTGACATGAACTCTGCAATAATAACGAATTGCTACAAACTGTGGAAAGAGCTAGTTGTAGAAAATGTATAAAGTTCTCTACATACAATGACTGGTCTTATTCTGTAACAAACAAATACAGTTTACTAACAATTTTATATTCCTACATTGTTCTTGTCTTGCAGAAAGAATGTGGCTGCTAAGGCGAGCAAAGTGGCGTAAGTTCATGCTTTTATGTCTGTGTGGGTGAAATGTTATGGATTATGACCGATGGGTTGCTATCAGAAGCATGTCCTTCATGTCACCATGAAATAGAAAGTGTCGAACAAACATTTACTCAAGTGAGGGGTTTTCAACCTTTTTCATCTCAGGGATCACCTTTTATTCAGGATTTGAGCCACGGACCACCATTTGAGGACAATCTAGACCCACAAACCCCCAAATCTAAAGATTTATTTTGCTTTTCTCCTGTCTACAATTCCAGACTGTATTTGGGAAACAGAACAAGCAAAACATACATTCCAAAATGGCTAATTCAGATGATGAATATTTTAACTCTTGAGAGTGTAAAAATGAAACCAAATGGACCCGCAAGGGTCCATTTGGTTTCATTTTTACGTTCTCAAGAGTTACATCTGGTTAACTAACTTAGCTGAGGACCACCTGGAACCCTCTCAAGGACCACTGGTGGTCCCCGGACCACTGGTTGAAAAGCCCTGACTTAAGTGAATGAAAGCAACTCTTTAGGCTTATTCTGACGTACATTTCATACATTTGTTTAAAGAATAGCTACTGTACAACATGTGTCTGAACTCAAATCGGTCATTATAAAAATAAATATTCAGGCCTTATGTTTTGTTCTTTGCAGTCGCTACTGTGACTTAGTCCTCTTTACTTTAGTTACACAATGCACTGGATAAACTATGGTTAAGTGGGATTACTATTAAAGTATCGATTCGATTATGATTAATCTTTGCAGCCCTATTGTTAACAATTTATTTTAAGAACTTCTTACAGACCGATTTAATCTATAAACCCTTACTGTAACGCTTTTTGGTGTTGTAGCAACTGAAAAATATCAGATCTACAAACTCTGCTATTTTTGTGGTGCAAATCTTGGAGTATATTATTTCTGAAGCAACAACCTTTTTAACTCAAATCTTTGCTTCAGGGGATCCCTAGAATGACATGTTTTCAGATCTGGGTCTGTGTCAGTGAATCTAGTGTAGAAAACTGGAATCTAGCATAAAAAACTAGAAGCTAATGTTAAAAACTAGAATTTAGTGTAGGAAACTAGAATCTAGCGTAAAAAACAAGTAGAGTAGAATGTAGTGTCAGAAACTAGAATGTAGCGCCAGGAACTAGAATCAGAAAATATGTCAAAAACTATAATCTACACTACTACTGTGAATACTTGTCTGCTAACCGTTGGGTCCAATGCTCTGTTCTCTCCATGCTTCAGACCGATGACCAGAGGAGCTCAGCAGTCTGAGCTACGGGAACAGAACCAGATGTTAGTGGCTGCTAACGAAGACCTGCTGAAGAAGCTCTCAGAGACACAGGTTAGTGGTCCTCGCACCCGCTTCGACCTCTATCCATGGATTGAATAGAGCATAATCACGAGTAATCACACGATCGAATACAACGAGTAGACGCAGATAACAGATACCCGCCGGGCAAGTAGATATTTTGTATTCATTGCATCGGTGGATCACGGCTACTACTAGTAGGGCGGGGTGAAGGAAGTTTTACTGAGGTTATGGTTAGGGTTAGGTTAGGTTTAGGCATAAGTTTACTGAGGTTAAGTTTAGGGTTGGGGTTAGGTGTAGGCATAGCCTAGTTTTACTGAGGTTATGTTTAGGGTTTAGGATTAGGCTAGGGTTAGGGTTAGACGGTGCTTTATGCGGTTACTAACCCTAAACATAACTTCAGTAAAACTATGCTTCGCCCCGCCCTACTAGTAGTAGCCGTGATCCACCGATGCAATGAATACAAAATATCTACTTGCCCGGCGGGTACCTGTTATCTGCGTCTACTCGTATTCGATCGTGTGATTACTCGTGATTATGCTCTATTCAATCCATGGATAGAGGTCGAAGCGGCTGGGTCTCCTCAGAGGTCCTCATGTCAGGGGTCCTTCAACTCAGTTCTATTTTGACACAGACGGACATCTGACAAATGTCTGGTACCAGGGAAGCTGATTGAGGGGAGAAAAAAAGGCTTGTGTAAAATAATGTTACAAAATTATTCATGAGCTTAAAACCAAATCATGAATTTGTTTTTATCTTTCTATTCTAACACAGATCTGCAAGATCACAATCTGCTGTTTTAGAATGATTCATGTGTGAATTCAGCTTTGAGTCCTTGCTTTGAATTAACACACTTTTTAGTTTTACTCCTACTTTAGCCATTTGTAATTACTTAGTCTAGTCTTAGTCGACTCTCAAAATCTTAGTCTTTTAGTCTTAGTATTTTGTCATGAAAATTAACATTTGAAGGAAGTACAGTCTTTATGATGTATGTTTTTAACGTGATCAACTGCATGTTCATATCCATATCTGTTGCAGGTGACTCACGTATGTTGTGTAATTTCAAGTTAGACATTTATAGCATATTCCTAATTCAGAGTGACAGTAAGTATGAACAACACAGTAATAAATACATCATATACATAGAAACAGTCATCAAGGATCATAGGCAAGCAGAGAAGAATCTAACATCACTCTAGTTTCTTTGTTTAGTTAGAACAATGTGTGTTAATGGACACTAGCTGTGATGCATTTCATTGTGCTGTCATGGTTCTTGTTTGTCAAAGTCAGGTGTTCCGTGGACCACCAGTGGTCCCTGAGAGGGTTCCAGGTGGTCCCCAGCTAAGTTGGTTAACCAAATGTAACTTTTGAGAGCGTAAAAATGAAACCAAATGGACCCTTACGGGTCCATTTGGTTCCTTTTTTACGCTCTCAAGAGTTCAAACATTCATCATCTGAATTAGCCCAAGTCTACACAACTAGAAGATGGACAAAAGCAAAAAAAAAGTTTAGTTTTGGGGTCTGTGGAGCTAAAATGTCCTCAAATGGTGGTGCGTGGCTCAAATGCTGAATAAATGGTGGGTCCTGGAATCAAAAAGGTTGAAGACCCCAGGTCCAAGTATCTGACAGTACAAAAATACATACTGTACTCATTTGTGTCGTATCAAACAACCCGACCAAGATGTCGCAAAACATCATTAACTTGCATAGCTAGAATGATTGTTCTGGGCTGGGAAAGGTTTAGAGTTTGTTTCTCTAAATCGGGGAAACAAACTCTAAAACATTAAACATTACAGGTGGTCCAGGGACCACCTGTAATGTTTAACCAGATGTAACTCTTGAGAACGTAAAAATGAAACCAAATTGGACCCTTGCGGGTCCATTTGGTTTCATTTTTACACTCTCAAGAGTTAAAATATTCATTATGTGAATTAGTGCAAATTTACACGACTTGAGGATTAATGGTCATGGACAGAAGCAAAATAAATCTTTAGTTTGGGGATCCGCGGGGCTGGTGGTCCGTGACTCAAATGCTGAATAAATGGTGGGCCCTGGGATGAAAAAAGGTTCTCTGTGTTGCAGCAACGTGTTGGTGAAATGGAACAGCAGTTCAGTGATCTGCAGAAGGAGAACGCAGACATGAAGAAATCTCTCAACGACTGTCATGTGGCTCTGGTCACTGCAAAGATCGATCCAGGTGCACACTGCCTTTACTTCAAAATACACCTGCAACGATTCACAGTATCTTAGATTCGCAATGACACTAGAATCTAACGCTAGAATCGATGACACTAGATTGTCTGAAAAACAGTGATGATTCTAGAATTATCCAATCACATCTGAATTGGATTGGATAACTCAGAGATTTGACTAGGAAACTACATGACTAACAGAGCAGTTAATCAATGTCAATCAATATTTAACGCAATCGAATCAATATTATTATTTGTCGACTAATTTAGTAATCAATGAATTGGATTGGTAACTAATGACTGTAAACTAAACTAAAGAGCAGTGAGCCGTCTCCTCTTCCCTTGGACTCTGATGTGTTTGAAATGTCTTTATTTAGGTGTGCCTCTTGAGATACAATATCTCGTTTTCAAGAGGTTCCTAACTAACAGAAAAGATACAAAGTATTTCCAAGAGAAAAACAAAAGGGGGAAAAAAAAGCAAACAAACAGTATCAAGTAATAAAGCAAAACACATAGCAATGATGATAGTTGCAAAACAGTAACTGCAAAGCAAGATATGACTTCATGATTGTAATATCAAGCAGAACAATATAGCTGCAAGCAGCAATAAAACGGGATCAAGCAAGCAGCAATAAGGAGTAAGAACAATACGCACAAATAAGCCATAGAAACATGGGAGCCTGAACTTCAGAAATACATCAGGTAATTATGTGTGAGACTGACTCACATTGTAATCTGGTGTGACTGAGTGAATGATTGGTGAGCTGTGAGTGATTGGTGAACTGAGCTATGAACTGTCATTAGTGACAACATGGCCGAATAGTGACAGTCAAACAGCCTTGCCCAGCCATGAGGCCCATAGGGCAGGTGCCTATCTCCTGTTTCTGTAGCATGAGGCAGCTTGATGTACAAGTACACCCTCTGGACATGACGCTAGTATGACACAGGGTCTTACCCCCAATCCAACCCTTGATGCTGAGTGCCAAGCAGGGAGGCATTGGATCCCGTTTTTAGAGCCTTTGGTATGACCCGGCCGGGAATCAAACCCCGGCCTCCCAGTCTCAGGGCGGACACTCTAACCACAAGGCCACTGAGTTGGTGAATGAGTAAATGATTGGTGAGCTGTGAGTGAGTGGTGAACTGAGCTGTGAACTGTCATTAGTGACAACATGGCCGAATAGTGACAAAACACAACATGGCCGAATGGTGACAACCACCATTACATTGAGTTTTACCCTGGGTTACACATAGAACCATGAACTTAGATGTAGAAGACCACATGAGATTGTGCATGATTGACTCATATTACTAGGTGTCCGTGCCGGGATTTGAACCCAGGAACTCTCATTTCCAAGTCATGCGCTCTACCAATGAGGCTACCCAACAGACACAAGACGTACTGGAAACAACACACACATTCAGTGGACTGCTTGGTAAATGGTAAATGGTGCATTTATATAGCGCCTTTATCCAAGGCGCTTTACATAGATTGTGCATCACATTCACCCATTCACACACACATTCATACACTGATGGCAGTGGGACAGGGACACATCGACACTAACTCTGCAGGAGCCCGGGATCGAACCGGCAACCTTGTGGTTACCATCCGGTTACTCTACCTCTGAGCCACTACCGCTCCTTAAATATGCACAAATAAGCCATAGAAACATCGAAGAAATACATCATGTGATTGTGGAAACACAGCAGGGTTTTTGGAGACTCAGACTTTGTATTGTCAGCAGTGGGACTTGAACCCTCAATCTTGTGTTCCGAAGTCAGGCACCCTACCGACTGAGCTATCCAGGCACAATGATTTGCTTAGTTGTTGTCATCAATGAAACAACCCAACAACACGCCACCAAGCAGTAAGCAATATGAACAATATGCACAATTCAGCAGTCCGAGGGTGGAGCTTAGTGGTCAAAGTGACAAATGGAAATAAGTTCCACATGCTTATTCCTCTCACACAATCTGGCACAATGTAATTGCTCCAGTGTTGCCAGAGAGAAACAAGCAGAAGAAGACTCTTCACAAACGAGCAACTTTCATTGGCTTATAAAAACGTCATTTTTTGATGAAAACAAATTTGCTTCTGAAGTTTTGTCCGGATAGGGCCAAAGTTCTCATGTAGCAGGTGTCATGCAAATATATATATTATATATATTTAACTCTTACTGGTAGACTAGAATGTTGGGGTATGACCCAGCTGGGAATTGAACCCGGGCCTCCCAGTCTCAGGGTGGACACTCTAACCACAAGACCACTGAGTTGGTGCCATTACCATTACATTGAGTTTTAAACAATATGCACAAATAAGCCATAGAAAGATGGAACACTGAACTTATATATGTCATGCAATTGTTGGAGCAGAGCAGGGTTCAAAATGTGTATTCTCATGCTATATACTATCTTTGGTAAACCCACCTGTGAGAGGACCTAAAGGACCCACAATGCAATGCAATCTAGCTAGCCTGAAAAAAACCCCACATATATTTATATATATTAAAGGTGTTGGCGTTAACACGTTAATGCGTTAACGCATTAATGCATTAATCTCGTGTTAACACAGCCGTGCGTTAATGGCGTCAAAAAAATTAACGCGAGATTAACACACTGACGATGGCTGTCCTCGGTGCGGCAGGCCACAGAAGTACTTTATGTCCACACACAAACACAGTGATGGTGTGTACAAAAAAAAAATGCAAACCGGTTTGTACAACAAACCACATTTGTTGCAAATCAAAAATCCAGCCAGAAAATCAGGCATGAGCATTTTTCAAACTGCTTAAAATGGCAGACACTCTGGGGGTGGAGCTTACCGGTCAATGTTACAGATGTGTTCCACATGAATCAAGGAATATGTAGAAACAAGTCCCATGATTTTTGGCCAAACGAGGCCCGAGTTATGGTTTTTCAAATGTTTCAGTTTCAAAGAATTGTTATAGCGCCCCCATTTGAGCAATTGGAGTAAGACTGGTTTTGCTGCTATTTGGCATACCCCTCTACCAAACTGTAAAATCTCATAAACAGATTACTTTGCATGTGTAGATTAGGGATAATAGAAGAATTTTCACAAACAAGCAATTTTCATTGACTCGTAAAAACATCATTTTTTTCACTGAAAACAAAATTCACACCCATTTCATGTTTGTATGGCTTCAAAGTTCATGTGTAGGTCATTGTTATGCATTTTGATCAAAGATTGTAGGAGAAGAGACATTTTAACTGTTTTACATATAATTCAAGATGGCGGTTCATCTAAAGGTCAGAGGTCAAAAGTCAGAATACAAAAGTTGTTCGGCATAAGCAGACGCATAAGTGAATATAAGTTACATTTCTGAGAGTCGAGCAGTTCATGAGTTATGAGTGTTTAAAGTTTGCAATTTCAGTTGAGTGCTATAGCGCCACCATTTGACCAGTGGTCACAGGCTTCGCATCATCACCGTTTGGCATCACCCTCTACCAGATTACCAATTTTCGCGAAAACCGACTGCACGGTTCAGCCAGAACAGCTATTTTTGGCGGAAGGAGGAAAAAAGAGACAAAAACAAGAAGGGATCAAGTCCACTTCGTGGACTGCTTGATCCCTTAAAAACATATTTGAATTCAGAAGAATTCTGCTCCATTTGGACTGACACGTGTATTATTTGTATGCTATACAGTTAATAATCCTAAATTTGATTTCATTAATTTAAAAATATGATTATTTGAATAGCAGCCAAATCACATGTATTCTTAGTCTAAAACAACCTAAAATGTACTGTTACAAAGTGTCATAATCTGATTCATCGATTCATCCTTTAAATAATCTGCTGATGAATCGATTATGAAAATAATCGTTATTTGCAGCCCTGCTTCAAAACAAGACGTCAATAAGTGACACAAACATCTGTATTTTCTACACAGACTGATGTTTTTTCCTCTCTCTCTCTGTCTCTCTCTCTCTCTGTCTCTCTCTCTCTCTGTCTCTCTCTTTCTGTCTTTCTCTCTTTCTCTCTCTCTCTCTCTCTCTCTCTCTCTCTCTCTCTCTCTCTCTCTCTCTCTCTCTCTCTCTCTCTCTGTCTCTCTCTCTCTCTCTCTCTCTCTCTCTCTCTCAGTGTCAGGAGAGATGCTTGGTGAAATGACTCAGAAGGGAGACCAGAGGAGAGAGGTGCAGGTGTGTCACTTATTTTAATTAACTATCCTGACCTCAGTTTAAGACGCTAAGCTTTACACTTTGTGCTGTCCTGATATTAAACACCAGATAATCCCCCATACGCATACACGCACGCACACACACGCACACACGCACGCACACGCACAGACACTCACCATAAGTGTAAGGACATGCAAGCTCATATTGTGTCTGGAGGCGATGCATTGTCAGCTTGTAGATCAGCTGATTTCAAAGCATTTTCATACATTTGAAGCTTGAAATGGATTCTGTAAGTTAATTTTGATACTGATAATTTTGTACTTACTAAACTCCAGTAAATTACATTTGTTATTACAGCATTTACTATTATGACCTGCAACTTTAAAACAAATCTTTCCCAGGTATTCCTGTAGTATTAGCACAGTTTATTTACTATAGGTAAGGTATAGGTGTAAGGCAGTGGTTTTCAACATTTTTCATACCAGGGCCCACTATTTATTCTGTACTTTAGAATGTTGAGTTTTGTCTCTCGGACCCAAAAGGATTTTCAAGTTTTTCTCCACTATTTAGGAGAGATAAACTTGAAAGGCTGGTCAAAATAGCAATTATTCTACATTTTCTAATTGTGTACATTCTTGAAAAGTAACTAGATTATAAATTAAAAAAAATAATAATAATAATAATAACTCAAGAGTTAAATAATATTTAACTCTTGAGAGTGTAAAATGAAACCAAATGGCCCGTTATTTTAACACTCTGAAGCGTTACAGATTAGGTTAGCCCTTTAGGTTACCAACTGTCCATCATTTTGCTGGGGACCACCTGGAATCCTCTCAGGGACCACTGGTGGTCCCCAGACCACCTGTTGTAAGGTATGAGGAGATAAAGTAGTAAAGCTAAAGTCATTCATGTCTCTTTTATGCTCCTCAACTTCAGAATATGTCCAGAGATCTTCTAAATGAACTGAAGACGTTTGGAGACGTTGCATCAACACAGGCTGTTCAGCTGGAGGTAAGCATGGACCAGGGCTTGACACTAACACTTGCCCGCTTGCCCGGGGCAAGTAAAAAAAAAATGGTGGGGCAAGTGAAGACTGCTACCTGGTTGCCCGATCGGGCAAGTGTGCAACTTAGTGCACTATAACACAACACAAGATAAATTTGTCTTGAAGGCAGTCATTGCACTCTGCCTCTGTGTCTTTCCCTGCTTTCTAGATATCTCTACCTCTCTCTCTCCCAGGTCCATTTGGTTCCAAACTATCATTTTGCTGGAGTCAGGGACCACTGGGTCTGTGACCACTATGGGCTAATTAAGATGATGAATTTTAACTCTTGAGAGTGTAAAAATGATTTCTTTTTTCTGAGAGCGTACAAATGGAACCAAATGAACCCGTTGGGGTTCATTTGGTTGCGTTTGTACGCTGTCAGAAAAAAAAAAAAAAACGTTTAAAATGGGTGGAGTTTTTTAAGTCTGAAGTCAAAACTTGGAGGCAAAGCTGTTGCGTGTTTTGATTGGCCAAACTCCCAAGTTTTGACTTAAGACCTGATACTTAAGACAATCAAAATAGGATGCCATTATCATATTACAAGTAGTTGTACAGGTTTTCTTTTATAAAACGTCCAAACAATAGATGGTATGTTCTCAATAGTAGCTTCTGCCTAGTATTCCAATTCCTCAATTAACAAACGGTTGATTGAGAAGAGTTGAGAATGTACAGTATATTTCCTGTTAAGCTGACAGCCTTAAGTCGATATGAAATGTGTTTGTTTGTTTGTTTGTTTGTTTGTTTTTTCATTTACGTAACTTTCCCAACTCTTTTGGAATGAAAGCATATCATTTTTCTCACAATATTTTGTTCTACAAATAAAAATGGATTAATAGAACAACGTTTAACGTTAACAAAATCATGTTAAACAACATTTAACATGATTTTTTTTATTTGTTTTTTTTTTCATGAATCTGAATGTTTTTGAGCTTGCTTCATTTAGATTTTTCATATGCATTTGAACTCCCCTTCTAAATAACTTCCATTTTAGTAAAAAGTCCATGTTGACACGAAGCAACATAATATTCATAACCATTCTGTACTGGTGTTTTATGTTAAAACACCTTTTATTGAAAGTTAAAACAATAGCAGCTGCTATTTTTGGGGAGAATGTGAGAATGCAGCACAAATCTTTCAGTGTGTTCTTTCAGAGCTAAATGTTTTGCAGAATCTATACAATGTCAAGACGAAATAGATTAACACGTCGATTGCTATTTGTCCTTCTCTCTCTCTGTGTTTCCCTGTGTCTCTAAAGGAGATCAACTCAACCATCAGAGAGCTGAGTGAATCTATTTGTCCTTCTCTCTCTCTGTGTTTCCCTGTGTCTCTAAAGGAGATCAACTCAACCATCAGAGAGCTGACTGAATCCCGTCTGGGTCTGATGCAGGAGAGGGATCTGTTTTCACAGGAGGCAGCAGAGATGGAGAGAGCTCTGGCAGAGGCCGAGGGTCTGCTAGCCTAAATGTTACTGTCTGAAGCAGAACGCTCAAACACATCGGCTTCTGCAACTAATTTATTATGGCCCTTTTCTACTTGAATAAAATAAAATTCAACTTTTTTTCTTCTTCTTCTTCTTAATGTTTCTATTGACCATAACATCTCATTAAAGCTTTCTGTACTGTATCGCGTTCTGGTGTACTTTAGCGATTGAAAAATACAAGCTCATAGCGTGCCACCGAGTGGCGCGCTATGAGCTTGTAGAACTGATATTTTTGAAACATTGTGAAAGTTTGGCACACATCTTTGAATATAAACAAAAATGGTTCTTCTTCTTAAAAGGTTTTGTACTGCTTAAAACCAAAAGGTGTAAACTGCAGACTTAAAAAGAAAAAAGGAAACCAAGGCATTCCATCTTCAGTGTGAAAAATATATACTATCTCATTTATTTAAGAGCAAGGCAACTAAAATGACCAACGCGTTTCGACCGCACAGGGTCTTCGTCACGGTCTTCATTATTTTCAGATGGAGGTCCTCCTCAGCCAAGTATAGATAATTCTGGTGGTCCTTGACATGAGCATCACAGAAACAGATTTCTTTTTTTTTTCCCTTTTTTTTTTCAGAAAATCTAAAATCTTGCGTCAGAGACTAGAATCTAGTCGGAACAAAATGGGTTACAGCAATTTAATATTGAGTCTGCACGCGAGACGACAGACTTTTATGCGTCAGGCCGACGCTGTACATGAACTGACAGTGATGTACAGCGTAGCGGATTCCTCTGACTCCAGCTGTCTGCTGCCTCATTAGGACCACCAGGCCTCACTGCAACCATCCATATGATGGAGCATCTCTCTCCACATGGCAGGCAACCGCAGCACAACGCTATCAATCTGTCCTAAACCATAATGTCCTCACTAGATTCTAGTTTCTGATGCTAGATTCTAGTTTCTGATGCTAGATTCTAGTTTCTGATTCAAGATTCTAGTTTCTGACGCTAGATTCTAGTTTCTGATGCTAGATTCTAGTTTCTGACACTAGATTCTAGTTCCTGATGCTAGATTCTAGTTTCTGATTCAAGATTCTAGTCTCTGACACTGGATTCTAGTTCCTGGAATCTAGCATTGAAAATTACAATCTAGTGTCAGAAACTAATGTAGCATCAGAAACTAGAATCTAGCATCAGTCTACATTAGTTTCTGACACTAGATTGTAATTTTCAATGCTAGATTCTAGTTTTTAACTGAAAAAGCTATGTTTCTGAAAAATCTATGTTTCTGTGTCACTGATGGACGGTCAACATAATTCAAGCCAAGAACCAGCAGAATTATCTATATTTGGCTGCAGACGCACTATCTGAAACCATGTTGTTCTAGGAAGCAAAGATTTGAGTTAAAAAAAAATGCTTGCTTCTAAAATAATATATTCAGATATAATATATTCAAGATTTACGCCTCATTTTCCTGATTTTTTTCAAAAATATCAGAGCTACAAGCTCACAGCGCGCCACTCGGTAGCGCGCTGTGAGCTTGTAGATCTGATCTTTTTCAATAGCTATAGTACAACATGATGATTAGAACACCAAAATAGTACAGAAAGGCTTAACTATGTGGAGTGATTAAAAGGGCCATTTGATAGTTTGTTTTTGTTCATTGTTGCATAGCGGAGCTCCGGCCCTGATGCCTGGTGCTGTGCGGTCAATGATCCAACATGCAGGGCCAGAGATGAGTCTGTGTGTGGGCGTATGTATGGAAAAACAAGTGTATAGTAATATAGTTCAAATGTTCTCCCCTTTTAAACCGTTCTTCAGAGTGTGATGCCAGAAGAGTCAATGAATGAATCTCTGCGTGGGAGTGAGAGAGAACAAGTGGCTCCATCCGGCTGTATACTAATATAGTTCAAAAGCACTCCCGCGTTTAAACTCTTCGTCAGCGTGTGAAGCCACAAACGTCAATTTAATGAGGCGTATTTATTTTTATTTTTGCCTACAAAATATACAGAACCGTTTTATTTACAAAAATGGAGTCACGTTGGTCTGGTCAAAGTTTTTTTTTTTTTTTTTTGGCTTGCTCAAACTGAATCCATATATTTCTTAGGTCAAAGGCGAAAGGAGTGCTTTGGAGCCCATTTCTTTGCAAGTGTGCGTATTTCACCTTTTGGGAATTGGGGAAATAAGCAATTCCTTTGAAATAACCACTTTGAAAAATAAGGGCTTTGATGGGCGAAGAGCACCCATCTATATACATGTATACAGTATGGTACAGGGGCGGATTGGCCATCTGGGCATACAGGGAGTTTTCCCGGTGGCCTGCGCCACCTAGTGGCCTGGACAGGTTTGTTTTGTTTTTTTTGTTTGTTTTTTTGAAAAGTCCAGGGCAGGCCAGGCAAACTAGTGTTTCTATCCTTCAAAAAAGAAAAGGTGTCCTACACTAGAATGTGCTGGATGCTCGCCTGGAACATACAGATCAAAATGACCATTAATCTTCTACATTCTCTAGTTGTGTAGACTAAGTTGGGCTAATTCACATGATGAATATTTTAACTCTTGAGGGTGTAAAAATGAAACCAAATGGACCCGCAAGGGTCCATTTGGTTTCATTTTTACGCTCTCAAAGAGTTACATCTGGTTAACCAGCTGCCCCCCACCAGGGTGGCCTGGCAAAGGCAAAATTGTCCCGGTGGGAAAATATACATGTGCCAATCCGCCCCTGGTACGGTACGGTGAGAGACACAGCAGTGTCTCTCTCTTTTCAATCAGTCCAGTCAGACCACCCACCTATAGCTTCTGCCTGAGTTTTTTTTTTCCCATTAAAAGGTAAATTTGTCTTGCCACTGTCACCAATTGCTCACACACAGGCCAGGTGAGCGGTCTGTTTGCAAGAATATGATTTTCCACCGGTGAGGGAACTTGACTTGACAGTAAATGAAATGGATTTCTCTATCTCTCTCTGACACCCACACACAATAAACCTCCCACTCACCGTGTCAAGAGCTACTGAAAGGTTGTGCTGTATAAGAAGCAGGGCCGCATTTAGCCAGCCCTTCTAGGGTGGGCTGGAAGAATGGCAGGGTGTATGGGCAACTCCAAAGTTTTTCCATATGAACACCAGGGCACTCTATTTATTTGATGAAATTTTGTCCCCACACACCCCAAAACTAAAGATCTCTTGTGCTTTTGTCCACAATTCCAGGCTGGATTTGGGGAAACAAAACAGTCAAACATACAGATCATAAATGACCATTAATCTTCTACATTCTCTAGTTGTATAGACTTGGGATAATTCACTTGATGGATATTTTAACTCTGGAGAGTGTAAAAATGAAACCAAATGGACCCGCAAGGGTCCATTTGGTTTCATTTCTACGCTCAAAGAGTTACATCTGGTTAACCAACTTTCCACCATTTAGCCTGGGGACCACCTGGAACTCTCTCAAGGACCACTGGTGGTCCCCGGACCACTGGTTGAAAACCACTGATATTACCTTTCATTGGGTGGGCAGGATGCACATTTGGATGGGCTCTGCCCAGCCCTGCCCCCTCTAGATCCGGCCCTGATAAGAAGAAAGGCAACAGTGATGAGTGTCTGTCATGGAATGACTACTGTACTGTATGTTATGAAATATACATTATACAACAAAACATGTTCATGCTATAAGGCAGAGCTTTTCAACCAGTGGTCCAACCAATTATTTTTTTCTTTTAGTTTGGTGTCTGAGAGAGAGGCTACAGTATGTGGCCCTATGGCTCCAACGCTGAATAAATAATGGGCCTTACTAAAATAGTTGAAACCCACTGCTATGGGGGAAACAGATCTGTGTCTATCTCACCTCTTTTGGTATTCTGCTGCAGCACCTAGCACCGTACGACTATATCACCCCTGGAAAGCTGTGTCAAGTCCAACCAGTGAATAAAATCATTACCCACGACTTAACGAAGGTGGTTCGATACGCAAACTGCAGTTAATTTGAATGGATGGAATTTTTATGCATAGCAACTACTACTGTGCAATGTTCCTGCAGAGTTTTAATTGTAAGCAGCCATAAGCGCGGCATCCATCATCATCCGCCAGGCCATTACGTAGCCTATTATATATTATGAGTGACCCCAGGGGGTCGCAGCTAGCCGCTAAATGATTTGATGGTAGGAACTAGGGAGCAACCCAATGAAGCCTCACCGGTCTATAAGCTATTGAGTGTACAAATGGAGCAAAGTGGACCCTTAGGGGTCCACTGGCTCCATTATGTATGCAGGCAGAGTCCGCAAAGCCCTAATGCATACAAACTTTATACAGCACTTGAAATGAAAACATGGGGAGCCATTGATAGAAAGTGACGTGTGCTTGCATACTAAACGCACAGTTCAACAAGCGATCGACACGTACGCTGCGGAATGCTTCCACTCCAAAACACTAATTGAACTCTGACTAAGTATACACTGCACTCGGAAGAAAGCGTACACTTGTATGTGCGCTCTAGGGTTGCCACATGTGTCTGACAAAAATCCTGGACATTTTGAACATTCAATCGGCGGCTTATTATCGGTGGCGATTATCGGCCTTTTGGTCGGAAGCAACGCACCTCTTTAAACATCTAACCCAGAAATAGATCACACTTTTACACTGAAATGTTACTGCTCTCATTATTTTATTACTCTTCTACATATCAGATTAATAATTAGGCTACTTAAACATTAATTTCCAACTCTTTCTGGAGCAGTCCAGTTTTCATTGTGTGCCACAAATGTGCCAAGTTGGCAACACTGGTACGTACAGGCACACTACAATTTAATAGGACTATCATACTGATCTGAGACTGTGAGTGACGCAAGTCAGGTTAGTTGTGGTCTCTAGTTTTGGCCATGTAAAAAAAAAAGAACTAAAAAAATACTTTTGAACATGTGTAAAAATCCGGGACATTCAAGTGTCCAGTGTTGCGTTTCTGTTTTCTCCAGCCATGTTGAGGACAAAACTCACGGAGTCATGTGTTTAGTTTAAGTCTTTATTGTTGTGTTGCAGCCGCGCTGCTGCGTTGCTGCTGCCTTCTTCATTTACACTGAGCGCAAAGTGCGCGCAAGAAAAAAAGTGGTCGCATGTGACACACGTCATCAAACAAAAGATGTTGCCAGGTTTGGCCGAGCCAAGCAACTAAGGACTGGCTTTACAGTATGAGAACATAATCCCAACACCCCCTCTTGTTCTCATCTTAACAAAACAAATAAAAACAATGTCACAACAAAAACAATTTCTTAATTTCCAAAGAACCACATTTTGAATTTGATCATTCTGACTTTTGCTACAGGCTTTGTTAATATGTCTGCAACCATGTCTTCTGTTGGACAATAGATTAAATCTATTTTACCATCACTCAGAGTAGTACGAATGAAATGATACCTCACATCAATGTGTTTTGACCTCTGCCTATGGACAGGATTCTTACTCAGTGCGATGGCACCCTGATTGTCTCCATAGATTTTGGTGCCACCATAATCTCTATCATCCATGCCACTTAGTAGTTGGCTTAGGTACAGGCTTTCTTGAGTTGTGGCTGCTAAGCCCATATATTCAGCTTCACATGTCGACAATGCCACTGTAGCCTGTTTCTTTGATTTCCATGAAATAGCAGGGCCTTGTTTTGTCAGGCTAAAACAGTAACCCGTAGTGCTACGCCTATCTTCAACTGAAGAGGCCCAATCTGAGTCACTGAAAGCTATTAGGTTCAAGTTCTCATCATCTTAAAGCATAGCTCATAATCAATAGTACCTTTAAGGTATCTCAAAACGTGTTTAGCAGCCACCAAGTGTTCTTTTGGATTTGCCAATGTTTGAGACAGTTTACTGACAATCCAGCTGATATCTGGTCTGGTACAAGTCATGGCATAAATCAGACTGCCTACGATCTCTCTGTACTCTCTGGGGTTTACAAGTTTATTACTGTTGTCTTCATCATTAATGACTCACTCGACTTTGGGCTCACATGGGGTATGTCTAGCTTTGCAGTCTGACATCCCAAACCTTTCAAGCATTTTTAAGATGTACCTTCTTTGATTCATTATGATTTTCTCCTCATTTTGTTCAAACTTTATACCCAAGAAATATGAGATTTTACCCAGGTCTTTCAAGTTGAATTTGGCTTTCATTGTACCCTTGAACTCATTTAGTAGATCACTGTTGCTTGCTGCAATTATGAGATCATCCACCCATATGATTACAATGATTTTCTCGTGTCCTATCTGCTTCTTGTACACACAGTGGTCAGACAGATTTCTCACAAAGTTATCTCCTTCAAGATGATCATTTAGAAGTTTGTACCAATTCCTTCCAGATTGTTTCAGACCATAAAGGGATTTCTTCAATTTACAAACCATTTTTTCCCCTTTCTCTGATTTTTCATCAAACCCCTCAGGTTGTTCCAGGTAAATGTCTTCCTCTATGGGAGCATGTAAGTAAGCGGTCTTTACATCCATTTGATGGACAATAAGGTCATTTTGGACTGCTATTTGCATTAGAGCCCGCACTGAAGTAATGCTTGCTGTTGGAGCGAACGTCTCATTGTAATCTGGTACAAGTCATGGCATAACCCTTGGCAACGTATCTGGCTTTAAAGACATTTCCCTTTTCATTTTCTTTAAGGGCATAAACCCATTTTCCCCCCACAACATTTCTACCCTCAGGTAAGGAAGTCAGTTCAAATGTGTCATTTTCTTTAAGTGAGTCGACCTCTTCCTTCATGGCGCGTTGCCATTCGGTCGCCTCTGTGGACTGCAGGGCTTCTTTATAGGTCTGGGGAACTCCACATATTGCCCTGTAACAATAATCAACACTCACATTTGACACATCCTTATCATCTAGGTCTGATATGTAGTCTTCTAAGTATTTGGGGGGGTTCTTTTCTCGTCTTGGGTAGCGGTGGTTGTGACTCTGACTAGGTACTGGATCTGCACTGTTCTCATCCTGAGATATGGTTTCAGTAACTTCTCCAATTTGTGACCCATTTGTTTCAGCCTGTTCATTTTCTTCTAGGCTCTGATTATCTATTTTTGTTTCTGTCTGCAGTAACTCAACATCACTGACATTTTTAGGTCTATTTGTGTATTCGTGGACCTCTGTCTCATAGTCATCAGTTTGTGTTTGTTGTTCCACACTATTCTTTTTGATGAATTTCACCAGCCTATGTTTTGACACCTTCTCTGTATGTGGGTTGAAGACCAAATAGGCTGGACTGTTCTTACTGTACCCCACAAGTATTCCCTTTTCACACCTGGGGTCCAATTTCTTGTGATCATGTTTATACGCATAACATTCAGACCCAAAAACCCACATGTTTGCTAGGTTTGGTTTCCTTCCGGTTAACAAGAAGTATGGAGTAGTTTTAATTCTGTCATTGTAGCATCTGTTGCGGATGTGAGCTGCAGTCTGAACTGCATAAGGCCACAATATTTTTGGCAATCCGCTTTCCAATAAAAGACACCTTCCCATTTCAAAAAGGGTTCTCCACTGTCTCTCGGCAGTACCATTTTGGTGTGGAGAATGGGGACATGAAGTTTCATGTCTGATACCCCTATCCCTTAAAAGGGACTGAAAAGCTTCACCTGTGTATTCTCCACCACCATCTGATCTTATGCACTTAACTGTACCATAAGGTGCACTGTCTGATAAGAATTTCTGTGTGGCTTGTGTTGCTTCACTTTTATTTTTAATGAAATAAACAGCTACTGCCCCAGAAAAATCATCTGTAAATGAAATGGCATATTTATGCCCATCTAGACCAGTTGGGCCTGCCAAATCAGTATGTACCAATTCCAGTGGTGCTTTTGCTTTAGCATCAAGTTTTCTATTTCTGTGATTAATAAATTTCCCTTCAGTACAGACATCACAGTCTAGTTTGGTGTTGCCTGTAATTTTCATACCTTCCACCACATCTGGCAGTTTCAGCACATCATCAACATTACAATGTCCCAAAATTTCATGCCATTTCTTGACATCACACGTTAGGTTCACTTTGTCACTAGATATATCATTTACTGAATCATCTAAGTGTTCATCGTGGTTAGTTACCGTTTTCACGTAGTACAGTCTCTCCTGTTCCTCGATGCGGATGACTGCTCCATCTCTGGTTACTAGTTCATTCTGTCCCTTTTGGAAGATCACTTTTGCGCCATCCGCCGCTACAGCTTCCACTGAGATGATGCTCTGTGGGTATGACGGTATGAACAATGCTCTTTTCAGTGTGACCGCAACATCTCTTCCATCGATGTCCTGTAGTGTCACCTCTGCGTCGCCTCTCTCCAATGCCACGTTGTTCCTCCTAGTTCCATCGGCGAGCTCCATGAAGTGTAGCTTTGGGTTGAATGACCTGTCGAATCTCTTGAAGTTCTTCTTCTCCGTTATTATGTGGGAAGTTGCTCCACAGTCGACCATGAGACCATTCTTTTTAATGCTGTCTGGTAGTGTTTCTTTGCTGGCTTTGAATACAAATGTCTGTTCTTCTTTCTTGTGGACATCAGTACCCGATGCAGCTTGTTTCGCCTCATCTTTTTGCATGTATTTTCTGCTCCTGCATGTCTCGTCGCTGTGTGTTGAACTCTTGTGGTAACTGCACCATTTGTTTTGTTGTTCTCCCTTTTGGCGGCAGTCTCTCGAAAGATGTCCGCGATTTCCACACCTATAACAAGTGACAGCTGACACATCCACCTTCATCACATTGTCTGTTTTAGGCTTGTTGTCAAATTTTTCTGTTTCTTCGTAGCTCCGCAGTTTGCTTTTGAAGTCGGTGAATGTTACGTCCTCGCTGCTCTGTGTCGCATGGACGACAAATGGTTTATATGACTCTGGGAGTCCTTTAAGAATCATGGCTATTATCAGGCCATCACTGATTGTCTCTTTTGCATTTCTGAGCGCTGTAACAGTCTTTTCAGCTCGGAGGATGTAGTCTGTCACAGTCTCGTTATGCTCCTTTCTTAGCGATGTCAACTCAGTGTAAAGGGCAATGATTCTGGGTTTACCCTGGCTGGCGTAGTGGCTCCGTAGTATTTGAAGAGCTTTTCTCCCGTCATCTGACGCTTCTCTCATTACCAACGACAGGCTTCGGTCGTCGAGGTATTGGATTAGTTCTGCGTAGCATTCTTCATTCAGTTGTGCGTCTACCTCTTGAGCGTCCTCTTCAACTTCGCCGGTGGACAGGATCGTGTCTTTCAGGCCGATCATTTTCATGTGTCCGAGGAATTTTACTTCCCAGAGTTCGTAATTGTCTTCTTGTCCATCAAAAACTAACCTCTGCCATCTTCCTCTATCGTGCCTGGGCCCATAACCTGTTGCGTTTCTGTTTTCTCCAGCCATGTTGAGGACAAAACTCACGGAGTCATGTATTTAGTTTAAGTCTTGCGTTGCTGCTGCTTCCTTCATTACACTGAGCGCAAAGTGCGCGCAAGAAACAACAGTGGTCGCATGTGACATACGTCATCAAACAAAGGATATGTTGCCAGGTTTGGCCAAGCCAAGCAACAAAGGACACTGGCTTTACAGTATGAGAACATAATCCCAACATCCAGGATTTATTTTATTTTTTCCTGTTCAGACCATGAAAATCCAGGACGTGTGGCAACACTACTGCGCTCTGCGCGTTGCAAATGGACCCTTTAAGGGCGACGTCTTTATTGAGAAGCAGGGGCGGATGTAACATGTCCCATTTGGGGGGGCAAGAAAACATGTTGGAGGGGCAAGAGAAAATGGTATGGGGGCGGCTTCATCGCCCGTGTCGCTTCGCGCCACGGGCGATGAAGCCGCACCCATACCATTTTCGGTTACAGGACTTTATTAGTCAAGTAAAGCATCAATAATAACATCAGTTGTTGTTGAAGTTGCAACAGACACGCAGCATGCATAAAGCTAAAGATCTGGCTCAGAGAGTTTTCTTTTTTCAATGATGAAATGCTGTTGGTTTAGTGGTGACACGCTGTAGTTAGTTAGTAGCAGTAGTAGTGTTTCAAATCATTTTAAATATAAGCACTTTAATTTGAAATATCTTGGGTTGTTTTGCATGCCATCGTGTTTGGTGGGGCAGACTGGGCATTTAGGGGGCATTGCCCCCCCATGCCCATGCCTAGATCCGCCCCTGTTGAGAAGGCTATCATCTAGGGTACTTGATGTCTAATAGGGATTAGGGAAGGCGTGGTATGGATCCGCTCATAGTAGTGAAGTGGGAACCAAGTAAACTGTACTCTGTAGCCTTGCAGCTTGCAGAGGTCTTCTCTTTTAATAGGACTTGTAGGTTTTTATTGAACATCAGGGGCTAAATGAAACAGATTGGATTTTGTAGCTCGTAGATCTGTTTACAGGCATGTGTGTGTGTGATTGTGTGTGTGTGTGTGTGTGTGTGTGTGTGTGTGTGTGTGTGTGTGTGTGTGTGTGTGTGTGTGTGTGTGTGTGTGTGTGTGTGTGTGTGTGTGTGTGTGTTCTCAACGGGCCTGAAAATTGAGGCCTGGCCCTAATGGATCAGGCCCAAAGCCCAGCCAGAGCAATTAGATAGATAGATTTTAAGTCTGACCCGGGCATAAAACGTCGGGTTTGGTTGGGTTTGGGTAGGATTTGAGCACTCTACACTCTAAGTAAAAATGAAATGCCAATCAGCACCATCTTCATATAGATAAATACACAGACAGACAGAACAGAACTATGATTTTTCATCAGAATATGTTGTAAAATAATTCAATATACTGTACATTGCTTTTTTCATTTTAGGCCCGAGCCCGACCCTAAAATGTCGGGTTGGGTAGGGCCTGGTCGGGTCCGGGTAGAGTTTGAGACAGGGGTGGATGTAACATGTCCCATTTGGGGGGACAAGAGAACATGTTGGAGGGGAAAGAGAAAATGGTATGGGTGCGGCTTGATCGCCCGTGACGCTTCGCGCCACGGGCGATGAAGCCGCACCCATACCATTTTCAGTTCCAGGACTTTTATTAGTCAAGTAAAGCATCAATAATAACATCAGTTGTTGTTGAAGTTGCAACAGACACGCAGTACGCATAAAGCTAAAGGTCTGACTCAGAGAGTTTTCTGTTTTCAATGATGAAATGCTGTTGGTTTAGTGGTGACACAGCTGTAGTTAGTAGCAGTAGTAGTGGTTCACATCATTTTAAATATAAGCACTTTAATTTGAAATATCTTGGGTTGTTTTGCATGGAATCGTGTTTGGGGGGGCAGACTTGGTATTTATGGGGGGCATTGCCCCCTCATGCCCATGCTTAGATCCGCCCCTGGGTCCGGGTGGAGTTTGAGAACGTGTGTGTGTGTGTGTATGCGCGTGTCTGACCTCTCTACTCTAACCTACTTTCCTCTCATCATAGATATGTAAATAGACATATGGTCATGCATAATTCTATGAAACATGTGATGTGATGTATGATAATGAGAATGACACACCATGCCCTCAGTGTGCATTGTGTCCCATAGTGACACAGTGACAACCAGCAGGGGCGGATCTAGGCATGGGCATGGGGGGGCAATGCCCCCCTAAATACCCAGTCTGCCACCCCCCCCTCAAACACGATGCCATGTAAAACAACCCAAGATATTTCAAATTAAAGTGCTTATATTTAAAATGATGTGAAACACTACTACTGCTACTAACTAATTACAGCTGTGTCACCACTAAACCAACAGCATTTCATCATTGAAAACAGAAAACTCTCTGAGTCAGACCTTTAGCTTTATGCATGCTGCGTGTCTGTTGCAACTTCAACAACAACTGATGTTATTATTGATGCTTTACTTGACTAATAAAAGTCCTGTAACTGAAAATGGTAATGGGGCGAATTCATCGACACGGGCGATGAAGCCGCCCCCATACCATTTTCTCTTGCCATACCATTGCCATACCATTTTCTCTTGCCATACCATTGCCATACCATTTTCTCTTGCCCCTCCAACATGTTCTCTTGCCCCCCACCCCCCCAAATGGGACATGTTACATCCGCCCCTGACAGCCAGACAGGGAAGGTGACAGTAGGTGTGAATGATCAGGCACACATTTATCCATCCATGATCATTCATGTCACATTGTCACAGTGGGACAGCTGTTAGCACCTCCCTGCACTCTCAGAGGTAAGTGAACACACCCAGGCTTTACACTCTTTATTAACAGATAGAAATACATTATACTTGTCAATTATAACTAGTGTACAGCCACGCCTATAGGCTATACAGCAGCGCAACCAGGTTGGATTTAGTCGGACGCGTGCATTTAAAGCTAAGGGAAGTGTTTTGGAATTCATGGTGTAGTACCAGCCTGGTGCACTAGGGGCGCCCAAGAGTATAGCTACACTATGTGAACCTGCTGCTCCATCCTGATTGGAGGAGAATTCACCCACCACCTGGGGAACTTTTATTAGCTCCTCTGCTAACGTGGGGGAGGGGGAAACTCCATATATGGTCTGCACACCTTATAATAGAGCATTTTAACAGAATTCCATGTCAGAGAATGGTTTCATTTTTAGACTCTCAAAATATTCATCATCTGAATTTGCTATTTTGGAATGTATGTTTTGCTTGTTTTGTTTCCCAAATCCAGGCTGGAATAGTGGAATTATGGACAAAAGCAAAATACATCTTTAGATTTGGGGTCTGTGGGGCTAAAACATCCTCAAAATGGTGGTCCGTGGCTCAAATCCTGAATAAATGGTGGTCCCTGAGATGAAAAAGGTTGAAAACCCCTGGCCTGCTGTAGAGGTATTGGTGTGGCGAATGGTTCTCGAGTCACGTGGATTAAACATAGACATGTGCACGGACCCGGTTGCATTTAGATAGGCAGGCTAGTCTTTTTGTCTTCCCAATTAAGTTCCCCCATGCCATGCAGCAAACAGAAATCAAATGCATTGTCGACTGTCGAGGCCTACTCATATGTTCCAATGTTCAAGTGCTCGCCACCACTACAAACATAATTAAAATCGTTAATTGCCAATTATGTGTGTGTGAGTGTTTGGGGTTGTGACAGTACGGTGGCCCTAAGTGAGACAATCTGTAGGCTCGTGCTCGTGCTCCGGCAGCTTTACCATTAGTGCGCGCGCGCACGCGTTTCCGTACGGGGGTGGAATGAATCAGGGCTGCAGGGCCGTGTGCAGGTTGTGTCAGAGGGGCAGGGGCTGAAACCCCTGTAATAAGTGCCCCCCTTTGGACCGAAAATAATGTTCAAGTTCGGGAGACTTCAGGGGGAAAAAAGCAATTCTCAAGAATTCTGGCACAGAAATGAGTTGCATTACGCAACTGGAAAGGGCTTAGCTCTGGTCCAGAGCTCCACTGCAAAACGTTCCCCCATTCTGTGTTTCCTAGAAATGGAGGTCTGGAAAAAAAACATTAGCATGGTGAAATACATGCCCATATTTTTTTGGGTGGAATTCCCTGTAAGAGCCCCCCCCCCCCCACTTCTAAAAGTCCCACTACAACACAGGGTAAAACGTTCTTTATATTTCCACTCCAGAAGAGAGACTGATCTCTTCCAGTAATGGCAGATTCCATTGTATGTTACAGAGCTCATAGAAGCAGTGGAGCTCTGGACCAGAACTAGAAAGGGCTGTTGTTTTTACAGACTGGTAAAAAGGGGGCATACAGGGGCTGTTGAAGCCCTCTCTCCCCCTTTTTGGTCTATGTGTGCACGTCCCTGGGATCAGGTGCACAAGCATCTGGATGGATGGATGGAGGGAGGGCAGGCACTACAGAGCAGACTGTCTGCTGGGCTGGCTGCATGGAGGGATGAGCTGCACTACACGGACCACTACACGGACCACTACTCACATGTCGGCTCGTTTGATTCAATGTCCGAACATTAAAGATGTACAGCAGACCAAACAGACAACAGAGCATCAGTGAATGAAGTTTGAAGCAGTTATTATTGGAGCTGAAGATGACAGACAACCTGCAAACACATCTGGACAGACGTGAGTTCTAAGTCTTGTTGCTTCTCTAAGCTGCGCCGCTGCACAGAGAGCTTTAGAGCAGGGGTTTTCAACAGGTGGTCCCTGAGAGGGTTCCAGGTGGTCCCCAGCTAAGTTGGTTAATCAGATGTAACTCTTGAGAACGTAGGGTCCATTTGGTTTCATTTTCACACTCGCAAGAGTTAAAATGTCCATCATTTGAAGCGCTATTTAATTAAGAAGTCTACACTGTTTTGTTTGCAAAATCCAGCCTGGAATTGTGGACAAAGCCAAAAGAATTCTTTAGTTTTAGGTCTTTGGGGCTAAAATGTCATCAAATGGTGGTCCGTGGCTCAAATCCTGAATAAATGGTGGATGAAAAAGGTTGAAAAACCACTGATTTAGAGGGTTTTTTTTAAGGGGAAATCCACCCATTTTCAAGGTTTTTCTGAGAGTGTACACTAGGGTCCATTTGGTTCCATATACACTCTCAGAAAAAAACGGTCCTAAAAGAAAAATCATTAACCAAGTTATCAAGTTGTGTTTCACCATGTTAATGTTTTTTTCCCCCCCCAGACCTCAATTTCTAGAAAACGCAGGGTGGGGGAACTTTAACATGCTATTGACATCTAAAGTAGGCTACTTTAATTCATGGCATGGTAAAATGTTGAAAATGGGTGGAATTCCATTTAATCTCTGATGGATTGAAAATCTTGCTTTCTTGTTTTTGATTTCTTTAATCTTCCATAGACCAGCATAGACCTTGTATTGAACTGTGCTTTCACTGACTACTGTAGTTACAGTTACAGTACAGTAACTAAAAATTAGACCTTTATTTGGTCATACTAAAAGCTTCCATTAATAAGGTTTTATTTTTATTCATTATTATAAAAATATATATATTTGATCTCAAAGTGCACAAGATTGAAGCATTTTAAAGGGGAATTCCACCCATTTCCAACATTCTAATATATCATTAATATACCTTAGAGGTGCTGAGTGGACTTGATTAAAAAAAAGTTTCCCTATTCTGTGTTTCCTAGAAATGGAGGTCTGAAGAAAATCATTAACATGGAGATACAGCTTGATGACATCATCAAGATGTATTTTCACCATGTTAATGGATTTCTTTAGATGCTTATTTTTTTCCAGAGAGAGGGTTCATTTGAGCAAACACACACCAAAAGCTGGACATAGGAGCGCAAACATAAAATCACTGTAGAGTGGGAATTAAGAAACACGCATGCGTGCCGTGCGTGTTTGTGTGCGTGCGCATGTGTGCCAGCTGATTGAGTTGATAAGCATCCTCAGCCACGCCCGCACCGCACAGCAACCATGTCGTGATCACGACATTCACCAACTGGTCATTTTGGTCAATACTAGTAGTAAATCGACTAGTGAGGATCAGGGGTGTATAGAGATGCGCAGTGACGTCACCGCCCCGGTTCCGGAAGTCTTTTCCCCATTCATTTTTCTCATAGACTTTTCGAAAATAATTTATATCAAGACGATTACGCCGCGGCCAAAGCCAACTCAGGTCGTGACAAATCATGACAACAAACACAATATCGTCATATAATATATAATTGGGAAGAAGTAGAAAACGGCATGATACAAGACTTTTTGTTTCGTTTTTCATCTTAGAAATTATATTTTATTGTCCCAAAAGTTTGTGTGTGTCATCATGATTCGTCACGACTCGAGTTGGCTTTGTCCGCGGCGTAATCGTCTTGATATAAATTATTTTCGAAAAGTCTATGAGAAAAATGAATTGGGAAAAGACTTCCGGAACCGGGGCGGTGACGTCACTGCGCAGCTCTATAGTGTCAGGGGGACGCGGGGGGACGGCGTCCCCCCACTTCTCACACATCTAAAATATTTTGGGGCAAAAGTAGGCCTATGTTTTTGTCTTGTCATTTACTTTTATGGATACAATTAGGCATTGTAAACAATCTTTCTCAATATGCTATACTTGTTATATATACTTTAATAGCGTGTCTGTGTGTGTTGCACAAGTGTGCATGCACGTGTCTTAAAGGGGAATTCCACTCATTTTCAATATTTTACTATGTCATTAATATACCTTAGAGATGTTGTGTGGACATGGTAAAAAGTTCCCCATTCTGTGTTTCCTAGAAATGGAGGTCTGAAAAAAACATTAGCATGGTGAAATACATCTTGATGACATCATCAAGATGTATTTCACCATGTTAATGGTGTATCCACAAACATCTTGGGAGGTGCTGGTAGCATTATTTCTGTAAGTTAATTTGAACATGCCCCTTTTCAAATGGAACCAAATGGACCCGCTAGGGTCCATTTGGTTCACATTTGTAAACTCTCAGAAAAAAAATTAAAATGGGTGGAATTCCCCTTTAATAGGCGTCCCCCCACTTGTAAAAGTCCCACTACAACACTGCTGAGGATGTGGCAGTGTGTTATGTGGACACAGGGCTTAAAGATGGAGTGCTTAAAGATGGAGAGCCGTGAATTTTTTCTACCCTAAAACATGATCATCAGGTATTAATGTTATATGAAAAGTAAGATTTTTTCCCCAAAAGTGTACAGTGTTTGTTAAACTGTCATTTTTTATGATTCCACCCTACCAGTTCATTAAGTATGCCTGGTTTGCCTGGTGGGTGGTGATGGGTGGAGATCCACCTGAACTGAAGCCACACCCACAGCTTTAGTTGCATGATAAAGGGGGAGGAGTTAGGGGAGGGGCTGAACACGTGATGTCACTATAGTGAAGTTTTTTTCATTGGCATGTTTGACTGGAAACATTCA
Organism: Benthosema pterotum; assembly: GCA_039105355.1. NCBI lineage: Eukaryota > Metazoa > Chordata > Actinopteri > Myctophiformes > Myctophidae > Benthosema > Benthosema pterotum. The sequence goes on from CM076973.1 coordinate 53,526,552, forward strand.
GCCCCCAGGAAGAAACCCTAAATACAAAAGGAAGACATCATTGCACATAAAAAACACACCAAGGGGTCTATTTACATACTGCCACCTCTTAAACATGTACAAAATTGGAAAAAATACAAAAAATCACGGCACCCCCACTTTAAATCAAGGCGACCAACCATCATGCCGATGGAGGATTTCCACGTCTTCATCTTATCAATGACAATCATGCCAGTCGGTTCCCAGAATACATGCAGTCAGTGGAGAGAATCCGCTTGATAGACAAATTTATTTATCTAGCACCTTTCATACACAGGGCAATTCAAAGTGCTTTACAGAATGCAGGCAGAATTACAAAAAAAGTGCAACCATTGCACTTTGAAAATTAGTCCAGGTTCAAAAAGATGTTTTTAAAATACATGAAGATAAAAGGAAGCATATACATTAGAAACCAACACTCCTGCCTATAAGACAGATATGATAGAAATAGCTAATTTTAAGCCCAGGCAAGACCTAGCTGTTATTCATTAGGATAGGCTATTGAAATAATCTTTAAAGCAGGGGTTTTCACTGTGGTCTCAGGGGACCACCAGTGGTCCCTGAGAGGATTCCAGGTGGTCCCCAGGCTAAATGATGGAAAGTTGGTTAATCAGATGTAACTCTTGAGAGTGTAAAAATGAAACCAAATGGACCCTTGCGGGTCCATTTGGTTTCATTTTTACACTCTCAAGAGTTAAAATATTGATCATCTGAATTAGCACCACTTAATTAAGAAGTTTACACTGTTTTGTTGGCAAAATTCAGCCTGGAATTGTGGACAAAACCAAAAGAATTGTTTAATTTTAGGTCTTTGGTGTGAAAATGTAATCAAATGGTGGTCCGTGGCCCAAATGCTGAATAAGTGGTGGTCCCTGGAGTCAAAAAGGTTGAAAACCCCTGATTTAGGAAGGTTGCTGGTCGGATCTTTACAAAGTTTGTGCTCCAACGCCACACATTAACAAATAGGCTTTAGATGTTTATTGGAGTCTGAAGTGGGGCGTGGCATTTGTGGGAACAGATCATTTAAACTGACAGAGAAGAAACACAATAAATCGAATCCACAATAGAGAAACTAAATCAAGTGCACTAAATAGTAAAAAAGTAAACAAACAATATCTGAAATGGGGCATGTTCAAATTAACTTACGGAAATAATGCTACCAGCACCTCCCAAGATGTTTGTCTATCCCTCTGTTTGAACCTGTATAGCTGCCAGGTGCTGCCGGTTAGTGTCCCCGCCCACACCACCACCAGACAACCTGTCAACTCCACCCCACTCTAGTAGGGTTTTCAACAGCTATCAGGGGTGGATATAGGCATGGCATGGGGGGGCAATGCCCCCTTAAATGCCTAATCTGCATCACAGATCATGATGGCATGCAAAACAACCCAATACTGTATATTTCAAATTAAAGTGGTTATATTTAAAACAATGTGAAACACTACTAGTACTACTGCTACTAACTAACTAAACTAAACTAAACCAACAGCATTTCATCATTGAAAACAGAAAACTCTCTGAGTCAGACCTTTAGCTTTATGCATGCTGCGTGTCTGTTGCAACTTCAACAACAACTGATGTTTTTATTGAGGCTTATTTACTTGATGAAGCCGCTCCCATAACAATTTCTTCTGCCCACCCCTGAATGGGAAATGTTATATCCGCCCCTGACAGCTTTCTGAGATACTATCCCAGGTCCGTGGCGCATAGTGAGTGAAATGTAGCTTCACCTACTGTGAATTACGGCGTGACAACAGGGTGAAGCAGGTGATCAGGGTGACTACAGTACCAGTAACTCCTTCTACTGATGTGGAAAATCTCCTTCACACTTAATTTGTTCTTAATTGTTCCACTCATCACCTACGAGGTTCAGGTTTACACAACGGTTTACCATAATTCACTCTCATGTCCTGCGTCTGTTCCGGTCAAACAGGTCATGTTTGTGCTGCTGGTAATTGTCTGTTTTCTGGATGTCTGGAGCAGTGGCCAGGGATCTGTCTCTGCCCAGTGCTGCCAACTGCAAAAATCCAAAATGCGTTAGTGGCACTTCCAAAATGCACTAGAATGCACTAGAGCAGTGTGTTTTCAACCATTTCCATACCAGGGCCCGCTATTTATTCTGTATTTTAGCCATGGACCACCATTTGATGTTGAGTTTTGTCTCGCACTAATTTAGAAGGAAAAAACCTGGCAAAATGTTGGTCAAAATAGCAATTCTAGATTCTTGAAAAATATGTAATTCAGATGTTTAAATATAATTTAACTCTTGAGAGCGTAAAATGAAACCAAATGTACCCGTAAGGGTCCATTTGGTTTCATTTTAAGCTCTCAAGAGTTACAGATCTACAGTATAAGGGTCCATTCGGTTACCAATGGTCCTTTATAGGAAGGGAGGAGGAAAAATGGTGAAAAACGAGGGTTTTATCTCTGGCGCCTGTCAACCAATTCCGCTCCAACTCACCAACAAAAAAGCACTAGATTTTCCACCAGGAGTTTTTCACTAATTTTGGCGCTAGGGGGGGTCTGGAAAAAAGCTAAATATAGCGACAAATGCGCCAAGTTGGCAACACTGCCTCTGCCAGGTGGTGAAATGATGACTAACTTCAGATGCAACGAGAGAAATAACAAACTTAACTTCTCAGACTTGTTTTTTTCTCAGACTTGTTTTCACTGACTTGTTTTTTTCTCAGACTGGTGCAGATCCGTTTTAAAGATAATAATGTGTTTAATGAGCCTCAACCACCTCTGGACACTGGAGCATGTTTTACAAAACACTGGTCAACTCATAACGCTGTGACGCATTTCAAGTAGATCAGTGGTTTTCAACCAGTGGTTCCGGGGACCACCAGTGGTCCTTGAGAGGGTTCCAGGTGGTCCCCAGGCTAAATGATGGACAGTTGGTTAACCAGATGTAACTCTTTGAGAGCGTAAAAATGAAACCAAATGGACCCTTGCGGGTCCATTTGGTTTCATCTTTACGCTCTCAAGAGTTAAAATATTCATCATGTGAATTATCCCAAGTCTACACAACTAGAGAATGTAGAAGATTAATGGTCATTTTGATCTGTATGTTGGACTGTTTTGTTTCCCAAATCCAGCCTGGAATTGTGGACAAAAGCAAAATAAATCTTTAGTTTTGGGGTCTGTGGGGCTAAAATGTCATACTATGGTGGTCCTCCGTGGTTCAAATGCTGAATAAATAGTGGGCCCTGGTATCAAAAACGTTGAAAACCACTCACATGTAGATGAATTCCCCATTTGTGCTATAGCTATGCAAAAATGGTCAACAAATACTGCAAAAAATGCTTAATAACGGCTTATACAGACTGCAGGAGTTTAAATTTGTCGGCGAGTCACCACCAGATTGTATTTCACACTACAAGACTCATTTTTTAAATAGACTGCCATATATATCCTTGTGGCGTTCACACTACCATTCAGAGCCAACTCTAGGGATCACACACTTCCAAGACTTCACCACGATGCCATCTACGCTCTACACCCCATAATACGTCATTTGTTTTCTATTCTAATATTAATTTTGACATCTTAGGTGCAAGACACCGTGCATGTGCAGCGCCTGCGCCTGGTAAAAACGTGACTCTCTCTCTCTCTGTCTCTCTCTCTGTCTCTCACTCTCTCTCTGTCTCTCTCTCCGTCTCTCTGTCTCTCTCTCTGTCTCTCTGTCTCTCTCTCTCTGTCTCTCTGTCTCTCTCTCTCTGTCTCTCTCTCTGTCTCTCTCTCTGTCTCTCTGTCTCTCTCTCTGTCTCTCTCTCTCTCTGTCTCTCACTCTCTCTCTGTTTCTCTGTCTCTCTCTCTCTCTCTCTGTCTCTCTCTCTGTCTCTCTCTCTGTCTCTCACTCCGCACAGAGAGAGAGAAGTAGAGAACTCTTTGAGAGCCTGAAAATGAAACCCATATATGGACCCATATATGGACCCTTGCGGTCCCATATATGGACCCTTGCGGGTCCATATATGCTTTCATGTTTACATTATCAAGAGTTCAAATATTCATCATCTGAATTACCCCAAATCTACACAACTACAGATCTAGGTTTGCTAGTTATGTTTCCGAAATCCGTCCTGGAATTGTAGGTAAAAAACAGAAGAAATCTTTGGGTTTTGGGGTCTGTGGGGTCAAAATGTCATCAAATGGTGATCCGTGGCTCAAATGCTGAATAAATAGTGGGCCCTGGTATGAAAAAGGTTGAAAACCACTGGTATGTGGTACTGCATATACTGTATTCTCAGTGAACTACAAAGTCAAAACATCCCAACATCACAACTGGAGTTGGACTTGGTACGACTTTGTGTGACAGGCAGCCAGGCAGGCTGGGTGGGGTGGGGGATGCAGGGGCGGATCTAGACATGGGCATGGGGGGGCAATGCCCCCTAAATGCCCAGTCTGCCCCACCAAACATGATGGCATGGCATGCAAAGCAACCCACGACATTTCAAATTAAAGTGCTTATATTTAAAATGATGTGAAACACTACTACTGCTACTAACTAACTACAGCTGTGTCACCACTAAACCAACAGCATTTCATCATTGAAAACAGAAAACTCTCTGAGTCAGACCTTTAGCTTTATGCATGCTGCGTGTCTGGTGCAACTTCAACAACAACTGATGTTATTATTGATGCTTTACTTGACTAATAAAAGTCCTGAAAACCGAAAACGGTATGGGTGCGGCTTCATCCCCGTGGACGCTTCGCGCCACGGGCGATGAAGCCGCCCCCATACCATTTTCTCCTGCCCCCCTAATTGCCAGCGTTCCATCCGCCCTGGCGGGGTGGGTGTGATGATATGGAGGATCATGTGGGGTCTCTCCGGTGGGTGACTCCGCGGTCAGCCTGTCGCGACAGATTACAAGGCAGAGAGCGTTCAGCGGAGCGGACACGGCTGTCTGATGGAGTGTGAGTTGTCACAGAGTCACTGTCAGGAGGTTGACAGACAGCAGTGATTAGCCTGTTGTAGCAAACAACACTCCCATCCCTGGAGCCGCTGTCAGCAGTGTTGCCAACTTGGCGCATTTGTCGCTATATGTAGAGCTTTTTCAGACCCCCCCTAGCGCCAAAATTAGTGAAAAACTCCTGGTGGAAAAAATCTAGTGCTTTTTGACTGCTGAGTTGGGGGGAAATTGATTGACAGGCGCCAGAGATAAAATCCTCATTTCTCACCATTTTTCCTCCTATGACAGTGGTTTTCAACCAGTGGTCCTCAGGCTAAATGATGGATAGTTGGTTAACCAGATGTAACTCTTTGAGAGCGTAAAAATGAAACCAAATGGACCCTTGCGGGTCCATTTGGTTTCATTTTTACACCCTCAAGAGTTAAAATATTCATCATCTGAATTAGCCCAAGTCTACACAACTAGAGAATGTAGAAGATTAATGGTCATTTAATGGTCATATTCCCTTCCAGTCGAGCATCTAGTGCATTCGAGCGCATTTTGGAAGTGCCACTAGTGCATTTTGAATTTTGGCAGTTGGCAACACTGGCTGTCAGTGGTTCTCAATCTGCTGTTCAACTTGACAGCAGCGGCTTTATTTAAAGTGGTATTCCACCCATTTTCAACACTTTACTATGACATTATTATGCCTTAGAGGTGTTGTGTGACAATGAGAAAAAGTTCTCCCCATTCTGTGTTTCCTAGAAATGAAAACAATCTGTCTGAAAACAATCATTAGTTACTGATTTTTTTTTTTTTTTTACCAGACCCTTTTTTCTGAGAGTGCACAAATGGATCTACTAGGGTCCATTTGCTTCATATTTGTATACACTCTCAGGAAAAAAAAATGAAAATGAGTGGAATTCCCCTTCAAGCTTAGTTTTGTTGTATTTTTATTGTAGTAGTCTTGTTTCGGTCGATTGAATCTTTGTTGTACAGTCTTTACATTGTCAAATCCAGTTTTTGTCATTTGTCCACCAGTTCAAATAGGAATATTTTGGAGGATTTATTTCACAGTATGGCTTGAGAATTAAACCACCTGCAGGGCCTAGAACTGGAATTAAACCACATGCAGGGCCTAGAACTGGAATTAAACCACCTGCAGGGCCTAGAACTGGAATTAAACCACCTGCAGGTCCAGAACTGGAATTAAACCACCTGCAGGGCCTAGAACTGGAATTAAAACCACCTCAGGTCCTAGGTACTGAACTGGAATTAAACCACCAGCAGGGCCTAGAACTGGAATTAAACCACCTGCAGGTCCTAGAACTGGAATTAAACCCACCTGCAGGTCCTAGAACTGGAATTAAACCACCTGCAGGTCCTAGAACAGGAATTTAACCACCTGCAGGTCCTAGAACTGGAATTAAACCACCTGCAGGGCCTAGAACTGAATTAAACCACCTGCAGGTCCTAGAACTGGAATTAAACCACATGCAGGCCTAGAACTGGAATTAAACCACTATAGAACCGGAACTGAACATCTCTCCAATCATTGAAAGACGCGGCGCAAATCGGGAGAGAACCAGATGTTGCATGCCTCATGCACTTATGTCTGTCCGTGTGTATAGCCAGTGTTGCCACAGTTACTTTGAAACAGTAATCCGACTACTGACTACTGCTTGGAAAGGTAACTTAGTTACGTTACTGACTACTTGATTTGGAAAGTAACTAAGTTAGATTACTTTTAGTTACTTGCGGCATATAGGACTAGCACCAAGATTCTTTAGGTTAGACGTGGTATTTTTGAAAGTTGACAGTACTTTCTCGCCAGGGCAGAGCGTGCATCGGACCCTGATGTTACCATCATTAACTGAAATCAAATCAAAATAGTGGTTGTACTTCCAACTGCTAAACGCGAACCGCTCTTCCTCCATAGTAGCACACTAACGTTGCAGCTAACTCTCCCCCTCTCTCGTGCCGCGGCCCGCGAAACAGAGATCTGCTGTTAAATAGCCATATTCATGACAAAAAATATTCATGACAAAAAACTTATGTTTTTTCCTAGAAAAGGAGGTCTGAAAAAAAAAACATTAACATGATGTTTCACCATGATAGCTCTTTCAGTTCCAACTATAAAGGGAGAGAATGTGAAAGAAGAAATCCATTAAGTACTAATGCTATCAGTCCTCACCCCAGCGGTCACGACAGATGATGACTCAACAGACACCTATAGAGCTATATACGTTCCGCTTCAAGTTATTTTCCCCCCTTTCACATTAAAGGTTTTCTCTTGCCACCACTTACCACTTAACAGGGGAATTGTTGGGTTCCTGCTCTACATGTAAACACGTTGTGATATGACAGTATATCAATTAAATTCATCTCCCTCTGTCTCTCCCTCTCCGTCGCCCACTTGAAGTCTCAGACCGGAGATATGAAAGCTTTAATTTAAAGTCAAGTGTATCTATCTATATCCACGCCGTTCTCTCATTCAGATTGCCATCCGTTTGATTGCGTTCAAGTGGGCATGTGGCAGATATTCACTTATTTATACTTCACATCATCCATTCCTCCTTGTGGGTCTCATGCCATCTGCTAGTCCTTCTGCAAGCAGCTGATCACCAGGTCCTCAGCCAACACCTCCAGCTGCTCCTAAAGTGTGTGGCCATTTTTTTTGTCTGTCCTGCCTCCGTCACTTCTAGATGAAGCGCCAGGTGTTTTCTCCATTTTCTTTTCCCTTGGGGGTTTTCCCCTTGTGGGTGAAGAAAATTAAATGAAACCAAATAGCTGCAATTTGTTATTTCACAGGCATAGACTTACAGTATGTGTTAATTATAGCCTATTAAGAATGTCCATGTTGTCACCTTCGAGTTGGTCAGAGAGATTCTGCAAAGTCAGCTCTCTGGTGGACCCCAAGGTGAGATGGTGGACACACAGGAGACATTTGGGTACAACACAGTGTTTGACATGTGACAGTTGACATCAAAGGACTTCCATTTAAATGTGTGATTATTGTCGTGCTGCTGGTAGTGTTGTAGAGGTGTGCGTAGAATGACGAGGCACGACAAGGAGTTCAAGTTCAATGTCGTTTAGTGAATCACTTTTGATTGACAGATAAAGATCTTTGTCGTTCGGCAACTGGTCAGAATGGCGTTGTTTTAATGTTTATCGTCATTAAGGCACTCTAGCACGGGCACAGAACGGGGAGACTTTGTCCGTCCTTGCAGTGTGCGTGAGTACCTGATAACAACAACTGAACTAGGAAGTGCTACCTGTATATATAACTTTCCACCAGACCTTTAGCTTTATGCATGCTGCGTGTCTGTTGCAACTTCAACAACAACTGATGTTAATATTGATGCTTTACTAGACTAATAATAGTCCTGTAACTGAAAATGGTATGGGTGCGGCTTCATCGCCCGTGGCACAGAGCAACATGGGCGATGAAACCGCCCCTCTACCATTTTCTCCCTGCCCCCCCCCCCCCCCCCCCCCCCCCCCCCCCCCCCCCAATTGTGAAATGTTACATCCGCCCGCACATGCACACGTGTGTGTGTCAAAAAGATTAGGGGGGAAAAAGTGTTACATAAATGTCGTCCAGTTTGCCATTCCATTTAGCTCCGTCTGTAATTGCTTAATTAAATGTGTGTGTGTGTGTGTGTGTGTGTGTGTGTGTGTGTGTGCGTGTGCGTGCGTGCGTGCGTGCGTGCGTGCGTGCGTGCGTGCGTGCGTGCGTGCGTGCGTGCGTGCGTGCGTGCGCGCGCGTGTGTGTGTGTGTATTGACTAACCGTAGCTCCTAGCTAATCTGTTTGCTCCGCAGCTCAAAAGAGAACCAATTGCAGGTTGAAAAAAGCCAGGGTGAAAAATAATTAACCTGAGTCAGGCCACAGATTAGCTACCTTGTTTGTATTTTAGATTAGATTTTCTGTTATGTTTCAAGGTGATAAAAAGGCAACAAAAGTGCATTTTCTTGCGGTGCTCTCCACTCAAAATTAAGCAATTCTACAACAGTTACTCTTAAAACTAAGAAACTACAGCCAGTCTGCTGCGCTCTGAGAGAAAAATATGGCTGAAATCTGTATATTGATTAGGCGTTACTGATGCTGGTTTAGGGATATTCCACTTTCAAAAAGAGTTTTGGTCATTTTATGGTCTACTAGGGGTTTTCAACCTTTTTCATCTCAAGGACCACCATTTATTCAGGAGATGAGCCACGGACCACCAACTGAGGATATTTTTAGACCCACAGACCCCAAAACTAAAGATTTATTTTGCTTCTGTCCATGACCATTAATCTTCTAGTTGTGTAGATTTGGACTAATTCGCATGATGAATATTTTAACTCTTGAGAGTGTAAAAATGAAACCAAATGGACCCGCAAGGGTCCATTTGGTTTCATTTTTACGTTCTCAAGAGTTACATCTGGTTAACCAACTTTCCATCATTTATCCTGGGGACCACCTGGAACCCTCTCAAGGACCACTGGTGGTCCCTGGACCACCTGTTAAAAAACCCTGGTCTACTCAGTTTCATTTGAACACACCAGACAGTTTATAAGTTACTACATTCACTGTTTAGATATTTGATGTTCATTATAGCATATCCGCCTCCTTCCTATACAAACCCATTATAACTTAAAACTCCATTTTAACCATGACAGATCATTCAAAAACAACTCATCTTTTTTCTGGTGACTGATATTGTCCTCCTAATACGTGAGAGGGCTGTGGAATTTCATTTACTGTTTTCATTTATTTTTAAAAGATTGTTTTATTCATTTGGGTGGGCATGCCGAAATATTTTCCAAAACGATATTTTAAAAAATAAATGAAAACTGTAAATGAAATTCCACAGCCCTCTCACGTATTAGGAGGACAATATCAGTCACCAGAAAAAAGATGGGTTGTTTTCAAATAATCTGTCATGGTTAAAGTGGAGTTTTAAGTGGAAAGTGGAATGTCCCTTTAAAGGGGAATTTCACCCATTCTCAACATTTTCCTGGGAGTGTACAAATGTGAACCAAATGGCCCCTAGCCCCTAGCCCCTTTGTACACAGGCTTTTTGCTCAGTCGCCCCTGAACTGTGGAACGCTCTCCCCACTCCCCTGAGAGCGCCCCAGTCGGTGGACTCTTTTAAGAAAGGACTAAAGACTTTTCTTTTTAACAAAGCCTTTTTTGAGTTAAACTTAGGCTGCCTGTTTTTCTTTTGCATGTTTGCTAGGCAATGGTAACGATAACGTTTAGTTTACGCTGTGTTCTTCAGCAAGACATGCTGTGTTCAAACAGCAGCTACTCTTTAACACCAGGTCCATTTTCTTTTTCTTTTCCTGTGAACGCTACAAGAAAAGATGCCTTGAAAGGCACAATAGGGCTAAATAAATGTGTCAGTAAGATGAGGTAATACCTGGCAAACATTGTGTAGAAGATGCTGAAGAGACCAGTGGCTGTCAGACTTCAAAAGAGGGAAATCTTGGGAAATTGCCACGGGCAAAACACCAGAGGGGGATCCACTCGACCCATCCTCTCCATGTTCACATCACACACACACGGATGACACACACACACACACACACACACACACACACACACACACACACACACACACACACACACACACACACACACACACACACACACACACACACACACACACACACACACACACACACACACACACACACACACACACACACACGGATGAAACTGTAAACACAAAACAACAACTTGCTTTCAGTAGGTACAAAGCATGTCATGTTACAGTCAAATAAACTTACAGGTTTAGACCTTCAAAATCCACATTCTGAAAAAGCAGTAGTCTTGTAAACTGCAGCTTGAATAAAAAATACAATTCACTCACCCCACGAACAACAGATTATTTTGCTTGTT
>CM076973.1:53544849-53547533 GCA_039105355.1 Benthosema pterotum
AGACGCAGACGCAGACGCAGACGCAGACACAGACACAGACACAGACACAGAGACACACACACACACACACACACACACAACACACACACACACACACACACACACACACACACACACACACACACACACACACACACACACACACACACACACACACACATACAATCAAAATAAGGCAAAATAGAGCCGCTGGGTGTCATTCAGGTTAGGGCCGGATTCAGCCTGCCCTACTAGGGTGGGCAACGTTTTTCATATGAAGCAGTGGTTTACAACCTGTTTGACACCAGGGCCCACTACTTAAAGTCAAAGTCAAAGTCGACAGATTAGTCACTCACGTTACCGCAGTGAAATTAGTTCTCCGCTTTTGACCCATCTCTTGGAGCGGTGAGCTGCAGCGTGCGCCGCGCTGGGAATCATTAGTTGATCTGACCCCCAATCCAACCCTTTGATGCTGAGTGCCAAGCAGGGAGGCAATGGGTCCCATTTTTACAGTCTTTGGTATGACCCGACCGGGAATCGAACCCCGGCCTCCCAGTTCCAGGGCGGACACTCTAACCACAAGGCCACTGGTTTTATCCAGCATTTGAGCTACAAACCACCTTTTGAGGACACCTTTTGAGAGCGGACCCTTGCGGGTCCCTTTGGTTTCATTTTTACGCTCTCAAATTTAGTCTGGGGACCACTAGTGGCCCCTGGACCACTGGTTAAGCTAAAGCTAAATATAGCAACAAATGTGCCAAGTTGGCAACACTGCCTTTCTCTCTCCGTTTTAGCACTTGTAGCTTCGGAGTACAGTACAATACCACTGTGTAGATTTATGGAAACACACTATAGTCTATAGCATACCTGGGCATTATGCGGCCCTTGGCTAACTCTGACCGGCCCGGGGACCACCAGTGGTCCTTGAGAGAGTTCCAAGTTAAATATGAAAGTTGGTTAACCAGATGTAACTCTTTGAGAGCGTATAAATGAAACCAAATGGACCCTTGCGGGTCCATTTGGTTATTTGGTTTTATTTGGTTATTTGGTTTTATTTTCACACTAGCAAGAGTTAAAATATTCATCATCTGAATTAGCCCAAAGTCTACACATTCAATCAGAGAATGTGAGAGAATGGTTCATTTTTGTTATCCTGTTTTGTTTCCCAAATCCAGCCTGGAATTGTGGACAAAAACAAAAGAAATCTTGAAGAAAGTTTTATAATCTGTGGGGCTAAAATGTCATCAAATGGTGGTCCGTGGCTCAAATGCTGAATAAATAGTGGGTCCTGGTGTCAAAATGGTTGGTCTTACCCTTACTTTTATCTTGAAATTAAATTAATATTACCGCAGACTTTAGTTCAGCCTTTAGTCTTGGCTTCTCCACAATATTTTATGCATTATATTTGGCCCCTTGGGAAAAATAATTGCCCAGGCCTGGTCTATAGGTTTCTATAGTGTATATCCTGTATATTTTCTCTGGTGTCCGTTGGCTGTTTGCATGTAGAAGGTTAGACTTAACTGTTTGTCAAGGAGAAACTACCTCACAAAGAATCACACACACACACACACACACACACACACACACACACACACACACACACACACACACACACACACACACACACACACACACAGTTTTCATTGCCATAGAAACAAACCCGTACTGTGTGGTGTGTGTGTGTGTGTGTGTGTGTGTGTGTTGTGTGTGTGTGTGTGTGTGTGTGTGTGTGTGTGGTGTGTGTGTGTGTGTGTGTGTGTGTGTATGCATCTATGTACTGAATAAAGGCATTATATAGTACTGTAAAAGCACAAAATGCATCCAATTACTGTGAAGAATAAAACCATAATGCGGTGCATTTTCAACCTTTTTTCATACCAGGGACAACCTTTTATTCAGGATGTAATTCATCATATAATCCATGTATTCATCATAATGTTGTAGGCCTACTGTTATGGTACATTATACTGTATATAAGCCTATAGCAGGGGTTTTCAACAGGTGGTCCGGGGACCACCAGTGGTCCCTGAGAGGATTCCAGGTGGTCCCCAGGCTGAATGATGGAAAATTGGTTAACCTGATGTAACTCTTTGCGTGTGTAAAAATGAAACCAAATGGACCCTTGCGGGTCCATTTGGTTTCATGTTTACACTCTCAAGAGTTAAAATATTCATCATGTGAATTATCCCAAGTCTACACAACTAGAGAATGTAGAAGATTAATGGTCATTTTGATCTGTATGTTGGACTGTTTGGTTTCCCCAAATCCAGCCTGGAATTGTGGACAAAAAGCAAAATAAATCTTTAGTTTTGGGGTCTGTGGTGCTAAAATGTCACCATTTGATGAGAATCTGTGGCTCAAATTCTGAATAGACAGTGGGCCCTGGGATCAAAAAGGTTGGAAACCACTGACCTATAGGCATAGAAACTCGGCACATATAGTACTACTGTATGTTGGAAGTTCATATGACCATGAATTAGAGTTCATGGTCAAATAAATCTTGAGGGAAATATAACAACCGTCTGACCTCAATGCTTTGCGAGCGCCACTGTGTGCGTGTGCGTGTGCGTGTGCGTGTGTGTGTGTGTGTGTGTGCGCATGTGCGTGTGTGTGTATACCTCTCAGCATGATGCTCTTCACAGCATGAAATCCTGAGAATTGGATTATCTGTAAGAGGTACAGTGTAAGTTGGATAAATCAACACA
>CM076973.1:53548033-53695533 GCA_039105355.1 Benthosema pterotum
GGAGCATGTCTCCTCCTCTGCGTCATCAGTGCACATATACTGTACCAGTGGTTTTTAAACCTTTTTCATACCAGGGCCCACTATTTATTCAGAATTTGAGCCACGGAGGACCACCATTTGATGATATATTAGCCCCACAGACCCCAAAACTAAAATGTATTATTTTGTTTTTGCTTTTGTCCACAATTCCAGGCTGGATTTGGGAAACCAAACAGTCCAACATCCAGATCAAAATGACCATTAATCTTCTACATTCTCTAGTTGTGTAGACTTGGGATAATTCACATGATGAATATTTTAACTCTTTGAAAGTGTAAACATGAAACCAAATGAACCCGCAATCCACAGTCCATTTGGTTTCATGTTTACACTCAAAGAGTTGATCTGGTTAACCAACTGTCCATCATTTAGCCTTTAACTTTCAACTGCTCCACATCCGCGTGTGCGCCTGTGTACGTGCACGTGGTGCATGCACAAGTGGGCAAGAGCACGTTTGGAGTGGGAAGGCAACAATATGCAGCTCACTGTCAACAATACACACTGTGGTGTCGCGCGCGTGCGCGCACACAACACACACACACACACACACACACACACACACACACACACACACACACACACACACACACACACCACACACACACACACACACACACACACAATCAAAATAAGGCAAAATAGGGCCACTGGGTGTCATTCAGGTCAGGGCCGGATTTAGCCAGCCCTACTAGGGTGGGCTGGAAGAATGGCAGGCTGGGCAACGTTTTTCATATGAAGCAGTGGTTTACAACCTGTCTGACACCAGGGCCCACTACTTATTCAGCATTTGAGCTACAAACCACCTTTTGAGGACACCTTTTGAGAGCGGACCCTTGCGGGTCCGTTTGGTTTCATTTTTACGCTCTCAAATTTAGTCTGGGGACCACTAGTGGCCCCTGGACCACTGGTTAAGCTAAAGCTAAATATAGCAACAAATGTGCCAAGTTGGCAACACTGCCTTTCTCTCTCCGTTTTAGCACTTGTAGCTTCGGAGTACAGTACAATACCACTGTGTAGATTTATGGAAACACACTATAGTCTATAGCATACCTGGGCATTATGCGGCCCGGGGGCCAAATGCGGCCCTTTGGCTGACTCTGACCGGCCCTGGGACCACCAGTGGTCCTTGAGAGAGTTCCAAGTTAAATATGGAAAGTTGGTTATCCAGATGTAACTCTTTGAGAGCGTATAAATGAAACCAAATGGACCCTTGGGGTCCATTTGGTTTTATTTTCACACTAGCAAGAGTTAAAATATTCATCATCTGAATTAGCCCAAGTCTACACATTCAATCAGAGAATGTAAGAGAATGGTTCATTTTTGTTATCCTGTTTTGTTTCCCAAATCCAGCCTGGAGTTGTGGACAAAAACAAAAAAATCTTGAAGAAAGTTTTACAATCTGTGGGGCTAAAATGTCATCAAATTGTGGTCCGTGGCTCAAATAGTGAATAAATAGTGGGTCCTGGTGTCAAAATGGTTGGTCTTACCCTTACTTTTATCTTGAAATTAAATTAATATTACCGCAGACTTTAGTTCAGCCTTTAGTCTTGGCTTCTCCACAATATTTTATGCATTATATTTGGCCCCTTGGGAAAAATAACTGCCCAGCCCTGTGTGGACTGTGTGTGTGTGTGTGTGTTGTGTGTGTGTGTGTGTGTGTTGTGTGTGTGTTGTGAGTGTGTGTGTGTGTGTGTGTGTGGTGTGTGTGTGTGTGAATGGATGATCATAATGCACATCTATGCATCTATGTACTGAATAAAGGCATTATATAGTACTGTAAAAAGCACAAAATGCATCCAATTACTGTGAAGAATAAAACCATAATTCAGTGCATTTTCAACCTTTTTTCATCCCAGGGACAACCTTTTATTCAGCATGTAATTCATCATATATTCCATGTATTCATCATAATGCTGTAGGCCTACTGTTATGGTACATTATACTGTATAAAAAGCCTATAGCAGGGGTCCGGGGACCACCAGTGGTCCCTGAAGGATTCCAGGTGGTCCCCAGGCTGAATGATGGAAAATGGTTAACCTGATGTAACTCTTTTGAGAGCGTAATCATGAAACCAAATGGACCCGCAGGGTCCATTTGGTTTCATGTTTATTTTAAACTCTCTGAATATTTTAACTCTCAAAGAGTTAAAATATTCATCATGTGAATTATCCCCAAGTCTACACAACTAGAGAATGTAAAAGATTAATGGTCATTTGGTTTCACAAATCCCAGCCTGGAATGTGGACAAAAAGCAAAATAGATCTTTATTTTTGGGGTCTGTGGGGCAAAAATGTCATCAAAAGGTGGTCTGTGGCTCAATTTCTGAATAGACAGTGGGCCCTGGTATGAGAAAGGTTGTAAACCGCTGACCTATAGCCATAGGAACTCAGAATATATAGTACTACTGCATTATGGAAGTTCATATGACTCATGAATGAGAGTTCATGGTCAAATAAATCTCACAACCGTCTGACCTCAATGCTTTGCGAGCACCACTGGTGTGTGTGTGTGTGTTGCGTGCTGTGCGTGTGCGTGTGCGTGTGCGTGTGCGTGTGCGTGTGCGTGGCGTGGCGTGTGCGTGTGCGTGTGCGTGTGTGTGTGTGTGTGTATACCTCTCAGCATGATGCTCTTCACAGCATGAAATCCTGAGAATTGGGTTTATCTGTAAGAGGTTACAGGTGTAAGTTGGATGAATCAACACACAGCAGGAGACTTTCTGATGTGTTCACTACAGTACCAGGTGGACTGGGTATTATAAAGGGGAATTCCACCCATTTTCCAACATTCTAATATACAGTATCATTAGTATAGACCCTAGAGCAGGGTTTTCATCAACCTTTTTGACACCAGGGACCCCATTTATTCAGCATTTGAGCCACGGACCACCATTTGAGGACATTCTAGCCCCACAGACCCCAAAACTAAATAATTATTTTGCTTTTGTCCATCTTCTAGTTGTGTAGACTTTGGGGCTAATTCAGATGACGAATATTTTAACTCTTGAGAGTGTAAAAAATGAAACCAAATGGACCCGCAAGGGTCCATTTGTTTCAATTTACACTCTCAAGTTTACATCTGGTTTAAGCAATTTAGCTGGGACCACCTGGAACCCTCTCAGGGACACTGGTGGTCCCCGGACCACCTGTTAAAACCCCTGCCCTATAGGTGTTGGGTGGGACATGATAAAAAACGTTCCCCCATTCTGTATTCCCAAGAAATGGAGGTCTGAAGAAAACCACTAACATGGTGAAACATCTTGATGACATCATCAAGATGTATTTTCACCATGTTAATGGATTTCTTTAGACACTTCTTTTTTTCTGAGAGCGTACAAATGGCAACCAAATGAACCCGTTAGGGTTCGTTAGGGTTCATTGTGGTTGCATTTTGACGCGGGCGATGAAGCCGCACCCATACCATTTTCAGTTACAGGACTAATATTAGTCAAGTAAAGCATCAATAATAACATCAGTTGTTGTTGAAGTTGCAACAGACACGCAGCATGCATAAAGCTAAAGGTCTGACTCAGAGAGTTTTCTGTTTTCAATGATGAAATGCTGTTGGTTTAGTGGTGACACAGCTGTAGTTAGTTAGTAGCAGTATAGTGTTTCAAATTATTTTAATTATAAGCACTTTAATTTGAAATATCTTGAATTTGGGTTGTTTTGCATGCCGTCATGTTTGGTGGGGCGTTCTGGGCATTTAGGGGGGCATTGCTCCCCCATACCCATGCCTAGATCCGCCCCTGTCACTTTGTCTTTCCTAGTGTTTCTTATCCCATTTTAGCTATTAGTTATTTTGAAGCATTGAGTCTATACTTGCGCCGATGTACTGTACTGGAAACGCATTTGATTGACGTGTGTGTTGCTTTGCTCGCGGTCGCATTTGCATGACCGTTGCGTCCGTTTTTCCCCCCTCTCTAAAGCATTTTCCTGTTCATTATCCTTCCATTGGCAGTAATTACCCATAAGGCAGCGTGTGGAACACGCCGCTCCTCCGGCGCTACGCGGAGCATTGTGCTTCCTAACAGCAAAGCAATTATGAGCCATTACCTCTTCGCGCTGCGCCGGGGCCAGAGTGTGCTAGCGCGCCGCCGCGCAGTTATTATCAAGCACAGGCAGCTTTGTAAACAACTCTTGTTATATAACCCATAATATGCGAAGTAAATGAAATGCATCAAGTGCCTTTGTCCCCGTGTCGTAGCGTGGCGTAGCGTGGCGTATAGGTGGCGTTGGTGTCGCGCATGCATTCACTCGGGAGGAAGCGAGACGTTGGTGGAAAGCTCTACAAGCCGTTTAGAATCCGTTGGTTTAATTGTTAAAGATGGAGAGTGCTATGATTTTTTCCCACTCTAAAATATAAACAGGTATTATTGTTACAATTGGTGGAAGAATTGTGAAAAAGTGTACAGTATTTGTTGAAATGTTTTTATGTGAGCACTCCACCAGTTCATTAAGTACAGCTGGTGGGTGGTGATGGGTGGAGATCACCTGAACTGAAGCCACGCCCACAGCTTTAGTCGCATGATAAAGGGCAGGGCCGGATTGGCCATCTGGAGTACAGGGAGTTGGACAGGTTTTTTTTTTGCCGCCAGGGCAGGCCAGGGCGCCAGGCCCAGGCCAGGCAAACTAGTGTTTCTATCCTTCAAAAAAGAAAAGGTGTCCTACACCAGAGCCTTCAAGTAGGAGAGTTGCCATATTCCCGTTCACTCCTGTGCGCCAGGGCGCTGCTGGAGGCAGTGTTGCCAACTGCCAAGATCCAAAATGCACTAGTGGCACTTCCAAAATGCACTAGAATGTGCTAGATGCTCGTCTGGAACATACAGATCAAAATGACCATTAATCTATCTTCTAAATTCTCTAGTTGTGTAGACTAAGTTGATCACATGATAAAAATTTTAACTCTTGAGGGCGTAAAAAATGAAACCAAATGGACCGCAAGGGTCCATTTGGTTTCATTTTTACGCTCTCAAAGAGTTACATCTGGTTACATCTGGTTAAATCTCTTTATATAAACTCTCTCTATGAGTCAAATCCACTTTAGCCTGGTCTAGCCATCAATGATTTTGGCCTTGGGGGGCGGGGGTGTCGTGGGATCCACACGGCGGAAGTGCTGCGCTCTGATTTGATCTCACTAACGTGTCGTCATCTCCGGCCCCTCCACGCCCGTCCATGCTGTTCTACGTCACATCATTTAGAGCCACGCCCACCCCGGAAGGTTCACTCCTCCCTCTGTTCTACGTCACATCATTCATTTAGAGCGACGCCCACCCCGGAAGGTTGGACACTCCCCTCAAGGCCACTTTCCAACGTGCGTAGTCCAGGCTTTCCGTTTTCGCGCAAGGCGGACGAAAATGAAAGCCTGGGTGTCGAGGCTAAATCCACTTGACCACTCTGTCCTTGCATCATCTCCTCTCCTCCTCGCTGGGGGCGGAGCTAAGGAGAACACGAGGGGAGTGAGCGAGTGTGAAAGTTGCTGTATCGGAACACACCCTTAGTCACTCAAACAGTCACGTATGGTGCAGGGGTGGATCTAGGCATGGGCATGGGCATGGGGGGGGCAATGCCCCCCTAAATGCCCAGTCTGCCCCACCAAACACGATGGCATGCAAAACAACCCGAGATATTTCAAATTAAAGTGCTTATATTTAAAATGATGTGAAACACTACTACTGCTACTAACTAACTACAGCTGTGTCACCACTAAACCAACAGCATTTCATCATTGAAAACAGAAAACTCTCTGAGTCAGACCTTTAGCTTTATGCATGCTGCGTGTCTGTTGCAACTTCAACAACAACTGATGTTATTATTGATGCTTTACTTGACTAATAAAAGTCCTGTAACTGAAAATGGTTATGGCTTCATAAACGAAGACCCCCCCATACAATTTTCTCTGCCCCCCCAATTGGGACATGTTACATCTGCCCCTGGTATGGTGATAAAACTTCCTCTGATATTACCTGGAAAAAAACAGCACTCTGGTACGCTTTACACACACACACACACACACACACACACACACACACAACACACACACACACACACACACACACACACACACACACACACACACCACACACACACACAACACACACAACACACACACACACACACACACACACACACACACATTTCCAATGAGTCATTGGTGCAGGATGTCGGCAAGAGAGAGACAGACAGACAGACAGACAGAGAGCATTGCGCTGCTTGCATACATTTGTGTTTTTCCTTTTTTTTTTTAACTTAAGTTGCCATTTAAACGTTGTCAACTGTATTAATATGTACTGTATTGAATGCCAGACTCCTGTGATGTGATTTCTGCTGTGATTTTTATTGATCATCATTTCTGGTCATTCTGTGGTGGGAATATTACTTTACCTTGTTAATATATTACTTATTAATTTATTACTTTCATTTTAAAGCAATATATTATATTACAGTATTACTGTCTGGGCAAGAGTAATATATTAATATTACTATTACATATTACTTTTTTTTTGCTGGTGGTGGCCATGCATTACAAGTATAAAGGCATTCTCAAAAGTAGTGTCATTTGTATTGTATTGAGTTATTTCCTAAAATATTAGCACAACGTCAGTCCATTTTTGACCCCTCTGCTTTTTGTGTCCATGATGTCACTATGCCCAAAAGGCTGTTCCGTGTGTGTGTGTGTGTGTGTGTGTGTGTGTGTGTGTGTGTGTGTGTGTGTGTGTGTTGTGTGTGTGTGTGTGTGTGTGTGTGTGTGCGTGCGTGTGTGTGTGTGTAGCAGTGGAAAGTGTGGGTGTATTTCGAATATTTATTCATGGCAGCAATTCTGGTGAAATGTTGCGCAATAACAATGACTGTATTTTGATGGTATCTTCATTTCCTAATTGAAAGAAGAAGAACTCTCTCCGTCTCTGACATCTGTTTGCAGAGTGAAAAGTCACTCAGCGTTTCTCTGGTCACCGACTGCAGTTTGGACAAGACACTGATTTGAAAGAGGTAGCAATTTATTTATTACTTCATCTTTTGTATAGACATCTACATCAGGGGTTTTCAACCAGTGGTCCGGGGACCACCAGTGGTTCCTGAGAGGATTCCAGGTGGAATGATGGAAAGTTGGTTCAACAGATGTAACTCTTTGAGTTAAAATATTCATCATGTGAATTATCCCAAGTCTACACAACTAGAGAATGTAGAAGATTAATGGTCATTTTGATCTGTATGTTGGACTGTTTTGCTTTCTCTCAAATCCAGCCTGGAATTGTGGACAAAAGCAAAATATATCTTTAGTTTTGGGGTCTGTGGGGCTAAAATGTCATCAGATGATGGTCCGTGCCTCAAATGCTGAATAGATATAGTGGGCCCTGGTTTGAAAAAGGTTGAAAACCACTGATCTAGATGTTTTCTACTGCTGCAGAACTGAATCAAGACAAGTTGTTGTTAGCTCAGTGTGAGTAGCACGGTTTGGGTGTGACAAGTTGTAGGTGAAGTACTGGGAGCTGATGGTACTGTAGGTGTGGCGCACATATGTCAAACTCAAGGCCCGGGGGCCAAATCAGGCCCGTGAATGAATTATCTTTGGCCCGCGGGATGAAATTGAATTAGTATTAGAACTGGCCTTCTGGCATATTGCACACACCATGATAAGAAATTAATGCAACTAATTGTTTTAATTCCTCAACTCAGTCTCATTTACTTTCAAAAAATCCCCGAAAAATAGCAGGTGTTCATGTCTCATAGCGCGCCACAGAGTGGCGCGCTATGAGACGTGAACACCTGCTATTTTTCATTAAAACTTAAAACAGTTTTTTAATGCAGCCAGTTTCATCTTTACAATTATCTTGCCATTAAGAGACATTGATTTTTGAAGGGAAAATACTTTTTTTGCTGTTTGACAGTGACGTCATCGCAAACCGGTGTTGAAACACAGACCGGTATCTCCGGCCCTCGACTAGTACCAATTTTTCTATTTTGGCCCACTCTGTATTTGGGTTTGACACCCCTGGATATGGCGCAACACCTCAGCAATCTAACCTCTCCCAGGGGCCTGGTGATGTGGCCAAAAATCTACACTAAACACATGAGGCAAAAGCTCTACTTGGTAGATGATATTGTGGTTTATTGAGTGTCAGGATAGCATCGTCATTGCATGCATTCAAGCAAGCATAGAGTCATTATAAAAAGCAGGGGTTTTCAACCAGTGGTCCAGGGACCACTAGTGGTTCTTGAGAAGGTTCCAGGTGGTCCCCAGGCTAAATGATGGAAAGTTGGTTAACCAGATGTAACTCTTGAGTGTGAAAATGAAACCAAATGGACCCTTGCGGGTCCATTTGGTTTCATTTTCACACTCTCAAGAGTTAAAATATTCATCATCTGAATTAGCACCACTTAATTAAGGAGTCTACACTATTTTATTGGCAAAATCCAGCCTGGAATTGTGAACAAAACCAAAAGAATTCTTCAGTTTTAGGTCTTTGGCGCTAAAATGTCCTCAAATGGTGGTTCGTGGCTCAAATGCTTAATAAATGGTGGTCCCTGGAGTCAAAAAGGTTGAAAACCCCTGCATTATAGCATGGTTCCATGTATCAGCACATACTGGAGACCCGGCGGCCCTCAATGACTGGACCCCCAATCTGTGTGTTCGATGCATCACACAGCATGACGAGTTTCAACAGCAATATTTAAATGTCCTTTAGCAATTGGAATGGAAATTCACCACGTCACTATAGCCGCTAGACCCTGGGAGATGGATTGCTGTGATAGGGAGTCTATCTTCATTACAGTGCTCTATAGTCTATGGTGTTACCAGCTGATACCGACAACAAGCCAACTGGCAGTTGAGTTACTTATTTGACCTTCAAAATTGGTTATTAATGTAACCTAATATGTATGTAACCTAATATGTTAGGTAGAATCAATTGATACTTGGGTTATTTTTGACCCTCGAAATTAGGTTATTAATGTAACTTAATACATTTGGTCAATAACGTATTATTCGGTCAAATTGACCAAAGACCCAGTTGGTGTTTTTGTTTTTTTTTTACCAAATCTTTGGTTGAAGTTAGCTTGTTTCTGACCATTCTTTTTTTCTCTGTGTATTTTTGGGGTTTTCAGGACGATGGGGGAGGTGACCACAACAACCGATGTTTTTCACAACTACTCCGACGGTTACTACTACGACTACCTTAACGACTCACACTGTGACTACGGGGAGGACGGATGTGACTATGATTATACGGATGTGATCGATAAATCCCACCGCGTCATGACGGCGGTCATCCTCACGGTGGTGTGTGTGCTGGGCGTGTTGGGGAACGGCCTGGTGATCTGGGCCGCAGGTTTCAGGATGAAGAAGACCGTCAGCACCGTTTGGTACCTCAACCTGGCGGTGGCGGACCTCCTGGTCACGGCGGCCATGCCTCTGGGCGTCGTACGCAGCGTTCTGGACTACCACTGGCCCTTCGGACGCTTCCTGTGCAAGCTGGACGCTCTGCTGTTCTACATTAACATGTACGCCAGTATCTACACCCTGGTGGTCATCGGTGTGGACAGGTGCGTGAGCGTGGTCTGTCCGGTGTGGACGCGCTGCAGCGGCCGCCGCACCGTCAGGAACGCGTCCTGGGTGGGGATGGGGGTCTGGGTGGTGGTCCTGGCTCCCAGCATCACTCACCTCATCTTTAGGACGTTTAAGTCGTACGAGGACCACCCTGAGCATCCTGACCTCCTGACCTGCGAGGACGTTCCTGATCTCCACCTGGTCATCGTTGACTTCCTGTTTGGATTCCTGCTTCCTTTCTCAGCCATCGTCTCCTGCTACTCCGCCGTGGTCCTCCGGCTCAGGAACAACCGCCTGCTGGCCGCTCGGTCCGGTCGCTCCTTTAAAACGATGGCGGCTGTCGTCTCTGCCTTCTTCCTGTGCTGGACGCCCTTCCACGTGGTCCGGCTGATCGACGTGTGTTCTCCGGGTCGAGAGCCCGAGGGAAGGCTGAATCTGGTGCTGTACTTCTTGGAGCCCATCACCCTCACCCTGGCTCTGGTCAGCAGCTGTGTGAACCCTCTGCTCTACCTGTTCCGCCACGGCGTCAGGGACGTCAGGGACGCGCTCCGCAGCCGCTCCATCCTCAAGGTTCTGGAGAAAGCCCTGGCTGAAGAGCCGTCTGGCACCACCACCAGCACCCCCAGACCATCAGACACCACCAGCACCCCCAGACCATCAGACACCCCCTGTCCACCGATCAGTCTGCCTGAGAGACTGGTTTAACGTTTAGAGACTGTCTGAGACACTGGTTTAGGGTTTAGACTAGAGACTGTCTGAGATACTGGTTAGGGTTTAGACTAGAGACTGTCTGAGACACTGGTTTAGGGTTTAGAGACTGTCTGAGACACTGGTTTAGGGTTTAGACTAGAGACTGTCTGAGACACTGGTTTAGGGTTTAGACTAGAGACTGTCTGATACTGGTTTAGGGTTTAGAGACTGTCTGAGACACTGGTTTAACGTTTAGAGACACTGGTTTAGGGTTTAGACTAGAGACTGTCTGAGATACTGGTTTAACGTTTAGAGACACTGGTTAGGGTTTAGACTAGAGACTGTCTGAGACACTGGTTTAGGGTTTAGATAGAGACTGAGACACTGGTTTAGGGTTTAGAGACTGTCAGATACTGGTTTAGGGTTTAGACTAGAGACTGTCTGAGACACTGGTTTAGGGTTCAGAGGAATTAAGGGTCGTATCTGTGATATCTGCTTTATGTTTTATGCATATTTATATAGATTTATATTTCTGTTTCTAGACCAGCACACTGCTCTGGCTGTTAAGTGCTTATAAATAAAATTGACTCGAGTTGAATGAATGGGTCTGCTTTATATGTTTTAATTCACGCAGATTGTCCGTCTGTCCGTCCAGAACATATTTAGAATGTGTGTGTGTGTGTGTGTGTGTGTGTGTGTGTGTGTGTGTGTGTGTGTGTGTGTGTGAATGTGTGTGTGTGTGTGTGTGTGTGCGTGCGCGCGTATAATACGTCACATGTGTGCATCCACGTGTTCATGTGTGTGTTTTTTTATTGAAAAGTTCAAGCTGATGGCATGGTACGCTATTATAAAAGTAAATGTTCATGTAGGCCTACAGTTTTGGGTAAAATTGGGCACTGGATTTAAATTCATGTTTTGTTATTAAAAGTAAAAACACACCCGCACACTGTCCTCAATTGCAGTGGAATTTATTAAGGGAGCAGCAACGTTTCGGCCTATGCGGCCATCATCAGGCTGTATCTTTTTTCAAGGACAAAGGGGAGAGCCTGCTATATAGACTAGCCAGCCTATGGTGAACCTGTCTGAGCGCACCATGTGACTCAGTCCATTTAAGGTGACAGTTACAATAAAGTTTTTTATAAAGGTAAACTGTCACAAAAAAGAGAGAAGCTCCTATTGCAGTGTGTATTAAAAATAATAAAATCCATGTCTTCATGTAAGTAATCAACTGGCTAAGTTCTGATAGGTACAGGTTTCAATTTTGGACCTTTGGCTCAAAGACTAAACTAACTTGCAAAAGGCATATGAGAGTATAACACATGGAACCAAATGGACCCTTACAAGTCCATGTGGACACTCTTAGAGTTAAGGAGGTCCTTGAAAAGCAAACATTAACATTAGTATTGTAACTAGCACATAAATGTAAAGGATGCTCAATAACACTGATTTATTAAAGATGAAATGCCATGATTTTTCCACAGTAAAAAAAAAAACATCATTTATAGGTAATATTAAAGAGGAATTCCACCCATTTTCAACATTCTAATATGTAATTTATATACCTTAGAGGTGTTGGGTGGACATGAAAAAGTTTCCCCATTCTGTGTTTCCAAGAAATGGAGGTCTGAAGAAAACCACTAACGTGGTGAAACATCTTGATGACATCATCAAGATGTATTTTCACCATGTTAATAGATTTCTTTAGACGCTTCTTTTTTCGGAGAAAAAAAATGTTGAAAATGCGAGGGATTCCCCTTTAAAGAAAAAAAAAGTGCACAGTATTTGTTCAAAAGTTGTTTTTACGGTAATACGCCCACCTGTTCATTAAGTATGTGTGAGTTTAACTTTAGCACCTATAACCCAGACTCTCTGCTCCAACCTCTCCTATAGTCCCTCCCACTCCTTTCAAAAGGACAGTTCAGAGCTGCACATCTGTTTAGGCTGAGTAAACACACATAAAAAAAAGAAAAACAAGAAGCTGAAGTTTCCCAAAGTTTCCTAATCGTCCAATTCAGAGGTTTTCAACCAGTGATCCTTGAGAGGGTTCCAGGTGGTCCCCAGTAGTGATGTGCGGGTCAGGTTTTTTCATGACCCGCGGGTCCCGCATGTTACAATATTCTGACCCGCCCCAACCCGCCCCGCAAAGAAAGTGAACATTTCTTGACTCGGCCCAACCCGGCCGCGGCTCCTGCGGTTAACCCGCGGGACCCGCGGGTTACAGGTCGACCCGCACATCACTACTGCACGCCCCTGAAAATTCTGTCTGAAATTTATTATACATTATCTGACCCACCCCAACCCGCCCCGCAAAGAAAGTGAACATTTCTTGACTCGGCCCAACCCAGCCCGCGGTTAACCCGCGGGACCCGCGGGTTACGGGTCGACCCGCGCATCACTAGTCCCCAGCTAAGTTGGTTAACCAGTGTAAAAATTAAACCAAATGGACCCTTGCAGGTCCATTTGGTTTAATTTTACACCCTCAAAGTTAAAACATTCATCATGTGAATGAGCCCATAGTCTACACAACTAGAGAATGTAGAAGATTAATGGTCATTTAGATCTGTAGTTAGTTTTGGGGTCTGTTGGGTGAAAACGTCGTCAAATGGTGGTCTGTGGCTCAAATGCTGAATAAATAGTGGGCCCTGGGATCAAACAGGTTGAAAACCACTGGTCTAATTGTCTGAACACATACTGTACAACAACACAATAGGGATTTTAGCAAGTCGTATAAATGCTTGTAAGGTAGTGACTATATACAATATACAATACATACTGTACAGTATATCACAGCACACCTTTTACTACAATGTGTGTGCATTCCGTCTACATGACATTCCCATTAAACTAGGATATGTATAATTTCCATAGTCTACAACCTCTTACTTGGACCGACCAAAGTAAACAGGAAACCAACTTAGCAATTCCATATACATGAATATAGCAAAGTAAACAAATATAATCTACAGCATTGAAAACTGTACAAAGGGAAAACAAAGGGAAACTTACATAATCTGGCTGTACCAACCCTCCATATACAAAGCGTTTTCTACCTAGCCTGATTGTGGTCTGTGGGCTGAACCCAGGCTATTTTCTACCCATTTCTACCCATCTATGCATTTTGCCTATATAGGCAACCCCAGGTGTGCTATTCTGGGGCAATTACTGGACACCACCACCCCCTCTGGTTGCACTGGAGTCTGATCAGCTGAGTGTGGTCTGAGTAGGTGGAGTTTAAACAGTAGAGAGAGCATTTTCTACACTCTCATATTAATGTGCATTCTGCCTAGTGCCAACAAGCTCACAACCACCTCAATGCGATGCATTGAGAGCTTGTAGATCTGCCGTGTGGCCGTGCCGATAACATTTCCAGCGGATTCTGCCGTTATCAGTGGATAAGATCACAGTTATCACGTTGTCATCAGCAGGACTTTTTCGTCTCAGAATGGCCATGCTCTGCAGACTCCCATTGTTCCGAGATGCAAAACCCCCTAGACC
Source organism: Benthosema pterotum (assembly GCA_039105355.1). NCBI lineage: Eukaryota > Metazoa > Chordata > Actinopteri > Myctophiformes > Myctophidae > Benthosema > Benthosema pterotum. Next base: position 53,561,801 of record CM076973.1, read on the forward strand.
CCTCCGACCGTAACCCTAAGCCTAAATGCCTGATTTTGCTACAAACATTGTTACACCCTTCTCTAAACCTACCCCTAAACCTAACCGCAAGCAGATTTGACTATTATCAGTGGATAAGATTGCAGTTGTCATCAGTGAGTAGGCTCCAGACAACATGCCTCCTCGATAAGATGGTGCTGATAACCAGCCTAGTGGGAATTATGGCTTGATAACGGTAGAAGCGGGTGCAGGGAAATGGCAATGAAAATCGCCATTTCGACTTCAGCGACACGGGCGATGAAGTCGCACCCCATACCATTTTCAGTTACAGGACTTTTATTAGTCAAGTAAAGCATCAATAATAACATCAGTTGTTGTTGAAGTTGCAACAGACACGCAGCATGCATAAAGCTAAAGGTCTGACTCAGAGAGTTTTCTGTTTTCAATGATGAAATGCTGTTGGTTTAGTGGTGACACAGCTGTAGTTAGTTAGTAGCAGTAGTTGTGTTTCAAATACTTTTAAATATAAGCACTGAAATATTTTGGGTTGTTTTGCATGCCATCATGTTTAGTGGGGCAGTCTGGGCATTCCCCCCCCCCCCCCCCCCCCCCCCCATGCCTAAATCTGCCCCTGCTTCTTATAGTATTAAATATTAGCTGGTTGTGTTGTGTGGACTGTTAGTCGGCCGCCCAAGTACCTCAGGTCAGATAGTTTATTTTCCAGTGTATCCATGTGGCATGGTTTGTTAGGAAAAAATGGAATACATTCAAACAATGGTCATGAACGATATACACTGTTAAATATGTGCAGTAGATCATAACAATGGACCGTATGGATCAACAATATAAACGAGACTAAGTGGACAGGCTACAAACTGCATTGCAAACAGGCAAAGATGCATATAGTCAACACTGGGCATTTAGACCTCAGAACGAAGGAAACCATTAACTATTTTGTATTATGGTATGACAATCCGCTACACAGGGGAACATGTTACAAATAAGGCTGTTGAAAATAGTTAATTAATGGGATTAAATTAATTTTGTTGATTAATTTGATTAAAATTTTTAACGCAATTAACTCATGTGCAAACTCACTCAACCCACTGAGTATTTTCTCATTGAAAGAAATGGGCAGAGCACAGATTTACGGAGACATATAACCGTGTGTCTCCCTGTAACCGGAGCCATAGAGTATAACTGGAGGATCTACAAGCATTGAGGGCTTGTAGATCACCTATTTTGATGAATATTTTAAAGATAAATGGTTATTTTTTTTACAGATTCGGTTTCCTTTTTAAATGTTGAAATCCTGTACAGAAAAACATGCATATTTTGGACATAGTTCGAATGGTGATGATTAATCATGATTAAATTAATTTTGAAGCTAGATTAATTTGATTAAATTTTTTAATCATTCAACATCCCTAGTTACAAACATGTCAAACATGTCCAAATCTTACTTTACTTAGCTTATGGCAGTCCATCGATGAGTTGCTCCAAGGACAGATTAGTGGATAGTTTGTTGTAGCTGAAGTCTTGGCCTGTGTGCAGCCAGGTGGCTGCTCAGGCCGATGCGTGATCCGCAGACTTTATCACAGGAGGGGCAGGGGAAGGCGGCAGCGGTGGTCGGTGGTGCTGTGGCACGAAGGTGTCTTCGTGCACGCCTCTGTGCTCTCCTCGCTATGATACCCTCCGAAAGATGTGCAATTCCCTGGTGGCAGGAAGCGCTCCAGTTGTCCCGGTCAGCAGCCAGAGACTCCAATGTTGTTGGTTGGATGGCACACTTTTTCAGGAGGGTTTTGATGTGGTCCTTGAATCAAAATTCCCTGCATCGTGACCAGAGTTGGGGGTAACGAGTAACGAGTAACGAGTAACGAGTAATATTACTACTTTTTCAGGTAACGAGTAGTGTAACGACGTTACCTCCTAGAAAATAGTAATAATATTACAGTTACTTCTACTAATATTACTTCGTTACTTTTGTCATGCTGCTGCGTTCAACAGTATTGCGTTGGTGAAGGGAGATGAGCTAATGTCAGTTTAGCTTGATCGGAAAAAAGATGAGCAGCGGACTTTTATTAGGCAGACGTACAAAGACATCTGGTGTCAAAGCTGCGGCATTGAGGCGTCAGAAACGTAGCGCTCGAAAGCTGTTTGTGCAGCTTGTTGTCCCTATTTATTGTCCCGATCCTCAATAGAAGTATATGTAGAAGAGCCGCGCTTGGACTGGCCACTTAAAGAGAACGGAGTTGGCGCTAATGCTCTGCGCTCTTACCTCTCCGGTGAAACTCCGTTGATTCTTTGTTGAGATTTGAATCGAAAAAATCTCAGTCCATTCTCACCCGATTGCAATAATTCCAACTGTGGTCCAAGTATATCCAAGGATATTTTCATTTGCCATATAAGTCATGCGTTTATAATATGAGTTTATCTCTCAATAGCTGTGGGAAATGTCCACACTTGAAGCCTGTATGTATGCGCTGTCTGTCAGGGGATTTCCCATAGGCTACACAGCTGTTCTGATTACGCGATGCCAGTGGCTTAATCATCAATTAAGACACTGGAGCTATAAGCCCTCATATACTCAATATTAAATCAAAAAGATCTTATGCTTATGTATGTTTATCATACATTTTAATTTTGCATTAAAACATATTTGACAGACAGAACTGTAACTAAATAACAATCCACTGACTGAAATAACAGCCTACTGCAACTATGTAATCTATGGTAGGCTATATGTTAATCATGTGCGGCATATAAATATTAAGATATTTTAGTATTTTTTCCAGGGTGGGATGTCTGTATTCATTCATCTAAATACATTTATCTAAATACATCCATCCATCGTCACCTGCTTATCGGTAGTCGGTCGTGGGGGCAACAGTCACCCAATTGATGTTTGGCTGATTTGTGACTCTTGTTACTCTTCTTCATTAGATTCAGCTCTAAAAGAAGCTGACAGATTGTGTAGTTGTAGCTAATTTCCTTTTTTTCAGGGATCTGGGTGCAAAAGTAATATAAAAAAGTAATATGTAATATACTACATATTACTTTTGCATCCAAGTAATAAGTAGTGTAATATTATTACTTTTCTGAAGGGGTAATAAGTAATAAGTAATATATTACTTTCCTAAGTAATATTCCCCAACACTGCCCCCGACAGACCTTTGGCCCTCTGAGAGCTGGCCGTAAAGGATCTGTCAGGGTAGAAGGTGGGGATGCATACGGATCACATGCCCAGCCCAACGGATTTGTTTTTGGCCAAGGAGTACTGTAATGCTGGGGATGTTGGTACGGTCATGGATTTCTGTGTCGGGCACTCTGTCTTCCCAGATCACCCCCAGGATCCTTTGGAGGCATTGGATGTGAAAGGAGAGCAAGGGCTTACATTTGTTAGTACGCATGGCTGGATTGAAGCTGCAGGTTCAGTCTGTGTGACGACTAGAGAGACTGAGTGAGGAGTGACAGTAGGGACCTGCTTATATATGCTACACCTGGGCTGTGATTGGCTAATGAGTTGAGTGGGGTGATGGCAAACACGAGTCCTTTATGGATGCAGGTATTGGGAATGTCCACCAGAACAGTGTTGCCAACTGCCAAAATTCCAAATGCACTAGAATGCACTAGAGTAGTGGTTTTCAACATTTTTCATTCCAGGGTCCACTATTTATTCTGCATTTCAGCCACAGATGACCTCCGTTTGATGTTGAGTTTAGTCTCTCTGACTAATGTAGGAGAAATAACCGGTGAAACATGTAGGATCTTGAAAATTAGGTGATTCAGATGTTTAAATGTAATTTCACTCTTATGATCTCAAGAGTTACAGATCTAAAAGGGTCCATTTGGTTACCAATGGTCCTTTCTAGGAAGGAAGGAGGACTCTATCATATAGGAGGAAAAATGGTGAAAAACGAGGGTTTTATCTCTGGCGCCTGTCAACCAATTTGACCCCAACTCACCAGCAAAAAAGCACTAGATTTTCCACCAGGAGGTTTTTAACTAATTTTGGCGCTATAGGGGGGGTCTGGAAAAAGCTAAATATAGTGACTAATGCGACAGGTTGGCAACACTGCACCAGAGGGCGCCAGTCAGACAGCATGGAGATCATTCACAACAGTTGTGACTGATTTGATATATATCGCTATATCATGTTTTTTTTTTTTTTTTTTTTTTTTTTTTTCAACACAAACGACTGAGATTTTATTATACTAGATCAGGGGTTTTCAACAGGTGGTCCGGGGACCACCAGTGGTCCTTGAGAAGGTTCCAGGTGGGCCCCAGGCTAAATGATGGAAAGTTGGTTAACCAGATGTAACTCTTGAGAGTGTAAAAATGAAACCAAATGGACCCTTGCGGGTCCATTTGGTTTCATTTTTACACTCTCAAGAGTTAAAATATTCATCATCTGAATTAGCACCACTTAATTACGAAGTTTACACTGTTTTGTTGGCAAAATACAGCCTGAAATTATGGACAAAATCAAAGGCATTCTTTCATTTTAGGTCTTTAATGTGAAAATGTCATCTAATGGTGGTCCGTGGCTCAAATGCTGAATAAATGGTGGTCCCTGGTGTCAAAAAGGTTGAAAACCCCTGCGATACTAGATCAAGGAGGATTCCACCCATTTTCAAGATTTCTTTCTGAGGGTGTACAAATGGAACCAAATGGACCCATTAGGGTCCATTTGGTTCCATTTGTACACCCTCAGAAAAAAGAAAAATCATTAACAAACACAACTTAAAGGTAGGGGAAGTGATTTCACTTTTGTCAGATATCACCCATTTTTTTCTGTTAAAATGCTCTATTATAAGGTGTGGAAACCACATATGGAGTTTCCCCCTCCCCCACGTTAGCAGAGGAGCTAATAAAAGTTCCCCAGGTCACCACAATTCTCCTCCAATCAGGAGAGAGCAGCAGGTTCACATAGTGTAGCTACTTTTGGGGGCCCCTAGTGCACCAGGCTGGTACTACACCATGAATTTCAAATCACTTCCCCTACCTTTAAAGGTAGGGGAAGTGATTTCACTTTTGTCAGATATCACCCATTTTTTTTCTGTTAAAATGCTCTATTATAAGGTGTGGAAACCATATATGGAGTTTCCCCCTTCCCCACGTTAGCAGAGGAGCTAATAAAAGTTCCCCAGGTGGAGGGTGAATTCTCCTCCAATCAGGATGGAGCAGCAGGTTCACATAGTGTAGCTACTGTTGGGCGCCCCTAGTGCACCAGGCTGGTACTACACCATGAATTTCAAATCACTTACCCTACCTTTAAGAATTGCGATATATTGCGATTATTTTGCCCTAATATGTTCTACTTCCATGTGTTCATCCTTCTTCTCCAGAACCATAACCTGTGGCTGAACCGTCTGTGCTGTGAACCCTCTGAGGTTCTCTGATGGAGCTCATCCAGGTGGTCCAGGCCTCCATGCTGCCCCAGGCAGGGCAGGACCCCTCTGGGGGGGTCCCCATGCCGGGGCGACACTCCCCTCTGCTGCTGCCCTCCACGCCCCGCCCCACCGGTAAATACCCCGCCTCTGGGCGGGGTTACAATCAGCACATCATCACCTATTAATCACAATTTTTTAAAGGACCACTTCACCACTTTTCAATGTATCTTCATATAATAGATCCTCACTAATGTACATGATAAAATACCACTATTTATTTCTACTCAGTCTGTGTCTCACAGGAGGGCTGTGGACAGTTCAGAAACCTCTTCCATTGACATCATTAATGGTGGAATCCAAGCTAATAGAACCTGCAGACTTTCTTCTACTACATCATCATTCTGCAGATTTTTTAAAACAATGTGTTTTTGAAAAGATATTCATATTTTTTATTATCGGGAGAACGATGGCTGACATTTTTGCATTGCGACTTTTCAGGAATAGAAAGCCTGCAGTTTCTATTAGCTTGGATTCCACCATTGAATCCATCATTGGAAGAAGTTTGTGAACTGTCCACAGCTCTCCTGTGAGACACAGACTGAGGAGAAGTTGAAAATTGGTGAAGTGGTCGTTTAATGACGTATAGTAACATGTTGAGAATGGGTGGAGTTCCCCTTTAATGATGTATAGTAACATGTTGAGAATGGGTGGAGTTCCCCTTTAATGACGTATAGTAACATGTTGAGAATGGGTGGAGTTCCCCTTCTAACCGTGTGTTCTGGTGATTGACAGCCCTGGAGGGTCCGGTTAGCACGGTGGTCCCCAACAGCAGCTGGTCCAACTGGACGCAGGCAGACGGAGGGGAGGGGTCCGCGGGGTTCGTACCCAGTGTAGCGGGGATCCTCATCCCTCTCATATACCTGATGGTCTGCATCGTTGGCCTGGTGGGGAACACTCTGGTCATCTACGTGGTCCTCAACTACCAGAGGTAGGTGGTCCTCAACTACCAGAGGTAGGTGGTCCTCAACTACCAGAGGTAGGTGGTCCTCAACTACCAGAGGTAGGTGGTCCTCAACTACCAGAGGTAGGTGGTCCTCAACTACCAGAGGTAGGTGGTCCCCAACTACCAGAGGTAGGTGGTCCCCAACTACCAGAGGTAGGTGGTCCTCAACTACCAGAGGTAGGTGGTCCTCAACTACCAGAGGTAGGTGGTCCTCTCAACTACCAGAGGTAGGTGGTCCTCAACTACCAGAGGTAGGTGGTCCTCTCAACTACCAGAGGTAGGTGGTCCCCAACTACCAGAGGTAGGTGGTCCCCAACTACCAGAGGTAGGTGGTCCTCAACTACCAGAGGTAGGTGGTCCTCAACTACCAGAGGTAGGTGGTCCTCAACTACCAGAGGTAGGTGGTCCTCAACTACCAGAGGTAGGTGGTCCTCAACTACCAGAGGTAGGTGGTCCTCTCAACTACCAGAGGTAGGTGGTCCCCAACTACCAGAGGTAGGTGGTCCCCAACTACCAGAGGTAGGTGGTCCTCTCAACTACCAGAGGTAGGTGGTCCTCAACTACCAGAGGTAGGTGGTCCTCAACTACCAGAGGTAGGTGGTCCTCAACTACCAGAGGTAGGTGGTCCTCAACTACCAGAGGTAGGTGGTCCTAAACTACCAGAGGTAGGTGGTCCTCAACTACCAGAGGTAGGTGGTCCTCAACTACCAGAGGTAGGTGGTCCTCAACTACCAGAGGTAGGTGGTCCTCAACTACCAGAGGTAGGTGGTCCTAAACTACCAGAGGTAGGTGGTCCTCAACTACCAGAGGTAGGTGGTCCTCAACTCAACTACCAGAGGTAGGTGGTCCTCAACTACCAGAGGTAGGTGGTCCTCTCAACTACCAGAGGTAGGTGGTCCTCAACTACCAGAGGTAGGTGGTCCTCAACTACCAGAGGTAGGTGGTCCTAAACTACCAGAGGTAGGTGGTCCTCAACTACCAGAGGTAGGTGGTCCTCAACTACCAGAGGTAGGTGGTCCTAAACTACCAGAGGTAGGTGGTCCTCAACTACCAGAGGTAGGTGGTCCTCAACTCAACTACCAGAGGTAGGTGGTCCTCAACTACCAGAGGTAGGTGGTCCTCTCAACTACCAGAGGTAGGTGGTCCTCAACTACCAGAGGTAGGTGGTCCTCAACTACCAGAGGTAGGTGGTCCTCAACTACCAGAGGTAGGTGGTCCTCAACTACCAGAGGTAGGTGGTCCTCAACTCAACTACCAGAGGTAGGTGGTCCTCTCAACTACCAGAGGTAGGTGGTCCTCAACTACCAGAGGTAGGTGGTCCTCAACTACCAGAGGTAGGTGGTCCTCAACTCAACTACCAGAGGTAGGTGGTCCTCAACTCAACTACCAGAGGTAGGTGGTCCTCAACTACCAGAGGTAGGTGGTCCTCTCAACTACCAGAGGTAGGTGGTCCTCAACTACCAGAGGTAGGTGGTCCTCAACTACCAGAGGTAGGTGGTCCTCAACTCAACTACCAGAGGTAGGTGGTCCTCAACTACCAGAGGTAGGTGGTCCTCAACTACCAGAGGTAGGTGGTCCTCAACTACCAGAGGTAGGTGGTCCTCAACTCAACTACCAGAGGTAGGTGGTCCTCAACTCAACTACCAGAGGTAGGTGGTCCTCAACTACCAGAGGTAGGTGGTCCTCTCAACTACCAGAGGTAGGTGGTCCTCAACTACCAGAGGTAGGTGGTCCTCAACTACCAGAGGTAGGTGGTCCTCAACTACCAGAGGTAGGTGGTCCTCAACTACCAGAGGTAGGTGGTCCTCAACTACCAGAGGTAGGTGGTCCTCAACTACCAGAGGTAGGTGGTCTCTGGCTGGATCAAACCTCTCTGTAACTGTAATGTGTTTTGGTGTTTTAAGTAAAAACAGTGGACCTACAAGCTCACAGCACGCCACCCGGAGCTTATCGGTCTGCCGTTTTTCAAAAATCGTGAAAATGTTATTTCAGAAGCATTTCAGAAACATTTTAACTCAAATCTTTGGTTCTGGGGGATCCCGAGAACAGCATCTTTTCATATGGGGGTCCGCAGCCAAATAAAGATAATTCTGGTGGTCCTTGGCATAAAATATGTTGAGTTCAGAAAAAATAGAATCTAGTGTCAGGAACTAGAATGTAGTGTCAGAAACTAGAATCTAGTGTCAGGAACTAGAATGTAGTGTCAGAAACTAGAATCTAGTGTCAGGAACTATAATCTAGTGTCAGGAACTAGAATCTAGTGTCAGAAACTAGAATCTAGTGTCAGGAACTAGAATCTAGTGTCAGGAACTAGAATGTAGTGTCAGAAACTAGAATCTAGTGTCAGGAACTAGAATCTAGTGTCAGAAACTAGAATCTAGTGTCAGAAACTAGAATCTAGTGTCAGAAACTAGAATGTAGTGTCAGAAACTAGAATCTAGTGTCAGAAACTAGAATCTAGTGTCAGAAACTAGAATGTAGGGTCAGAAACTAGAATCTAGTGTCAGAAACTAGAATCTAGTGCCAGAAACTAGAATCTAGTGTCAGGACAGGAAATGGTTTGAAGTTCTCCACGACTGATTTGGGTCTTTTGGGTTTCTGTACACCAGCATGTCTTCTATACGGCATTGGTTCTCAACCTGGGGGTTGGGACCCCATGGGGGTTGCCAAAATTTGTATTATTTGTGATAGGAGTCCAAATTATTATTATTTATTTAATCTATTTTTGCAACTGAATGGCTGGAAAGTTCATTCATCAAACAAACAGGGCTCATTTTTTGCACCACGCCACATATGGCATTTTTGTCCCAAACCCCTCATGAGTTTACAACTGTTATTATTGTAATTTACTTGTGACATTTTCTTTGACCTTGTAAATGTTTGTTTCCTCATGCCGATCAAGCTTTGAATTGAATCGATACCCCCCCCGCCCCCCACAGGGCGGAGTCAGTCACCAACATCTACATCCTGAACCTGGCCATCGCTGATGAACTCTTCATGCTGGGTCTGCCCTTCCTGGCCGTCCAGAACGCTCTGCTCTCCTGGCCGTTTGGATCGCTGGTCTGCCGCGTTGTGATGACGGTGGACGCCATCAACCAGTTCACCAGCATCTTCTGTCTGACCGTCATGTCCATCGACCGCTACGTGGCCGTGGTGCATCCTGTACGGTCCTCACGGTGCGTTATAACCCTGTACGGTCCTCACGGTGCGTTATAACCCTGTACGGTCCTCATGGTGCGTTATAATCAGGGGTGCACATAACCATTTTAGTCCAGTACTCAGAGGAGCACCTGGGGATGTTACTTGGTGCTCCCAAAATGCGGCGACACGCATCGCCGGGCCCTGGGACCCCTTTTTTCTACTTCGTACAATGATCAATGTACAGTATTACAGTACAGGGCGATAGTTTGGGCAATAGTGGCTAGCCTAGTAGTAGTACTACTTCCTGCATTCTACATCCATTCAGATACTAGTAGTATTTTAGACTTTAGTTAGAATTATTTCATTTTCAAGGCTTTTTTTTATTGGCCCAGTCGGGCAGTCATTATGAGCCCCAGCTGTGTGGTGCTCAAAGGAGCTTTCCATCCCTGGATTGGCAGCTCATTGTAGGATTTTTGGTGCTCCTGAGCACCGGAGCACCACTTATGTGCACCCCTGGTTATAACCACCCTGTACGGTCCTCACGGTGCGTTGATGATCTGTAGATCAGTGGTTTTATATAGGGCTGGGACTTTAACTGATTAATTGAGATGAAATAATTATACAACCAATAATAACGCGATTAAAGAAATTAACTCACTCATCACATAGATTTTGCACCACAGAACCTTTTTCACTGGATGAATTTCAGGGGGACCGATCATAGCGGTGCACACAAACAGTTTGGATGAAACCTTTTTTATTTATTTTTTTTTTTTAAATCAGTCACACGCTACAAACCTGTTTTAAGCGACCCAAAAATTGCTTCTCGGTCAAATATTGGTATGTGATTAATTGAGATTAATTATTTACAAAGCTAAAATGTCCTCAAATGGTGGTCCGTAGCTAAAATTTTGAATATATAACGGGCCCTGGTGTCAAAAAGGTTGAAAACCACTGCCACTAACCCTAACAGTTAAAATACAACTTGTCTAAGTCATTCTTGGGAGGGAAGCAGCTCTACTTGCCAAAACACGTCTAAGTCGTCCTTGGGAGTAAAACTGTTAACAGGGGGACCACTTGGAACCTCCTCAAGGCCCACTGGCGGTCCCCGAAACCCACAGGTTGAAAATCACTCTTTTTTTAGACCGCCCAATGCAACGTATTGGTCTGTATGATGTGAGTTGAATAGCCGTGGGCGTCAGTGTGCTATTAACATTAACTCCATTCTAACAGCTGACCCTGTGACTTCACCGCTCTGCCTTATGCAAATATGTGCACTAGTTGTTGTGTAATGTCAATTTGTACCGCCTCCGCAGATCACATATGAACATTATTAGCATCTCTCTTAGAGTGGTCTTTAACGCATTCTGAACCGAAAAATAATTCAAAGTTTTGTGCCACATTTTCACCATTTTCAAAAATATCAGACCTACAAGCTCAGAGCGTGGCCCCCTCTGAGCTTGTAGGTCTGATATTTTTCAATAACTAAAGTAATGCCAATAATGCCAAGTAATGCTAATGATGTTAACTATTGCTAATAATGCTAGCTATTGCTAATAATTCTAAGCAATGCTAATGCCAAGTATTGTTAATAATGCTAATAAATAATGCTAAATACTGTCAATAATGCTAATAATTGTAAGTAATCCTAATAACAGTTAAGGGGCTTAGGCAAGAATAAATCACGCATTCTAATTCATTTTCAATGGGACTTGTGTTTTGTGCTCAGAAAGCGACCTGCGATAAAACAGAGCATGTAACGCCAGTCGTTTTTCGTGTGGTGTCCAGTGATGTGTGTTGCGTGCTGTGTTGCTCATGTCGTGCACACGCGTGCAATGTTTTTGAAAGCTCAATCCAGTGAGCTTTTTAAAACGCCTGGCGTTAATTGACGGGCGATTTTCTTTATGTCAGCACTGCAGAGGGAATCGAGAACCGCCGCATTCATGCGGGCGTTTATCGTTGTCGTCTGGAAAGCCCTTTAGAACACCAATAGGCGTTCCCGCCAAATACGTCTTAAAAGGACCACTTTATGGCTTTTCAACTTTTCTTCCTATAATTGGTCCTTGCTAATGTTTCACCATAAAATACCACCATTTTTATTCTAATTTATTCTACTTTAGACTTGAATAATCCTGACAACGTTAATCTGTGCGCCGTTCTCTCCGACTTCTCTCCCCTGGGAGGGAGGTGAAGTCGTTCTGCGACCTCCACCTCTGCCGCGACACTTTAATTTATCTGCTGTGACTTTTTATTGATGTGTCACAACCTTTTTAATTATCTGCAGGCAGCGCCTTTTACTTCTCTGACACCTGCACCTCTGCTGCGACCTTTTCTTAGTGTGCTGCAACCTTTTTTTTTGTATGTGTTGCCAACCATTCTTTTTTACTTTTATCTATTGCAACCTTTTATTTATCTACCACAAGTTCTTCTGAGGTACAGGGTTAGGATACTGAACTAAACCTAACCCACTAGGGGCAGGTTTAGGCATAGTTCCTATTGTGTTTAGGGTCTAGGGCTAGCCACTAGTAGAGTTGGACAGTAATTTGGTATAACGGTATGATACGATTTAATTAACCAGGATGTCGTCCTCTATACCGGCTACACCGTTTCTGCGCTGGGTGCTGTGATCATTGTTTATGGAAACCGTAGAAAATAGCACTATTAAATAACGCTAATTTCCTATTGTTCGTCTGATTTATCCATCCGTCTTGTGTGCAACTGTCTGTCCGTGGTAAACTAATCTCAGTGTACCATAACACTAATAATGTCAACTGCTGCTCTGGTGCGACTCCCCAAACTGGAATTAATTCTATACCTCGCCGTACATTCTACACTGCGTGCAGAAAATAGCCAATCTGCAAGCTTACAGCACGTCGTTGCAGAATATTTATGGATGTGTTTATCTTAGGTTTGTGCCTGATTAGTTTGCCTCTTATGGGCGGTAGGCTGTAATAGCTTCCGGTTTTACCCTTTACCCAATTTTTGTTATTGCTTCCTTATTGGTTGTACTGGAAATTCATGCCATCACATTCAAATCAGAGCCGCTTTGTTGGTGGGTTGGCTGGTCCTGTTATTTTGTCCAGGTGTATTGTTTGTAGGTTCTATTGTCCAGTAAATAGTTCATTTAATACTATTATGTGCTACTGGCATAGTTCCTTCTGCTGTATGTAAGTACAAGACAAAGAATATACGTATATAAATATATAATAAATTTGCGGGAGATGAATTAGAGGTTGTGAAACAAACGTGGCCGTTCATTTATCTGCCACGAGGCACAAATAAAAGGTTGCAGCACATAAAAAAACATGGTTGTGACAGCGGCCGAGGTCGCAAAAAAATGACCTCACTGTGTCTCTCTCTACCTCTCAGGTGGCGGCGCCCCCGTGTGGCCAAGGCCATCAACGGTGCGGTGTGGGCGGTGTCTAGCGTGGTGGTTCTGCCCGTGGTGGTGTTCTCCGGGGTGCTGGCGGAGGAGGAGGAGGACGGGGGAGGAGGAGGAGGAGGAGGAGGAGGAGGCAGGGTGTGCAGCATCGTGTGGCCGGAGCCGGCTGGAGTCTGGAAGACTGCCTTCATCGTTTACACTGCGACCGTGGGATTCCTGTTCCCTCTGATGGTCATCTGTCTCTGTTACCTGCTCATAGTCATCAAGGTACTCTGGTGTATTTCCTCTCATCTCAGGGTTCCGTGGACATTTACCTAATTCCAGTCACCTTATTGAATGAGTTGAGGGTCAAGGCAGGCCTCCATTCCTTTTTATTGATCCACTTCAGTCAGTAAATTACAAATATCAGCATTCACGATTCCTTAGTACAGCAGGTGGAGGCAAGAGCCTCCCCAGGTAACCCAAGTTCCAGGTGGTCTGTCAGAGCACTCTGCATGAACTCACCATAGCCCTACAATGGTAAGTGGTAAGCTGAAGCCTACTGACTTGTTGTCAGATTCTAAGATGACTCATAGAATCTGTTTTGGACATATATAGGCTACAATTAGACTCTGCTTGAACATCCAAATAGTTGAAGATCTACTCTGCTGTATGTAGGCTGTTTGTGACATAATTCTGCAGGTGGCAGTTGAAGTAGTAAGTTAGTTAGAATGGCATTTAGAAGTGTTAACTATCTTCAAAACTCCTCCAGTACCACCTAGCCTGGTCTAGACCCATCAACACAAACCACTGTCTGTGTTGGGGCACTCTTGGTCTGATCCATGTATCAGTGTGGCCAACTGACATATTTTACTTATTTTGCTCACATGCTAGTAGCGTTCGTTGGATGTGTTTGTTTGGTTAGCAAACAGGTTAGTCCATGATTTACAGCAATCTGACTCCTCCCCCTTGGAAATCTCTCAAACAGCGGACAAGGTCAAACTCAAGCTACAGGAAGCTGAATCAAGAATGAGTTGATCTGATTTGATCTCACCAACGTGTCGTCATCCTCGGCCCCTCCCCCCACCGCCCCCTCCACAGTGATTCTCACCTGGACGATTATATTTTTGCAATTTTCATAATGTTGCTGATGTCTGAGCTGGGTGGGTCTTTCAGTGATGCTTCATGAAGCTCAGTCATAGAATGAGGGTTTGTTTGCTATATACTAGGCAGGGGCGGATCTAGGCATACGTATGGGGGGGCAATGACCCCCTAAATGCCCAGTCTGCCCCACCAAACATGATGGCATGCAAAACAACCCAAGATATTCCAAACTAAAGTGCTTCTATTTAAAATGATGTGAAACACTACTACTGCTACTAACTAACTACAGCTGTGTCACCACTAAACCAACAGCATTTCATCATTGAAAACAGAAAACTCTCTGAGTCAGACCTTTAGCTTTATGCATGCTGCATGTCTGTTGCAACTTCAACAACAACTGATGTTATTATTGATGCTTTACTTGACTAAAAGTCCTGTAACCGAAAATGGTATGGGTGCGGCTTCCCATTTTACATGGTCCCTGGATCAAACGTTGGTCCTGTAGAATAAACAACAATAAATCTGCACAAACGTGAAACAAATTGCAGAATTCCTCAGAAGTAGTGACTGGTGGCTCCAAATGTCTCTCTCTTTCTAAATGTCACTCTGTCCCAAGAAATGTCACGCTCTGTCAGCAAATTAAATCTGCCCACAGTTCATACAGTAGCGTTAAAGTTTAAGAAACACCCACGCTGCCGCGTATCAAATTATGCAACAAAACTTTTGGAAAGAGAAAAATAAATTGGCTGGCATCGCATCTCTCTCAGAGCGGTAGAGTCACCGGATGGTAACCACAAGGTTGCCGGTTCGATCCCGGCCTCCTGCAGAGGTAGTGCCGAAGTGTCCTTGAGCAAGACACTGAACCCCTAATTGCTCCTGATGTGCTAGTAGGTACCTTGCATGGTTTCCACTGCTTGATCTGGTTAACTAATTTAGCCTGGGGACCACCTGGAACAATCTCAAGGACCATGGGTGGTTCCCGGAACCACTGGTTGAAAACCACGGCCCACACTGGGCAGTGGAGTCAGGGCAGCGCTATAGAAGGAGAACGTTGTTCACGCTTCCTCGTGTGTGCCTATGATAAATAAAGAGGATGAAGCATGGGGGCGTGGTGCAGGCTGGTTCCGGAGGTTTGCACATGCTCAGTGTAAACAGGAACTGCTATGGTGGAATGTTCCAGCAGAGGCGCTAGATAGAAATCCCATAACTTGTGATGTAAATAATGAGATCCAGAGTAGTTGTGAATTAAACAGCATCACTATTCCCTTTTCAAACGTTTATATCATCCACAGCACTTGAATAAACAGTATCCATGTTTCTTTGTCATTTCAAAAAATGCAAGTTGAACACATGTACTGCAATCAAAGCAAGTATCAAGAATATAGAAAATCTACAAAAGAAAAATATACAAAACATTTCCATGTAGTAAATGTCTTTCAGGGCAGTCTATTATGAACAGCATTTTTCCACACAGTAGTTAAATTGACATAATATTTATCTTATCTTATCTTATTTATCTGTGAGAGTCACTAACTTTTCCCAGGTATAGTTTGTCAGGTTATTTGGGTACAGAGGGTACAGAGGTTCAGGTTATCTGGGTACAGAGGTCAGGGCTTGACACTAACACTTGCCCGGGGCAAGTAAAAAAAAAATGGTGGGGCAAGTGAAGACTGCTACCTGGTTGCCCGATCGGGCAAGTGTGCAACTTAGTGCACTATAACACAACACAAGATAAATTTGTCTTGAAGGCAGTCATTGCACTCTGCCTCTGTGTCTTTCCCTGCTTTCTAGATATCCACAATTCCAGGCTGGATTTGGGAAACAAAACAGGCAAATTAACATACAGATCAAAATGACCTAATCGTCTACATTCTCTAGTTGTGTAGACCTGGGCTAATTAAGATGATTAATATTAACTCTTGAGAGTGTAAAAATGAAACCAAATGGACCCGCAAGGGTCCATTTGGTTTTATTTTTACGTTCTCAAGAGTTACATCTGGTTAACCAACTTAACTGGGGACCACCTGGAACCCTCTCAGGGACCACTGGTGGTCCCCGGACCACCTGTTGAAAACCCCTGGTTTAAAGCACCCAAGTAGGAAGTAAACTTAAATGCAAAATTTACAATATATTTTTGGGGAGCAAGTGACCATGACCTGAGGGCAAGTAGAACCCTTGCCAGATGGGCAAGTGCCTCGGAGACCTTAGTGTCAACCCCTGGAGGTTCATGTTATCTGGCTACAGAGGGTACAGAGGTCCAGGTTATTTGGGTACAGAGGGTTAT
This sequence comes from Benthosema pterotum, assembly GCA_039105355.1. Classification (NCBI taxonomy): domain Eukaryota; kingdom Metazoa; phylum Chordata; class Actinopteri; order Myctophiformes; family Myctophidae; genus Benthosema; species Benthosema pterotum. Next base: position 53,578,066 of record CM076973.1, read on the forward strand.
TTGGGTACAGAGGTCCAGGTTATTTGGGTACAGAGGGTTCACAGAGGTTCAGCGCTGCATATGGGGAAACTTTGGACATCTCATAAATTCCACCACAGCCAACAACTTTAATGAGTTGTTATATTGTTATAGAGTCTCCCAGGATGTGCTGAGGAGATAAAAACAAGTGTACACCATGGTTCACCTGAGGCTTATTGTTTTACTGGCCAATATGTTCCACTAGAATAGTAATGGTCTCATTACCGTCTCCCTGTTTCCTGGCGGAGCTGGACGTTGAACCGTTAAAACCTGGTTTGTTTTTCTCAGTGGCGGAAAAAAATACTCACAATTAACGTCAATACTTTTTGAAATGAAGAACTACTGTTTCAGGTAAAGGGTACTTGAGTTACAGTACAAAAGTACTAGCTTTAAAACGTACGTATAATACTAAAAGTGGAAAGTATTCATTATGAATGAATAGAGAATGAACTGCCAATACCATTTTCAAATGTATGATATCGGCCAGATATTTCCAAAGGGCAAAAATGTTTACCAGACTTTAGTGGTTCCTGGATATTGTTTCAGTAATGATCAGAATATGCTAGTAGTAACTAAAGTTGTCAAAGAAATGTAGTGGGTTGTGTTTTGGAGTGATGGAAACAGATAAAGTTGGTGGTAGGTAGGTGGTGTTATTCCTAGGAGGAATAACAGACAATAAGGAGTTTTTTTTTTCTCAGGGAAAAACAACAACTGGACATTTTTTGGGGAAATAAATCAACTGCGGATAAAGTTAAGAAAGCCTCCTGGGGTTGAATTCTCCTTTAAGTATAGCATATGAGTAAATCTCTAACTCCATCCACTGTTCTCTTCCTCCTACCAGGTGCGCAGCGCGGGGAAGCGTGTCCGGTCCGCCTCGTCGCGGCGGCGGCGGTCAGAGCGTAAGATCACGCGCATGGTGGTTGTGGTGGTGGTGGTGTTCGTGCTGTGCTGGCTGCCCTTCTACGTCCTCAACGTGGTCAACCTGCTGGTGGTGCTGCCCAGGGACTTCCGCTGGCTGTATTTCTTCGTGGTGGTTCTGTCCTACGCCAACAGCTGTGCCAACCCCATCCTCTACGGATTCCTGTCCGACAACTTCAAGCGCGGCTTCCGCAAGGCGCTGTGCCGCTCCTCGCGCCGCGTGGACGACCGCGGGAGAGCCGGTGAGCGGGGTGGGCAATCAATATGCCAATTAGGGCTGGGACTTTCACTGATTAATTGAGATTAATTCATTACAGAAACCATAACTCGATTAAAGAAATTAACTCATTTTAATCGCACATAGATTTTACACCAGAGAACCTTTTTCATTGGACAAATTTCATGGTACCGATGCACACAATGGAAGAAGAAGCCAATCAGGGTAACCAATCACGGCTACCATTGATCCCAACTCCCACTGTTTCGTCTTCCCATTTGTCCGAAATTACTAACGCTGTCTCTAACCCTCACCCTCAACATAACATGTTACAGTATGGACACAGTTTGGATTTAGAAAAACTCACTCACACCCTACCAACCTGTTTTAATTGACACAATGCTTAATGATTAATTGAAATTAATTAATTACAAAGCTTCAAATTAATTATATAAAAAAAATAATCGAGTCCCACCCCTAATACCAATATATCGCAATTCTTAATACCATGATATCAATATCGAATCAGATAGTTTTTTTGTTTCATATTTACAGTGTGTTCATGTCAGAAAGACTGACCTCATCAGGCTGCATTGATGTGTATGATTATGATTGTATGATATCTATATTGTTTAAAATTGCTTTAAAATGTACCAGTTGATCTTGTTATAATGGATTGCATTTTATAGCGCTTTTCCAAGTCCAAGTCCATTCATTCATACATAGGGAAGTAGAGCGGTGAACAGTCGACGCCAGTGTCCTAAACTTCACACATTCACACACCAATGGTGGCAACAAGCTGAACACCCACCAACTCATTGGAGGCAGTTTGGGCTTCAGTGTCTTGCCCAAGGACACTTCGACATGTAGACAGGAGGTCACGGGTCATTGGACGACCTGCTCTACCTCCTGAGCCACAGCCGCCCCTATCCATATTGGTTCATATTGTTTAGAAATATTTTGAATGCGAATTCCACCCATTTTCTGTACCTTAGAGATGTTGGCAAGATGCAGTATGTTTCCTATGTTTCCTAAAATGGAGCTCTGAAAGAAATCATTGACATGGTGAAACACCACTTGATGAAATCATCAAGTTGTGTTTGTGTATTTTTCTTGTAGGACCTCTTGAAAATGGGTGGAATCCCCCCTTGTCCTAGTATGATAAAAGCTCAGTCATTTGCGGGAAAAAATGCGATATATATATCAAATCGCAGCATAAATAAGAATCGCAATATGAATTGATTCAAGCCCTAAAAATATCAATAATTGTCCCACCCCTAGGTGGCACCGGCGGGAGCAAGCGCACCGAGGGAGGCGGCACCGAGGATTGGGCCGGAGCTGTAGAGCTGCGATCTCGGAACGGCCTGCAGGGGAGCGCCACTGAGCGGGGACGGGGAGGAGGAGGGGGAGGAGGAGGAGGAGGAGGAGGAGGAGGTGGAGGCGACGGGGAGGAGGTGGAAGTGGAAGAACGGGGGGAGGTGAAGAGAGAGATGCCGTCGCAAGATGGCGTTGTCGGCAGGATGATGCCCAACGGGAGGGAAGAGACGTCCCTGCAGGCGTTCCCTTCTCGGAGGGACGGGGAAACGGAGGCCATGCCACGGAGCCGGAGCGCCTACGCCACAGGCGGCAGTGCAGCGCGCGGGGACGGCCTCCCCGCGGGGTCCTGGCGCCCCAGCGGGACGCTGGCCGCGTCCGATCCAGGATCCAAGAGATCTGGAGGCGAGGAACGGCGGTCCCCGGCCGAGGAGGAGGAGGAGGAGGAAGAGGAGGAGGAGGGGTCCACGGAGGACACCACTGTTCTGGAGATCAGCTGTCTGTGAGGTCAACCTCGGCGTTGGGTGATGTTAACACGGACTTTAAAAGGAAAGTCCTGAATGATGGAACTAAAACAGTGTCCCTGGAACTAATATGGGTCACTGGAACGAAAATATTGTATCTGGAACTAAGTTGTTGTCCCTGGAACTAAATTATTGTATCTTGAAATAAGTTCTTGTCTCTGGAACGAAAATATTGTATCGGGAAATAAGGTTTTGTCCCTGGAACTAAAATATTATAACTGGATCTAAAATGTTGTCCCTGAAACTAACAAGTTGTCCCTGGAACAAAATGTGTGTCTCTGCGACTACAGTTTAGTCTCTGGAACTAAGATCTTGTCCCTGGACTAAAATGTTGTTCCTCAAACTATAACAAATTCTCCCTGGAACTAAAGGTTAGTTCCTAGAACTAACATTTTTGAATCTATAAAATCTTCACAATGTTTCAAAAATATCGGATCTACAAGCTCATAGCGCGCCACTCTGTGGTGCACTGTGAGAAAAGGAATGGATTCCTTTACTCTAGAAATTCCTAAGTTACATCAACTGTATATGGATATTTTTTCCTGATCTAAACACAATTCTTTTTGTTGTGTTTCGGGCCTTTGGGCCACAACGCAAACACGTGGCATTGGGCCACTGACACTGAGATCGTTTTGAACGATATATCACAGGAATCACACTTGGTGAAAAAATGCCACCGTTTGTCCTTCTTGACAAAGACGGAATATCTCAATTATAGGATACAAGCAAGGACAAACAAGGACATTTGCATTTTTAATCCTATAGACCCACTAAAGAGTTCAAAAATAAGATCATCTACACTAAACATTTTCCGATTGCCATGTAAATGAAACCTATTTGACAACAGCAACGTCAAATATAGAGAATAATAGTGAGATGGAAAATGATACACTGGTGACATTTACACAAGACTCTGCCGCTCGTTTTTTGGATATAAATAACCCTCCATGTTTGTATAATTTTAAACTCTGCTATTGGAATGTCTGTATAATAGAGGAGAGAGAAGGAGAGACATGCAGGAAAGGTAGTCGTGAACGGTGACGGAGGAAACCATGCAAAGCACCGACCGGGGAGCAGTTTGACTTGCTCAAGGACACTTTGAGAGCGATTAGGGGTTGTCGGTGCTGCTCTACCTCCTGAACGCCTGCCGCCTCGGAATAAAAAACGTCCGATTAAGGAGACAACAATGCAGGATACTAAATATTATCACTTGCTGCACCTGTTGCAAAAATGAACGAACAGAATGTACTGTAAATGTCAAAACAATTGTCTTTACACCTCTTACATCTACAGCATAGGCACTGGGACTACTTTTGAACAACTTCAAATGTGTTGTTTTTTTGGGGGTGGGAAGACACAGGCTAATAACATTTTTTGCAAGCGTGACACTACATTTAACAGTCGGCGACGAAAAATGGAATTGAAATTGAAATTTCATTGGCTGGTGCCTAAATTGCCCAAGTATCGTCCGAAAAGCTCAATAATATTTATATTTGCCCCAATGTTGCCCCGCTCACTTGTTGAATTGCGCATTCGCCTGTTGTCGCCAGAATGGCCGGCTCCCTTAGACACATAATGGAGTTGAGGAAACATCGTCTGTTCGTAAAACATACTGTCAGTGCAAGTCATTTTCACACTTTCTTTATCTTACACATGTTGGATCATACCTGGGCATCATGCGGCCCCCTGGGGCCAAATGCGGCCCTTTGGCTGACTCTGACCGGCCCCTGAAAGGGTTTTAAATCAGTGGTCCGGGGACCATCAGTGGTCCTTGAGAGAGTTACAGTTAAATATGGAAAGTTGGTTAACCAGATGTAACTCTTTCAGATCGTAAAAATGTTCATTTGAATTAGCCCTAAGTCTACATAATTAGAGAATGTAAAAGATTAATGGTCATTTTGATTTGTATGTTTGGTTTCCCAAATCCAGCCTGGAATTGTGGACGAAAGCAAAATAATTAGTTTTGGGGTCTGTGGTGCTAAAATGTCATCAAATGGTGGTACTCTGTGGCACAAATACTGAATAAATAGTGGGCCCTGGTGTCAAAATGGTTGGTGTTACTCTTACTGTTATCTCAAAATTTAATTAATATTAAGCAGACTTTAGTTCAGCCTTTAGTCTTGGCCCTCCACAATATTTTCTGTTTCTCATTCGGCCCCTTGGGAAAAATAATTGCCCACCACTGTAGACCATTTAAACCTCAGGCCGGTCCCTGCCTTCTAAACCTGGCAGTATTTCAAGATTTTTAACAAAATGTAAAAGAATGGTAAATGGTGCATTGATATTCAGTAGCGCCTTTATCCAAGGCGCTTTACATAGATGATCACATTCACCCATTAACACACTTATGGCGGCGGAAACCATGCAAGCGCATCAGGAGCAATTAGGGGTTCAGTGTCCTGGTCAGGGACACATTGACACTAACTAACGGGATCAATCCAGCAATCTTGTGGTTACCATCCGGTGACTGAGCTACAAGAAATTATCAGATGTGGAAAGCTGGCACAACGCTGCGTGCTTGTATAGCTGTTATTTTCTTTTTCAGGCCACCACCACGGGCGTAGACACGTGGGGAAAAGGGGGACAATTGTAGGGGGGCCCAAAGTCAGGGGGGCCCACTGAAAGCTTGCATTAATAAGGTTTTATTTGTATTGATTATATTATGAAAAATATTTGATCTCAAAGTGCACCAGATTGAAACATTATAAAGGGGAATTCCACCCATTTTCAACATTCTAATATGTCATTAGTATAACCTAGAGGTGCTGGATGGACATGATGAAAACGTTCTGTGTTTCCTAGAAATGGAGGTCTGAAGAAAAAACACAAAAACATGATGAAACACATCTTGATGGCATCACCAAGATGTATGTCATCATGTTAATGGATTTCTATAGACACTTTTTTTTTTCTGAGAGCGTACAAATGGAACCAAATGAACCCGTTAGGGTTCATTTGGTTGCATATGTACACTCTCAGAAAAAATGTTGAAAATGGGTGAAATTCCCCTTTAACGCCGCCGGGAAAGGGGGGCCCATGTGGAAAAGCTTTGCAGGGGGCCCAGAATTGCTAGCTACGCCCCTGGCCACCACAGTCCATCCAATGTCTAGCTTTCAGAAATTATGTCAAGTGGCAGCCAGGTCTATCTGTGAACTTTTAATGTTCATTATTTAGAGTACTAAAATAGTCTTAAACACGTACTTCCAGTCCAGATAATGCTTATTCTTAAGCAGGCATCTGGGAAACTGGAGTGATGTAAACCGAGGTGCTTCAAAAACTGGCTATAGGAGGTTGCTTATGAGATTTGTAAATAATTTAGCTTTTTTCCACTTAAGCATATAGGCCTCACAGACCAAAATGTTTGCATTGTAAAATGTTATGCATTATGAAGAAAAAAAAATACAATATTGTAAATGGCACATGTGCTTGTGATGCTTCAGTGAACTGAATTTCCATGGAATTGTGAGCAGCTATAATAAATGTTTAAACATCACATTTTGGAAAATGCTTTGTGAGATTTGACTGACAAATGTCTTCTCTGGATCCGTTTCTCTCTGCAGATTTTAGAAAAACAAAGGCATGGTTCCTCAAAGACGACCTCCAGAATTTGTCTTGACATCTGACACACTAGGAACATATGATAAAACCATAGATCTATGGTTTTATCGTAAATCTAGAAATAATGGGTCTCCACCAGCCAAAGGGCCGCTCTACACCGGAGGATTGTTCTTCTTGACGCGGTGCATAGTGTCATATCAGTGATGACATATAGGCCTGTGATATTCACATGCATTTCAACAGGATTTACAGCAAGAGATTACTTGAAAATAACAGCCAAAATAACTAAGCCAAATAAATGCATTTTGGGGCTATTTTATTGACAGAATTATTGTTATACTGTTATGCTGGGCCTGTTGTGCCCCTTAGATAATCCTCCCCTGGGTAAAACTGACTCACAGTAGTCCTGTTACCAACCACACTTAATTAGCTGTGTGGCATTGTGTGAAGTATTAACAGATAATCTACCAAACACAAGCCTGAACTTTTTGTTTTATGTTCAAACAACAACAAATGGCTTTTCAGCAACGACAAAGGCATTATAATTATTAAAGATAGAAATAAAAACAAGTATTTGCCTTGCTTTACTTTTAAAGACACAATAATTAAACAGGGCATGCTACTGTTTTAACCAATGTTGCCATCTAGTGGCCATGTCGAGTAACTGACAGATCCAAAGGTTGTGAATGAATGCCAAAACCAAACAGAATTAATGAAATCCACAGGACATCTTTATTGATTAGTTTTTTACTATTCCACAAGTATACCATTTCCTGTTCAGTAACTATGGAATGATGTAAAGCTCTTGAAAGGGTAAACATTTTGTTGCTTCACAAATGTGCCAGTATTAAGAGTCATTCCACGAAAACGGTACGATTTGCAGTCCCTCTGACCGTTTTAGCTGTATTTTATTGATGGAGTCACTGAAAAATATTTTTAAAAGATTTTTTAATCAATTGAAATGTTCCCTTTAATATTGTGTAAACATTACATGGATTTTATCTTCATATCAGAAATTATCTTTTTCGTTTTCTTTCAGTAGACAATGATATAAAACAATTAGTTATGAAGACTGTTTGTTATTCCAACAATATATCTGATTCCGTAACCTCAGGCATGCCAAGTCTTCTCTTCTTACTCAACTCAGTTATAGTGGCTATCTTTAGTACAAAAATCACAACTCCGTTATTAACTTAATTGGCTCAACTAAAAAAAATATATATTGAATGCCTGAGATGGGAAATTATGTTTTTCTTAAAGCTAAAGATGTCCTTAACCCATTTAGGCCTGACCTAAGGTTTTTGAAAAACTTTAAATATTTATACATCAGCATAAAAACAAATTGAATATTTGAATACTGTACATACTGTACAGAATCCAAATATGGATTCCTATCCTTAATGGGTTAATATTGTGGGCTATTCAGAAAAGTAAAACCTTTCGGTCAAAATTTCAGAAAAAAAGAAAAGTCCAAATCGTACCGTTTTCGCAGAATGACTCATTAATGTCTAGTGTGTTTCATTCAGGGACCACGTCTCCGATCCATCGGAGGTAGGGCGGGTTGCCCTGTTCGATGGGCAGGCTGATGACTTCAGCCACTTCATAGGGATGGTTGGATCTGGAACGCACAATGAATGGACTGATGTGAGTTATCTGCATAATCTGGGATTCTCTTCATGCACAGGATTTAAAAAGCCCATAATTAGCAAGACAACTGTGAATTTAAAACCTGCTTTAAGGCAGTGGGTTTTCAACCAGTGGTCCGGGGACCACCAGAGTCAAAAGTACAGTAGGTCTGAATTAGGGATCCCAATTCAGCGAGCGTTTTTGTCGATAAACGAGGACATCCTGTCCAGAAGTCTAGTTCAGTGGTTTTCAACCAGTGGTCCGGGGATCACCAATGGTCCTTGAGGGAGTACCAGGTGGTCCCCAGGCTAAATGATGGAAAGTTAGTTAACCAGATGTAACCTTTAGAGAGCGTAAACATGTTTACACTCTCAAGAATTAAAATATTCATCATGTGAATTAGTCCAAAGTCTACACAACTAGAGAATGTAGAAGATTAATGGTCATTTTGATCTGTATTGTGGACAAAAGCAAAAGAAATCTTTAGTTTTGGGATCTGTGGGGATAGGGATAAAATGTCATCAAATGGTGGTCTGTGGCTCTTAGTGGGCTCTGGTATCAAAAAGGTTGAAAACCACTGGTCTAGTTTATTGTCGATTACCCTTGAAGGCTAGAAGCCTCTACCACCTAGTCTGACAGTATCTTACCGGACATATTCAGCCAGGGCAGGAACTTTAGTACTTCTGGTCTTGATCATCTGAAAGCACAACACATGAGTTGAATAATAGTCAGTTAATGAAGCTGCAGTTGTTGTTTTTCCTGCAAATACAGTTATCTGTGATTGTACTTCTGCTTCTAAGCAGTTTTTTTTAAACTGTGGATGATTTTATTAACCTATTTTTTCCAGACTAGATTCTAGTTTCTGACACTAGATTCTAGTTTCTGACACTAGATTCTAGTTTCTGACACTAGATTCTAGTTTCTGACACTAGATTCTAGTTTCTGACACTAGATTCTAGTTTCTGACACTAGATACTAGTTTCTGACATGAGATTCTAAATCTGACACTACATTCTATTTTTTCTAAAAAAGAAAATCTATGTTTCTGTGTCAGTGATGCTCAACATATTCTATGCCAAGGACCACCAGAATTATCTATATTTCGCTGCGGAGTGCAATATGTAGGGATCCCCCAGAAGCAAAGATTTGAGTTAAAAATGTTTGCTTCCGAAATAATATATTCAAACATTTTTGCTACATTTTCGCGATTTTTCAAAAAATAGCTCATAGCGTGCCACTCGGTAGCGCGCTATGAGCTTGTAGGTCTTATATTTTTCAATAGCTGAAGTATAACATAATGCTTAGAACACCAGAACAGTATAGAAAGGGTTGACATATTTATTATATTGATGCTTGTTGTAACGTTTTGTATTTAAGTACAAAGAGCAGCAGATCCACAGTCTCGTAGCCTGACACCTAAACAGTCTAAATAAAACTGAAACTAAATAAAACTAAACAGACTTTTAAAGCATCATGTTGGCTGACAGTCACTCACCAGCAGCACTTCACTGTCCTCTTCTATCTTACCCTGCCATTCATATCTGAGGACAACAACAAAATATACCACAATAATCAATCATCACCCGATGTGCCATTCAAGTTATTGACCATGACAGTGAAGGCATTTTTAAACTCAACTGTGTGGATTGCATGGATGTTCACCTTTTTCCCCACTCTGTCAGTCAGCCCACTGCCCCACTGCCATAGTGTCGACCCCTGTGTCTGATCACCGGTTAGACATATTTTCATAATACCAATATGACCCGGTAATGACAAATAAGGGCCGGTACTAATACTTTTCCGATACCCATGACGTAGTATTTTCCGATACCAATATGACCAAAAAGGGACGACACTGATACAGTATGGGGACATCCCTAGTGACATTGTGATATCAAAACAACGTAACAGTAAAACAGCGTTACAGTGTGACAGCAAAACACGGTTACAGGAAGCAGCATGGCGGAAACAGCTGCAGGTTTTCATAGTAACTGTGACTTGCGACCACAAAAAAACTAATATTTGATTTGCTATACAAATGAGTTTATAATTAAACATATTCGTTTCCCCTACATTGTTTTATCCCACATTTTTCCCATTTTTTCCACACACAGTGGCAATTGCCTAAGAAGCTGTAACCCTGGGCAACACTCACAACACTCCCTCCGCCGACCTGGGGAGAGTGCCGGACTGAGCTCATGCTTCTTTCAATGCACGAAGAGGAGTGAGCAGATCGCGCCGCCCCAAAGAGGGTAGTTTCCCCCGGGACAGGAAAAATGGTGCATTTTTATATAGCACCTTTATCCAAGGAGATTTACATAGATAGTAGATTCCATTCACCCACCGATGGTGGAAGAAACCATGCAAGGTCCTGACGGCACATCAGGAGCAATTAGGGGTTAAATGTCTTGCTCAGGGACACATCGACAGTAATTCTGGGGGAGCCGGGGTTTGAACCGGTGACCTTGCGGTTGCCATCCTGTGACTCTACCCCTGAGCCACTGCCGCTTCACTCTCTCACTGGAAATGGACCGAATCGAAAATGATTCGGATCGTGACAAATCATGACAACACACAATCTTTTGGGACAATCAAATCATTTCTAAGATGAAAAACGAAACAAAAAGTGTTGTATCATGCCGATTTCTCTTGCTAACTAGATATTATATGATAATATTGTGTTTGTTGTCATGATTTGTCACGAGTCACGACCCGAGTTGGCTTTGTCCCTGGCGCAATCATTAACCATTTCCGAAAAGTGTATAAGGAAAATTCATGAGGATCCCATTTCTGGAACCAGGGCCGGTGACGTCACTGTGTAGGTAGAGTTCAGACCTACCCTAGCAATAATTATGTCATTGGGCACATGTGACCGCGCGCACACACACACACACATGCACATACAGTACACTTACACAGATTTGATGGCAGGGACGATGTTGACACAAGCAGCCAGCTTCTTCTCCACAATACCTCTATGAGAAAGAGAAAGATCAACAATTAACCACAAACCAATCTATGTGCTTGACTCCTTCAAAACCACTCTCAAAGGGCACCTACACATGGCTGTAAAAAAAAAAAGCAAAACAAAAAAAGTATATATAATCCCTCACACCCCCTCCTCTCATCTTTGTACATTTCTCTTTTCCCTTTTTACCTCCACTATGATTTTACCTCCATGATTTCCTGCTTCTGACTTTACTGAGGTCATTATTTTCTACGTATCTGAATGTCTTAATGAAATGAACAATTGAACAATGAATGAAATGAAGTTGGCCACTATTGTAAAGTGTATTATTAACTAGTGCAGGTGTCTCCAACGTTTTTTCATTTTAGAGCTACTTTGAAATAATCTGAGGGGCCGAGAGCGACTTCACTTTTAGCTTTTCTTTTTTCCAAAGTGCATTCACATTTTGCATTCTCCTCTAATGAGATGCCTGGCACTGCATGGCCTCCGCAAGACACTTGAACGCTGGGGTGTATCCACTCAGGTTCACTCTTATAGAGTCATTCAAATGATCATCAGTCAACCTAGTTCTGAATTTGGATTTGATCACATTCATATCAGAGAATGCAGATTCACAAAGATAAGTAGAGCCAAATAAAGCACTCACTTTTAATGTTGTGAATTCTGTTGTGCTTTTACCCGCACATCATTTTGGAGATTAATAATCTCCATTTCAAATGCATTGACATTGAACATGTCAGCCATCTGCCCTGATATTACACTCACATCTACCTCCATTAAAGGGTTAGCAATGAATGCCACACAGGGCTCCAGTTCACCAAAATCTTTGAACCTGTCCTCAAATTCCTGCCCAAGCTTGGACAGTAGCTCACAATATTTATCCACATCCAACACATCAACTGCCTCTGCATTGTTTTCCAACACCTTCCTCATTGAAGGAAAATGCTGCAGTCTCTTGTTTTATACCTGTTGCATGTAAAATGAGACTTTGAAGGCCTTCACAGCACTGATCATGTCACTGACTGATTTGTCTTTGCCTTGATTGGATTTGATTTGACCTGAAGACGACTGACGTAGCCTATTACTGATAGGCGTATTCTGGGCCTATTGACGTATGTCTGCATGTGACTCAGATCTGATTTGTCAGCCAGTGTAAAACAGGCCCTATGCACTATGCCTCTTCTATGTCTATTCTCCAGAATGTATGAGACATTTGTTCAAAACCTGCAACCTGAAAACCTGTTAGTCACCTGGCCAGGTCTCTAGCCACTGTGTCGTTAGGACAGGTCATACTGTAGTTCTCACCTGGCCAGGTCTCTAGCCACCGTGTCGTTAGTGTAGTTCTCACCTGGCCAGGTCTCTAGCCACTGTGTCGTTAGTGTAGTTCTCACCTGGCCAGGTCTCTAGCCACCGTGTCGTTAGGACAGGTCATACTGTAGTTCTCACCTGGCCAGGTCTCTAGCCACCGTGTCGTTAGGACAGGTCATACTGTAGGTCATACTGTAGGTCATACTGTAGGTCATACCCCAGATAGCAAAATCCATTGATTCAACATTGAATTTTGGTTAGATAACCAAAATTCAACGTTGAATCAATGAATTTTGCTATCTGGGACTGACCTGGCCAGGTCTCTAGCCACTGTGTCGTTAGTGTAGTTCTCACCTGGCCAGGTCTCTAGCCACTGTGTCGTTAGTGTAGTTCTCACCTGGCCAGGTCTCTAGCCACCGTGTCGTTAGTGTAGTTCTCACCTGGCCAGGTCTCTAGCCACTGTGTTGTTAGTGTAGTTCTCACCTGGCCAGGTCTCTAGCCACTGTGTTGTTAGTGTAGTTCTCACCTGGCCAGGTCTCTAGCCACTGTGTTGTTAGTGTAGTTCTCACCTGGCCAGGTCTCTAGCCACTGTGTTGTTAGTGTAGTTCTCACCTGGCCAGGTCTCTAGCCACTGTGTTGTTAGTGTAGTTCTCACCTGACCAGGTCTCTAGCCACCGTGTTGTTAGTTCTCACCTGGCCAGGTCTCTAGCCACTGTGTTGTTAGTGTAGTTCTCACCTGGCCAGGTCTCTAGCCACTGTGTTGTTAGTGTAGTTCTCACCTGGCCAGGTCTCTAGCCACCGTGTTGTTAGTGTAGTTCTCACCTGGCCAGGTCTCTAGCCACTGTGTCGTTAGTGTAGTTCTCACCTGGCCAGGTCTCTAGCCACTGTGTCGTTAGTGTAGTTCTCACCTGGCCAGGTCTCTAGCCACTGTGTCGTTAGTGTAGTTCTCACCTGGCCAGGTCTCTAGCCACCGTGTCGTTAGGACAGGTGACGAAGGCTGCAGAATGTGTGCCAGACGTGTACGACTCTGACGCCATGGAGAACGCTCTGAGCCCTGTAGTCCTCAGCAACTGGAACATCAACACACTCACCAACACACTCTGTAAGAGAGAACATCAACACACTCACCAACACACTCTGTAAGAGAGAACATCAACACACTCACCAACACACTCTGTAAGAGAGAACATCAACACACTCACCAACACACTCTGTAAGAGAGAACATCAACACACTCACCAACACACTCTGTAAGAGAGAACATCAACACACTCTGTAAGAGAGAACATCAACACACTCACCAACACACTCTGTAAGAGAGAACATCACCACACTCACCAACACACTCTGTAAGATAGAACATCACCACACTCACCAACACACTCTGTAAGATAGAACATCACCACACTCACCAACACACTCTGTAAGAGAGAACATCAACACACTCACCAACACACTCTGTAAGAGAGAACATCAACACACTCACCAACACACTCTGTAAGATAGAACATCAACACACTCACCACAACACTCTGTAAGAGAGAACATCAACACACTCTGTAAGAGAGAACATCAACACACTCACCAACACACTCTGTAAGATAGAACATCAACACACTCACCAACACACTCTGTAAGAGAGAACATCACCACACTCACCAACACACTCTGTAAGAGAGAACATCAACACACTCAACACAACACTCTGTAAGAGAGAACATCAACACACTCACCAACACACTCTGTAAGAGAGAACATCACCACACTCACCAACACACTCTGTAAGAGAGAACATCAACACACTCACCAACACACTCTGTAAGAGAGAACATCAACACACTCACCAACACACTCTGTAAGATAGAACATCAACACACTCTGTAAGAGAGAACATCAACACACTCACCACAACACTCTGTAAGAGAGAACATCAACACACTCACCAACACACTCTGTAAGAGAGAACATCAACACACTCACCAACACACTCTGTAAGAGAGAACATCAACACACTCACCAACACACTCTGTAAGAGAGAACATCAACACACTCTGTAAGAGAGAACATCAACACACTCACCAACACACTCTGTAAGAGAGAACATCAACACACTCACCAACACACTCTGTAAGAGAGAACATCACCACACTCACCAACACACTCTGTAAGAGAGAACATCAACACACTCTGTAAGAGAGAACATCAACACACTCACCAACACACTCTGTAAGAGAGAACATCACCACACTCACCACAACACTCTGTAAGAGAGAACATCAACACACTCACCAACACACTCTGTAAGAGAGAACATCAACACACTCTGTAAGAGAGAACATCAACACACTCACCAACACACTCTGTAAGAGAGAACATCAACACACTCACCACAACACTCTGTAACAGAGACATGAATGGTACTAGAACACATTTAAGGCAGCGGTTCCCAAACTTGTTTCGTGTCAAGGACTCCCATTTTGTATGGCTCTAGCAAGTGATTCTCAAATCTCAACCCGGACCCCCCAGTAGCATAGTCTAAAATAAAATAGAAAATACAAAAATAAACAGTATGTTTTTTTTAATATAAAAACATAGTGTTTTTAACTCAAATACATAATGGTCTTTGGGGTGCTTGACATGGAAACGTTTGAGAACAACTGGCAGAAACGTTTGAAATGTTAGTATTTATTAATTCTGGGTGAACCATCACCATTAAAACACCTCAGAGCAGCTCTAGCTGAGTGGATCCATGCATCAATTAGTTAATTGTTAATTAGTGGAAGTTTGATGTAGAACGGGTTCCTCAGCCATGTTTCAGGCTCTTGAAGTGATTCGTGGTCAGGCAATACCTAACAATTGGTGGGATTGATGATGATATTTATGGACATTTTCAGGTTTTTAGAGATTTTATTAATTTTGATTATCTTGTCTTCATGTTTTTAATTTTGATTTGTTTCTGAAAAATCCAAACATCAAAAACAAAAAAAAAACTGTTAAGATTTAGATATCCTTAAAGAAAAAATAGTGTCAATTATCTAAAGCAGTGTTTTTCAAACGAGAGTTCCAGGTGGTCCTCAGGCTAAATGATGGAACCAGATTAACCAGATTTTCTCTTGAGTGCGTATTCTCAAAAGTTAAAATATTCATCATGTGAATTATCCCAAGTCTACACAACTAGTGAATGTAGAAGATTAATGGTCATTTTGATCTGTATGTTCGACTGTTTGTCTACCAAAACCAGCCTGGAATTGAGGACAAACACAAAAAGTTTTGGGGGTCTGTGGGGCTAAAATGTCATCAAGTGGTGGTCCGTGGATCAAATTTTGAATAAATAGTGGGCCCTGAGGTGCTGCTACACTGCCCCTGCCAACCTAAGTGTCAGCGGACTGACCTCATGATTCTTTTCACCTGACAGGGGAGAGTTTCCCTGACCTGGACATAACGATGCGTTGTTCTGGCCTGTTCCATCAGGTGAGGTACTAGAGACCAGGATTACTGCTGTTCTGTTGTTAACCCTTTCAGGCCCGGGAATCCATTTTTGGATTCTGTACAGTATGTACAGTATTCCAGAATTAACTTTTTTATGCTGATATATACATATTTCAAGTTTTTCATAAACCTTAGGTCAGGTGTAAATGGGTTTTAAGGCAAACTAACCTACCATTTTATACTGACTGTTTGTGTTTTAATTCAATTATTATATTTTTGACTGTTTGCGCTTTTTTGCTGGTCTTGTTAAATGCACACTGTTTGTATTTGGACGTATTTCTGTGTGCTGTAACCTCGGCTGCATTGAACATGAGGGCTTGCCCTCAATTGTATTTCCGAGTATAAATAAAGGTGATGATGATGATGATGACCAGGATTACTGCTGTTCTGTTGTTAAGGCACCTAACCTACCAGACACGGCTGGAACATGCAAATTCCTCAATGCTGTAGAAAGACCCTTTTTGTAGGGGTGAAAAAAAAAAAAAAAACAATATGGCAATACACCGTGATACTTAATGCCATGATATCAATATCGTATCGCCAGGTTCACTTCAAATCAAAGATTTTTTTTACATTTAATAATTTGTTCATGTCAGAAAGACTGACTGACGGTTAGATTGAGGCTAGATTGAAGTGTATGATTGAACTTGCATGGTATATATGTACAATGAAAAGGGCAAGCATATAATTTGTGGGAAAATATCGCAATATACAGTATCATAGATATATTTAATTGAACTATAACATAATTAAGAATCGCCGTATAAATCGATTTGGCATTCTAAATGTCAATATCATAACGTGAGGTGAGTGAATCGTCTCACCCCTAGTTTTTTGTGGGCCTCAGTTCTAAATGAGTGTTAAATCACACTGAGTGTTAAATCACACTGAGCGTTAAATCACACTGAATGAGTGTTAAGTAACACTGAATGAGTGTTAAGTAACACTGAATGAGTGTTCAGTCACACTGCCCACCATCGTCATATTTGTTCAGTAGCTGCGTCCAAACAGGGTGTAGAACTGAGCGACTCCCTCTCCACACACACACCTCTGTTGGGGCTGCAGTTGTTTCAGGGGGTTGAAGGGGATACACAGACTCTTGGCTCCCATAGACGGCGCCCCGGCAGACACGTCCTGGTGCTCCCTTGCTGTGGTTTTCTTAATCGAGTCCTCGCAGTCCTTGTCTCCACAGAACGGAATCTGGACAATCTTGCCCCTGTTCAGTTCCTCCTGAAAGTCTTCCATCGAGTCTGCAGCCACCATGTGTTGTTCCAGGTCATCCCTGGCCTTCTTATACAGGTTTTTCTGGATGGCCTCCAGGACACGTTGGAGTTCGTCCACCACGTCAGCCTCTGCCACCGTGAGGCGCTCTTCCGTGTCTCTCCTGACAGCGACGCACCGGTTCAGCCGGATGTCTTTGGGACCGACCTCCAGACGGATTGGCACTCCTTTCTGTTCCCAGTGGTTGAATTTCCATCCTGGGGTGTAGTGGTCTCGGAGGTCAGCCTTCGCCCTGACGTTGGCTTCCCGCAGCCTGCGGAGATACTCAGAACACTTGTCCAAGATCTTGTCTTTCTCTGCCTCCGACAGGTCCGCCGTGACGATGGGGACGATGATCACCTGTTGGCAGGCGACGCGGGGCGGCAGCACCAAGCCCCTGTTGTCTGCATGGACCATGATCATGACACCGATGGTCCTGGTAGTGAGGCCCCACGAGTTCTGGTACGCAAACTGCTTCTCGCCAGGTCTGGCCGGGTCCTCGAACTCAATCCCAAACATCTTGGCGAAGTTCTGGCCCAGGTGATGAGATGTAGCTCCCTGGATGGCTCTGCCACTTGCAGAGACGAAGGCCTCTACTGTGGTGGTGTAATCTCCTCCGGCAAACTTCTCTTTCTCAGTCTTCCTGCCTTTTACCACAGGGATGGCCAACAGATCCTCATAGACCTTGGCATACAGGTCTAGGATCTGCAACACCTCCGTCTCTGCTTCGGCCTTCTTGGCGAAGGCCGTATGTCCCTCTTGCCACAAGAACTCTCTGGTCCTCAGGAACGGCTGTGGATCTTTGAACTCCCAGCGCACGACATTACACCACTGGTTCAGCTTGAGGGGGAGGTCTCTGTGGGACTGGACCCATTTGGCGAAGGCTGGGTACATCACCGTCTCGCTGGTGGGTCTGACAGCAATGGGTTTTTCCAGCTCCGTCTTCCCCGAGCGAGTCACCCACGCCACCTCTGGGGCAAAGTCTGCGATGTGGGTCGCTTCCTTCTCCAGGGCATCCCGGGACACAAACATGGGGAAGTAGCAGTTCTCCACGCCCAGATTCTTAATGCCCTTGTCCAAGAAGTCTTTGATAATCTCCCAGATGGCAAAGGACCACGGACGGAGGACGTAGCAGCCGCTGACGTCATGATACTCGATCATCTCTGCCTTGGTTATCACGTCGGCATACCAGCGGGCCAGGTTCTCTTCTTTCTTGTATTCTATTCCCAACTTTGTCTTCTTCTTGGGCCCCTGGCTTTCTCCCCCAGCACCTCCTGAAGAGTCCTTCTCTCCCTTGGCATGCTTCCTTCCCGCTCCCTGCATGTCAGACCTGTTCTCCCTCTCCTTGTGCTTATCATCTCCGCCGGCGGTCCTTGTAGCAGTCACAGGCTTTTTCCTCACTAGCTCTCCCTCTTGAGCAAGCTGAGAATACAGCTCCTGGACTTGAGGGGATCCTGAATTAGCAGAACCAGAGCTTGACTGATCTACCTGATCCTTGGGGGATTTGTCATCCTTCAGGCGTTTAGTCAGCTCTCCTTGGTGTGAGACACCAGTAGTAGGGGCAGGGGCAGAAGCTGGGCCAGCTCCAGGCTTATAGTCCTGGCCAGTGGCACGTTTATACTGTGCCTTCAGAGTTAGCAGCTTACCCACGGCTACATCAATTTGGCCTTTGGGAGCCTTCTCTGCCTTCAGTTTCCTGACCACTTCACCTTGCTGGGCCACACGGGTGTAGGGACATGACAGAGCTGGACTCAGCTCTCTTTCTTGAGCAAGCTGAGAATACAGCTCCTGGACTTGAGGGGATCCTGAATTAGTAGAACCAGAGCTTGACTGACCTGACTGACCTACCTGATCCTTGAGGGATTTGTCATCCTTCAGGCGTTTAGCCACCTCTCCTTGCTGTGAGATGCCAGTAGTAGGGGCCGAAGCTGGGCCAGCTCCAGGCTTATATTCCTGGCCAGTGGCCTCTTTATACTGTGCCTTCAGAATTAGCAGCTTACCCACGGCTGCATCAATTTGGCCTTTGGGAGCCTTCTCTGCCTTCAGTTTCCTGACCACTTCACCTTGCTGGGCCACACGGGTGTAGGGACATGACACAGAGTCCAGCTCTCCCTCTTGAGCAAGCTGAGAATACAGCTCCTGGACTTTGGGGGATCCTGAATTAGTAGAACCAGAGCTTGACTGACCTACCTGATCCTTGAGGGATTTGTCATCCTTCAGGCGTTTAGCCACCTCTCCTTGCTGTGAGATGCCAGTAGTAGGGGCAGGGGAAGAAGCTGGGCCAGCTCCAGGCTTATATTCCTGGCCAGTGGCCTGTTTATACTGTGCCTTCAGAGTTAGCAGCTTACCCACGGCTACATCAATTTGTCCTTTGGGAGCCTTCTCTGCCTTCAGTTTCCTGACCACTTCACCTTGCTGGGCCACACGGGTGTAGGGACATGACACAGAGTCCGGCGAGGAAATGGGTGGGATTGGTTTCACACTGGTCAGAACATGTACAGCGGCAGGTGCCTCACCCTGACTTGCGGTGCTGGAGAACACGTAACCTGCCCTGGCAGCTGGTGGAATATCTTTGGCTGCCTGGGTCTTGCTCTTGTCCTTGGAGCCGACCGTGGGCATGTCTTTATTGTGTCCGTCTGGGATGAAGATCAGGACACATGGGCTGTCCTGGCAGCTGTTAGGGCTGATTGGCTCATAGGGCTGGTCACATATGTAAAAGCCCCGCCTCTGTAGCTGGACGATGTCACCTTTCTTCAGGCTCTTCAGACAGGGATCTCCCAGCATACTCTCCTCCAACTTGGTTTCTCTGTTGATGTGATTTTTGAAGTCGTCGTTTCTCTTCAGAACGGGCTCAGAGATGAGGTGTTGGTATTTGACACAGACTGTAGGGAGCAATGGGGCTTTGTCCGTGTCTGCCAGCCAGGTGATCTTGGTAGTCTTCTTGAAGTCCTTGTTGTCCGGGGTGAGACAAGCCTCCATGGATAGCACCTTACCACTGGAATCCTTGTTGATTTTGGTGATGACGAGGTTCCCCCAGTTGATGAAGGTTACCATCTCCCCCTCCTTAAAGGTCTCTGCGTCTCCCCCCTCCACCAGCACCCGGGGTCCGTACCACACCTCCTTCTTCCCCACCTCCTCATTCTTGGGGTGTTTGTCAACTTCCTTCATCTCCTCGGTGGCTCCAGCGATGTTAACAGGGACCACATATGATCTGGATAATGCTGTGAACCTGGGAGCCACGGGGTCTATCACCTTCTTGTTAAAGGCCCAGATCTTGTCCCACGACATGTTCACCACCGACCTGGACCCCGCCTGGGCAGCGATGAACTGCTTGAGCCCCTCCACAGTCATTCCTCTTCTCAGCACTCCTCTGACGGTGGGTAAACGAGGGTCGTCCCAGCCATCAACACGGCCCTGGTCCACAAACCAGGCCAGGCCCCTCTTGGACAGCACGGTGTTGTTGAGGTTGAGCCGGGCAAAATCCCAAATGACGGGCTTCCTGATTCGCAGCGCATCGATCACCCAGTGGTACTGGTCATTGCGGTCATGGTACTCTGTGGTCCTCAGGGCGTGGGTCACCCCCTCCACGCTGTCCACAATGGGACAGGCGAAGTCGTACGTTGGGTACACCTTGTACCGGCTGCCTGTGCGGGGATGTGGAGCATTCTTACAGCGATAGAGGACGGGGTCTCTCATGCAGCCGTTGTCGGACGCCATGTCGATCTTGGCTCTCATACAGTAGGTCTGGCCGCGCGCTGTGCCGTCCTTCATCTCCTTCCACATACTAAAGTTCTTCTCCACCGAGTTGCTGCGGTTCTCGGACTCGAGGCGCTTCTCTCTGTCCTGCTTTATCTTCTCTGGCGGCGTGTCGTCGACGTAGGCCCTGCCCTCGGTCAGCAGCTGCTCCGCCCGCCGCTGGATTTCATCGAAGTGGTCGCTGGTGTACGTGAACTGGTCAGGAAAGATCTGCAGCTTTTTCACGTCATCCAGAATCACCTTCTCAAAGTCCTCCTTCTCCTTCTCAGGGTTGGTGTCGTCGAAGCGCATGATGAGCTTGCCGTTAAACGCTACCTGGTAGTGCTGGTTCAGCAGAGCAGCCTTGGCATGGCCAATGTGCAGGAACCCGCTGGCCTCTGGGGGAAATCGGACCACGACCTTTCCCATCTCAGCGCCCGGCAGCTCCACAAATTTCCCCACATCCTGTTTTTTCTCCATCTCCTTCGAGTTGGACTGGCATGGAGGAGCTTTGCTCCGATCCCACTTCTTGCTCACAGCAGTGAAAGGCATCTGCAAGGCCAGGAAGTTGAACCACCGACGGACGTGTAAGGATCCATCCCGACTGGGCCACTCCGCATGGCCTTTGAGTTCAGCCCAGACACAGAAGTCCGCCAGGGTGAGGACATTCCCCACCAGGAAGGTTCTGATGGACAGGATCTCGTCCAGGTCCCCCAGGGCCTGGGCGAGTCCGGTCTGACCGCGCAGACGCCGGGCGCTGAACTCCAGCCAGTGGTCCACCTCAGTCCGCTGCATCACGTCAGACCCGTAAAGGCCCGTGGGGGCTGCCAGAGCCAGGTAGCGCGCAATGGAGTTCACATCAGTGAATTGCAGGGTGTCGGAGACGTGTAGCCTGGTGTCTTCTCCCTCCTCCACGGAGAGCTTCACACTCCCCTTCACATGTTCTGCAGCGAGCAGCGCCCCGAGGGGGAGGCTGCTGGAGTTAACGCTGAGGCTTAAATCCATGGTCTCAAATGTCTCAAATACAAATACCGCGATAGTGTCGTTGCTTTGAATTTGATTCGCAAAACCCTCAACCAAATATAACAGCTTGTAGATTTTGTAGATTCTCTTCTCCATGCTTTCAAATTACCGCGCTCCAGAGAATCCATGGCGACAGCATAGTGACGTCACAATCATGAGACGATGAGAGCGAGTCCTGCTGTGGGACTCTCAAGAACTTTGTACTTTGTACATGTTGCCATGACAACCTGTAGATAAATACCTGACTTCACTTTACTTCTGTGAACTCTCTGTCCTACAAGCTCTCCTGTTGCATCACTACTCTGTCACCCTGAGCAAACGGTGCACTTTTGAGACTATGAGCGGGACTTGCGGAAGTTGCTGACGGAAGTTGCGGAAGTCACTGTATTTTACAGTCCCTCTAATTTTCAGAAATAATGATTTCAACGAACAAAGTGTGCAAAGTGCACACCATTGCATCTTTTACAACAGCTTTGCGAGCACAAAGGGAGAAATAAAATGTTTCCGCATGGAGTATATTTTCGGGAGCGCCGCGACATCGAGGCTAAGTGGTTGTCAACCATTTCAACATCAAGGTCAGTTAAAATATTCACCATTTTAGCCACACGGATGAGATATTATATTTTTAATATTTTGTTATCGTTGGATGTTATCGTTGGATGGACCAAATGGACCCGCAACCCTTGCGGGTCCATTTGGTTCCATGTTTACACTCCCAAGAGTTTAAATATTCATCATGTGAATTATCCCAAGTCTACACAACTAGAGAATGTTTATTAATGCTCATTTTGATCCGTTTCCAGCCCATATCCAGCCTGGAATTGTGGACAAAAGCAAAATAAATCTTTAGTTTTGGGGTCTGTGAGGCTAAAATGTCATCAAATGGTGGGTGACTCAAATGCTGAAAAAATAGTGGGCCCTGGTATAAAAAAGGTTGAAAACCACTGATCTATAATGCTTCATTTGGTTGAGATTGAGAACTATTCATCATTTAGCTGCATGGAGACCACCTGGAAACCACTGATGCTTTAATGGGCTATTTCACAAAAATGGTATGGTCTACTCAGTATCATGTGAACACACCAGACAGTTTATAAGTTACTCCTTTCAGTATTTAGATATTTCAAGTTCATTTTGGCTGCCCCGCCCCCTTCCTATACAAACCCATTATAACTTAAAACTCCACTTTAACCATCGCAGAGTCATCAAAACCTTTTTTCTAGTGACTTATATGTGAGGTAGACATGCCTTTTCATTCAGCCTACTATTTTAATTTATTTTTAAAATATTGTTATATTCTTTCTGGTGTGGAGTAGAGGCTGCCACATTTTCTATAAAGAATATTTTAAAAATAAGTGAAAACAGTAAACTACTATGTGTAATGAATCATGTAACTTATTAACTCATTAACTGTCTGAGGTGTTTACATGAGCCTGAGTAGACAATAAAATGACAAAAGTTATTTTTTAAGTGAAATATCCCTTAAGTGTGCAGAAAGAACGCACTAAAGTAAACATTGACATTCACTCACCAGGATCAGTGATTTCATAGACAGGCCTTGTAATGTTTCGGCACTGGGCAGTCCAATGCGCATCGGCTGGGCAAGGCAAATAACATTATAGCTTTTAGGACTAAATAGCTACTGTACAATAACTAATAACTATAACATGAAAGTGGACCGTCTAAAACAATGGTTCCCAAACACTTTTTTCATGCCAAGGAAAGGGACCCCAAATTGACACTGATTAGCCTTGACTTTAAAGGATTGAAATAAAAGGCTATGCCAGGGATAAGCTTCAAAACTTTAAGAAGCCTATTGTGGTATGTTTTTCTCCAAAATAGTGGCTAAAATGAACAACCACTATACTCAAAATGAGAACTGAGAATAGTTCCCCCAAGTTAATGCCGTCTGTTACTTTTTATAATTGCTAAGTTGGTTAACCAGATGAAAAGTCAGATAACACTTGAGAGTGTAAACATGAAACCAAATCTCAAGAGTTAAAATATTCACCATGTGAATTATCTCAAGTCTACACAACTAGAGAATGTAGAAGATTAATGGTCATATTGATCTGTATGTTGGACTGTTTTGTTTCCTAAATCCAGCCTGGATTTGTGGACATAAATCTTTAGTTTTAGGGTCTGTGGGGATAAAATGTCCTCAAATTGTGGTCTGTGGCTCAAATTCTGAATAAATAGTGGTCCCTGGTGTCAAAAAGGTTGAAAACCACTGCCCTAAAAGGCAAACACAAATAGCCATGCACAAACTAGCCAGTTCATCTGTTTAAGTTGACACAAAAACACCTATGATAGTCTTGATCCAAAGATATAATGGTTAAACTATTAGTTAATGGTGTTATCCATGAAACAGCTTAAAGGGGAATTCCACCCATTTTCATTTTTTTCCTGAGAGGATACAAATGTGAACCATATTCGGCACCCTAGACTTCCATTTTTAGGAAACACAGAATGGGGGAACTTTTTTATCATGTCCACCCAGCACCTCTAAGGTATATTAATGACATATTAGAATGTGGAAAATGGTTGGACTTCCCCTTTAACATAGCCATGCAAGCATAGACGTGGATGACACCGTATCATATACGTAATTATTATAAATAACAGAACAACTTTCTGTACCTTTTTGGCAGCTACTGTATCTGGATTCAAAAACACCAACAACAGCAGCAGCAGCAGCAGCAGCAGCAGCACGTTAAACACGGCTGGCTGCCGTAAAGTGGGACGTGTTCTCCCATAGAGTATACACAGAGTTACGACAACTCCGTTCACTTCATGGGGTCAGTCCAATGGAGGCTCTTCTACTTCTACATGCACAGAATGCACGGTATATTCAGTTTGGATGCACAAGCATTTAGACGGTGGGAAGTGGCCGTCTAGAAGGCCGAGTTAGTAAATTCATGCAGATACTATATGTAGGCGGCCCAATTTTTTTTAATTTTGTACATTAATTGGTTATAAACACAATATCTAATGTTTCCAGTCGCACAAAGTGCGCAATATTAATATTTTTTAAGAAAATGACAAGAAAATCCTCAAACTGTGTCAAAGTAAAACGAACGCCCTAAGCCAATCACAGCTCGCCATGGGCCAGAGTCGCAATTGAGCTGGCCAATCGCGTTCTTCGGTACTCCCTGTCCCTGATGTAAACAGGAAGAATCCTGAGACTTCTAGTGGCAGCAGCACAACTTCAGCGGCGGCAGAGGTAATAATTAATATAATTAGAATAATTATGATTCGGTTTTACACATTCTAATAGTTTGATTCAATGGATGCATAGATATAGACTGCATGCGCCATACTTAGTGATACTATATTGATAGTATAATATTGTACGAAATAAAGTTTAGTAATTTACGACGAGGCCGTTGAGCCTCTCTCGGGCTGGCCCTCATAGCGGCCAAGCTCTATGTGCGCATTGATCGATCACTAATCAATGGATTAATATTTGCAGCTGTTCATTCAATAAATGATTATCTTCCACGGCTGCTGATAGCAATCGAAACGGTCACGGGGAGTTTGTATCGTGCCACAGTATAGTATCGTGCCACATTAAATCCAGGCTCAACCTCAAGTTGGTGTTTGCAATGTGTTACTGTAAGTTTCAATTCGTGTTTTAGTTTGAGATACGGTTATTTGTTCTATTTCTCAAATTCGAGTTTGCACAGGTTTGGTTGACGTTATGTGTTGGCTTACAGATTATTTTTGTTTGCAGTGCATATGTCATAATCATATTTATCATATATTCATTATATTGTCGATGCTTTATTAAGCTTGTGCACCACGCACAATTGAGCATTCATCACAATTTTAGGTAATTAAAATGACTGAAAGCTTAACGTGTTAACATGTGACCAATCAATTGCTATGATTGTTTGCTATGATTTGCTCTACTACAGTTTTTTAATTTCAGTTCATAACGGTGGCAGAGGCAGAGTGTGATGGGTAAGTGAAGCTACAGAAGAACAGGTTAGTTTATCAAACATAGGTCATTAACAAAGATTGCATTAGATTCATCAGAGGTCTCTCTTCCCCAGTGCCGGCATCATCATGTTGACTGGGACAGGTGACCAACAATCATTATTGAATATCATGTTTAAAATAATTGCAGGGTCCATTATAAGAGGAATTTATTTAAGATAGTGTAAAGACATTGATATGAAACACCATTCCCCACAGTCACTAACAAGCCGGCCAGAGATAATTAGAAAAATTGTGTATTCAGATGAGTCTGTGTACATTGTCCCCATTTGTCTCTAGGAGGCTGCCCTGTGACAGCCATATCCCTAATTTGAACAGATCATCTGAGATTAACGTTCTAGTATATTTTTAACACTGGATGTCTGTGTGTTTCAGGCAAGTTGCAGAGGAGCAGGCAGTGACACACCTCCGATTGTGGATGAAGAACAGATTCAATGCAGTCAACTATTTATTTTCACTAGGATGGCATTCCCCTGTCCTGTTTTTTTTTAGTTCCATGTAGAATGCCATACTGACTTAAGATGGAGAACAAAAACAGGGTCATATTAATGGCATCGTATTTGACATTCAACATTCCTTTCCCTCAAATTATTCTGGAGAAATGGTGGTAGCCTTATAATAAGTCATCTTATATTTGGGACAAATTATGCTCAAAGACCAGCTCTGCAGTTCTGCTAATGCTGTGTCAAATGTTGCAATTACTTTGTGTGGTTGCACTTCTAAGGTTGCAGAAAAAACTATTGAAAGATTGGCCAGAACCATATCCTATCCTATCTAGTACAACAGTGGTTTAACATATCTTTGAAACTGAGTGTAGTGTCTGTCCTAAACTGGACACCACTGGTTGCTTCAAGATTCAAGTTTCAAGATCTAGTTTTGATGTGTGCAGTAACAAAAAAAAAAGATGTCCAAACATTGATGTTTATTTACCGTCACTTAGCAGGTTAAAGGCCCACAACAGTGAGCTTGATACAACTGCAGTTCTTTGTTCCTCTGACAAGCACAGCCAACAAACTGTTTGGCTCGCATTTTATTCAGCAACACCTGAGTACAGGTAGATCACTTCCTCATATAGACTAGTCACCTGACCACTTTGCCCTTGGCTGAACCTACCATCACGTCATCATACAGAAATATAATGAATGAACAGAAATGGCTCTCACACTAAGAGCCACCCCACTAATCTCTCACACTAAGAGCCACCCCACTAATCTGTGGGTTGGGTCCATCACAGACACATATTGACCAACTTTTATGGGAGAAGCATATGCATATTAATGTTTTTGTAACCTTAATTTACAGGTTGTATACGGTAGTCATACTATGGTGATAAACTGAATATAGCCATGTTGGTCTATGCATTTTGCCACCTGTTAATGTACAGATGTTTAGTAGAATACTTTATGTGGGTGTTCAAATTATGCTTGAAATGTACAATATTTAACTCAGTATTAGAAAATTGGTTTTCTCTTACATGCCATTTGAATGTGTTCCATTTTGTAAAAAGCATGTAGCACTGCCTGTGATAGCCCACATTGTTGGGTATTTCAGGAACATGGTCTGCTGTTATATTAAAAATTATATTAAAATATTTTATATTAAAAGTTTCAATTGCCTTTTCAGCAATAACACTTTCTTCAGTGTCTAATGCTATCCATTGTTGTGCACATTGCACACATTTTGACCAACTTTTGTCTGAAAAACATTGTTTGTTTGTAACCGACGCTAGATGCATACAGCACTTCAATATTGCATGCTTGTTGATGGTACAGTGGGGTCACCCCAGGACAGGTCGGATGTTGAGGGGCCTTCCTACCGTGTTTGCTGGTGCATAGGTATAGGTCAGGGGTTTTCAACCTTTTTGACACCAGGGACCACCATTTATTCAGCATTTGAGCCACGGACCACCATTTGGTTACATTTTAGCCCCAAAGACCTACAACTAAAGATTTCTTTTGGTTTTGTCCACAATTCCAGGATGGACTTTGCAAACATAACAGTGTAAACTTCTTAATTAAACAGTGCAAATTCAGATGATGAATATTTTAACTCTTGAGAGTGTAAAAATGAAACCAAATGGACCCACAAGGGTCCATTTGGTTTCATTTTTACATTCTCAAGAGTTACATCTGCCTAACCAACTTTCCATCATTTAGCCTGGGGACCACCTGGAACCTTCTCAAGGACCACTAGTGGTCCCCGGACCACCTGTTGAAAACCCCTGGTATAGGTAATGAGATAAGAATAGTATGCTGACCTCCAGTGGCGCAATAATGAATAACCTTTGACATCAATGGACGATTGCTTTTTATTCTGCAGTTCGGGAGATTTATTACATCACAGTTGATCAATCAATTGTAGGTAAGACAATGATAAAAAGCAACCGTGTACGAATTGTACTGCTTCAGTGTAAATACCAGAATTTACGTCAATGTTCCAAAATACAAGAATGTATTGAGACTGAACAATATAACAAAAATAGCGTGATTTTTTAAAGGTAATCTGCAACAAAGTACTGGCACAATGTGAGTAATTTAGTAGCCTAAATGACACTTGTATAATCAAATAACGTATGCATTAGTAGTCTTAACTTTGGCGTTGTGGTATAGCTATAGATGAGACAGACAAGCTGGAAATGTTGTAGCCCTACTTCATTTTATTTGAACAACCATTTGGCATCGTAGGTAAGACAATTGATGAATGTAGGCTATCCATATAAGATCTGTACTGTTGTAGTACAATTTTCCAAAGTGATGAAATTCTTTTGTACAATTACATGGTCAGCTAGATAATGACCAAAGGTGAGTGGTATGATGATCTGTGCTTTCTTAAGGATTATTCCCAAATCCAAACGCTTACTACATAGCTGATCTACAGAATATGAGCTTTCATGTGGGGGTGATTAACATAAAAACGTCGTGGGAACAAGTGGTTTATACTAGGGTATAATTACATTGACGGGCAATGCACGTGATTTTCTATAAGGATGCAGATGCAGCGCAGAGCTTGCTACGGATTTGTTTACGTGAATACACGCGCAGACCTGGCAGTTTTCTGGAAAGGTTGCCGGGTTTGTCTGATAGTAACCCTCTTTTAGTAACGCTAAAATTCATTTTTAAAATCGGTTCGTTCTCGTTACGACGCAAAAATTCGAGCTGGAAACATTAATTACAGTACTTATAAGACTTTTATCTACCCACTGAGAAAAAAAAACGTAGACTACATCGTGCGACTTGGGTGATAACCGCTCCCAAGCCCCCAGCCCACGGCCTAATTCATTCCGAATAGATTCTGTGCATGCAACAGCGGCCTTAGACGTGAATAGAGAATGGGGACAACTAATAGGGACAAGTCCTGGACCTGAAGTAGTCAGAAATGCATCGGACTCAGCCCAGCGTTAATTATCTTAAATGGCTTTATTTTAGATCGTTTTTGGTAACAGTACAACCTAAGCATTATTGTACAGAAACATTGTTACTGTACAATACCGTGTTGACATGATGAAAACATGCTTAAAACAGCTCTTATTTGCGCCGCCCCTCGTTGAAAACAATGCATTCCCAACTCTAGTTTGTCCCTATTCAGGCTGCATGAACAGCAGCTCGAGCGTTTAGTTTCTAACCCCTCAATGTCGCAACTCTTCCACTAGATGGCTCTGCATCCCACCGCAGTTCTCGTGACGTCGCCCCTGGCTCCAGAAATGGATTCCTCATTCATTTTCCTCATAGACTTTTCTAAAATAATTCATATAAAGACGATTACCGATTCGGACAAAGCCAACACGGGTCGTGACAAATCATGACGACACACACAATGTTTTGGGACAATCACATATAATTTCTAAGATGAAAAAAGAAACAAAAAGTGTTGTATCATGCCGTTTTCTACTTCTTGTTAATTAGATATTGCATTATAATATTGTGTTTGTCATCATGATTTGTCACGACCCGAGTTGGCTTTGTCCGCAGCGTAATCCTCTTTATATAAATCATTTTAGAAAAGTCTGTGAGAAAAATGAATGAGGATTCTATTTCTGGAACACAGGCGACGTCATGAAAGGGGGCGGGGCTGCCCAGCTCTGATTGGCTCCCAGGCAGATACGTCATAATCACGCGTCTGTCGCACTGTCGCAAGCGAAGCAGCGCGAATCTTGGACTGATGTCAGCATGCAGAGAAGAACCAAAACATTCATCTGGTCATTATTATAGTTTTAGTGCTTTGGGTGTTAAGGTTTAGGTGTAAAACCATGACCCAGACGTGGCTTGATCTATAATACTTACAAATCTAACGTATAATAGTCTTTAAAAGCAGCAGCAGCAGCAACAACAGCAACAGCAACAACAACAGAGAACGCGACATTGTTTACATCTCTCCACCACGTGTCAGTCCTTTCCAATCTACTCTAGAGGTGGGTAAAATAATCGATATATATACTGTATATATACCAATATATCGAAAATCTTAATGCCATGATACCAATATCACCAGGTCCAAAATCGTTTTTTTTTTTTCTTATATACACCGGTATATTTTTTCTTATATTTATTTAATTTAGGTCCTATTCATTAATGTGTTCATTATCAGGCTGCATTGCTGTGTATGATTGAACTTTTTGTTATCAATTTGAATTGCTTTAAAATGTTCTAGTTGATTGAACTTGTCATGGTCCATATTGTTCAGAATTCTGCCCATTCTCAACATTTTACTGTACTGTATTTTACTTGATGACAACATTGTTGTGTTTGTTAATGGACCCTGACTATTTGGTTCCACTTGTGCGCTCTCAGAAAAAATCTTGAAAATGGGTGGAATTCTCCTTGTTCTAGTATAATAAAAGCACAGTCATTTGTGGGAGAAAAAATGTGATATATCGATATATCAAATGGAATCGCAGCATAACTAAAGAATCGCAATATAAATCAATTCAGAACCCCGTCCCTAAATATCAATATTGTATCGTATCGTGAGTGAATCATCCCACCTCTAATCTACACCAGGCTTGGGGAGATGTCTGCTGCTGCTGCTGTTTCTCCGTCCGCGGCGGCGGCGGCGTTCCGTGTGCGTGTGGAGTGCGTGCTGCAGGCGGTGATGGCCCACACCGCCACGGAGATGGTCCGGCTGTTTGAAGAAGCTCTGAGGACCAGCAGCACCGATCAGGAGCCGCACGGGGACCGGCGGAGCGACCTGGAGAGTACCAGGACCGCTCAGAGCAGATTCCTTTCTGAGTCTGCAGAGTGTGCAGTCCCTGCGCGCACCGCTGCTGTCCCTGCGCATACTACTGCTGTGCCTACGCACACCACTGCCGTGTCTACGCACACCACTGCTGTGTCTGCACACACCACTGCTGTGTCTACGCACACCACTGCTGTGTCTACGCACACCACTGCTGTGTCTACGCAGACCACTGCTGTGTCTGCGCAGACCACCACCACCACCACTGCTGCTGAGCCTGAGAGCATCCTATCTGTTGGGACAGGTCTGTGAGATCTAATCTATAATGCAACAGTTGTGCTGCAGATCCCTGAAACATGAGTGCCATTGGGTGCAATTCTCAATCGCTGTGATGTAGCCAGCTATGACTTAAGTCTTCTCATTGGCTGCATGGCAGCAAATCAAGTCTGCAGCCTTGGGCTAGGCCAAAAGCCTGTACCACCAGGACAAATTTATCTTGTGTTGTGTTATAGTGCACTAAGTCAAACACTTGCCCGATCGGGCAATCAGGTAGCAGTCTTCACGTGCCTGACCTTTTTTTTTTACTTGCCCCCGGGCAAGCGGGCAAGTGTTAGTGTCAAAAAGTTGCCGTTATTACCTTTAAGTAAAAGTGTTTTGCTCTATTTATTTTTCCTTCCCATGGTCTCATATTCCAGCCAGAGATGCAGCCCTGAGCGGTCCTCTGTCACACAGCGCTGTGGTTGGAGGACCCCACAGGACGGGTGCTGTGGTTGGAGGACCCCCCAGGACGGGCGCTGTGGTTGGAGGACCCCCCCAGACGGGCGCTGTGCGGTCGCTGCGTCCGCGCAGTGCGGTCAGAGGAGGAGTCAGTGTGGTGGCTGCTGAGTCTCCGTCATCACACACTGCTGCGGTGAGAGATGTGGTTTTTGTTTTTTGTTTTTTTGCTTTTTTCCAGACACCCCCTAGCGCCAGAATTAGTGGAAAAACTCCTGGCAGAAAATCTAGTGCTTTTTTTTTTTTTTTTCCAATAATGTTTTTATTAGTTTTTTTACACACAAAAACACAAACAATACATTACGATACAAACAATACAATATGAAAGAAAAGAGAAAAAAAAACTAGGCTGGACAATATAAAATAAAGAAACACAAAACAAAACAAAAACGGCACTATTCCTCTTCAGCAATTTCCATTAAATGTGACAAGTTGTTGTTATTAATATATTGTATAAAACATCCCCATACCTCCATAAACACTTCTGGTTTGTTCTTCAGAATATATGTGATCTTTTCTAAGGGCAAACAAAGAGAAAGTTCCCGGAACCACTGTGAAATATTTGGTTTATCTGATTTCTTCCACGTCAGTGCAATTACTCTTTTAGCCTGTAAAAGGCATATATCAATGAATATTTGTTGATTACGCTTAAACCTGTGTCCTTCTGGATAGAGACCGATCTAGTGCTTTTTTTGCTGGTGAGTTGGGGCGAAATTGGTTGACAGGCGCCAGAGATAAAACCCTTGTTTTTGGTAACCAAATGGACCCTTATACATCTACTCTTGAGATGGTGAAATGAAAGATATTTCACATTTAACTCCTTCTATTTAAAATGATGTGAAACACTACTACTGCTACTAACTAACTACAGCTGTGTCACCACTAAACCAACAGCATTTCATCATTGAAAACAGAAAACTCTCTGAGTCAGACCTTTAGCTTTATGCATGCTGCGTGTCTGTTGCAACTTCAACAACAACTGATGTTATTATTGATGCTTTACTTGACTAATAGAAGTCCTGTAACCGAAAATGGTATGGGGGCGGCTTCATCGTCCATTGCGCGAAGCGACACAGGCGATGAAGTCGCACCCATACCATTTTTCTTGCCCCCCTAATTGGGAAATGTTACATCAGGCCCTACTTCACCCACAGTGCAGGCTAAAGTTCGCCGCCGCAGTTTTCCGTCTCGTAAACGGACGATGCCTTTTGAAAGGGTCGATGCCATTTCCGAGCAGTTCCGATCCTATCCGATCTTGAATTCCAACATGGCGGACGAAACGAAGTTGGCGGAGGATTCCGAGCAGTTCCGATCCTATCCGATCTTGAATTCCGAATGCTTTTTCGGAGTTCAGAAAACATGGCGGACGAAACTAAGTTGGCGGAGGATGAAGAGTCTAGACAACCTGAACCTGTCAAGAAGTCCATTAAAAAACTCACGGGATGGAACGAGTTTTTCCATGCTGTTGCGGTGGGTAATTATGAAACTATGTCAGGCATACAATAATTTATTAAAATAGAGTAGATAGGCACTTGGCAAACATTTCAATTTGAGAATGATATTTTAATTAAATAAACGTATCTGTCAGCTATTCATCCAAATAAATTTAGCGTATCCGCCCCCTTCCTATACAAACCCATTATAACTTAAAACTCCATTTTAACCATGACAGATTATTCGAAAACAACCCATATTTTTTCTGGTGACTGATCCTCCTAATACGTGAGAGGGCTGTGGAATTTCATTTACAGTTTTCATTTATTTAGAAAATATTATTCATTATATATTTATACATAATGAATAATATTTATAGAATGAATTATTCATTTGGCTGGACATAAATTTAAAATCACTTGATGTACATTATTCAGTGTTTGCAATTGAATGTAAGATGGTAAATTTGGCAACTTTCCTGTGATACCCATGATAAAAACTGTATACCTATTCAAACTGCTAAACTAACTCACACAGGCACACCTGTGAATTTCCCTATGTTGACTTGACAAGGTGTTTGTGACAGTCTTTGGTTTGTTTACATCTATGCAGCCAGCAGTCATGGCAGAGCTCGGGTCAGAATCCAGTAGTAGGCCTACTATAGGACTTGGGTCTTCAGTAGTGAGCAACATGTGGAGAAAGCTACCTGCTGATAGGCCAAAGGTTTGTGTTTTCTATGAAGTACCTATTCAATTTATGTGCAGGGCTTGACACTAAGACCTGCCCGCTTGCCCGGGGCAAGTAAAAAAAATGGTGGGGGCAAGTGAAGACTGCTACCTGGTTGCCCGATCGGGCAAGTGTGCAACTTAGTGCACTATAACACAACACAAGATAAATTTGTCTTGAAGGCAGTCATTGCACTCTGCCTCTGTGTCTTTCCCTGCTTTATAGCTGTAGCCTTGCCAGGCCATGATGTCAGGAGGCCCAGCTGAGCCATTGAGGCCCATATAGGTCAGGAGCCTATCTCCTGTTTCTGTAGCGTGAGGCAGCTTGATGTACAAGTACACCCCCTGGACATGACGCTAGTACATCGCAGGGACTTACCCCCAATCCAACCCTTGATGCTGAGTGCCAAGCAGGGAGGCATTTGGGTCCCATTTTTAGAGTCTTTGGTATGACCCGGCCGGGAATCGAACCCCGGCCTCCCAGTCTCAGGGCGGACACTCTAACCACAAGGCCACTGAGCTGGTTCCCTGCTTTATAGCTGTCCACAATTCCAGGCTGGATTTGGGGAACAAAACAGGCAAATTAACACATCAAAATGACTAATTAAGATGATGAATTTTAACTCTTGAGAGTGTAAAAATGAAACCAAATGGACCCGCAAGGGTCCATTTGGTTTCATTTTTACATTCTCAAGAGTTACATCTGGTTACCAACTAAGCTGGGGACCACCTGGAACCTGGGGGGCAAGTGACCATGACCTGAGGGCAAGTAGAACTTGACTTGCACTTGCCTGAAGGGCAAGTGCCTCGGAGACCTTAGTGTCAACCCCTGATGTGCCTAGTATATCTCAACATTTTCAAAGATTTACTGACATTTTGTAATTCATTCTGCATTCTGTTCTGTATTAAGCCCTATTGATGAAAACAACTGATAATGACGGATTTTTGTAATGCATATTCTCATATGGGCTGTTTAGAGTAACAGTAAGATTAAGTGTTAAACCAGTTATAAATAGATCTTAGCTATGTTTGTCCGATTTAACAAGTTGCACCATATTTTGTACCTTCCTAGGACTGGAAAGCAAAGGCCCAGTGCCAGAGGGAGGAGATGATGGACACTGGACTGGCAGACCCAAAAAGGTGTCCCACCTGCAAAACCGAGTTTTCCAGGGAGAAAGACCTCAAGTACCATCACAAAGGCTGCCGTCCCTGCGTGTGTGGTCAATGTGGGGAAAACTTTTATCACCAGCAAAAGCTCAAGAGGCATATTGCCAACACCCATGGAGAGGGCTTTAAATGTGCAGTGTGCAATAAATCCTTTGCTGAGAAAAGGAACCTCTTAAGGCATCAGAAACTGCACAACAAGTAACGTTCACTGATTTAGATTTTAGGCCTACTCGAACAAGGTAACTTTACCTTCCACCATTTGTCCATTTCAACCATTTCAACAAGTCAAATACAATATTGTGCTGATGGACTTTATTTCACATTTCCCAGATGTTACAATTAATACTGCCAACAAGCACAAACAAAACAAGGTCATACATGTTTGCCTTTCATATTAGTGTTGTAGTATTACATGTCGGTTTGGTTTAAAGATACATCGC
The DNA here is from genome assembly GCA_039105355.1 of Benthosema pterotum. Taxonomy (NCBI): domain Eukaryota; kingdom Metazoa; phylum Chordata; class Actinopteri; order Myctophiformes; family Myctophidae; genus Benthosema; species Benthosema pterotum. The sequence continues at coordinate 53,613,735 of CM076973.1, forward strand.
ATGGATGCAACTGGGACGTATCCTCAGTGATGTATCCCAAGGTCATCGGGGTTTCGGGTCTCGCAACATCATACCCCTCACTCAGGCGACCCAGCCGGGGTTGATCAAGTCCCGACTTACGTCCCAGTAGCTACTCTCGGTCAGTCCACTAGGGAAAGACCCAAGGCCACAAAATCCACTGCTCCAGAACTATTCCGCCGGTACTGGGAGGCACTATACTCTGGCACATGGAAGGACTAGGCTCTGTGGGTTGACTCCTGTCCAGACCCCTCCTACGTCTCACCAGGTCTGCTCCTGCTCTCACCAGGATGGCACAGGACCTGTGCGTTGCACCAGACTCCCAGCACCGGCAATTCATTCAGGAGCAGTGAATCACAATGGCCCTCCTAACGGCCTCACCAAGGGTTGTTGGGCTTCCTCCTCACGGAGGACACAGGCTGGGGCGCTAACCCATACTGCTCACCCGAGTGCCGTCTACATTCCGGCTGTCACCCGTCTCTCCGGTGGTCACCAAGTCTTTCCCTGGTTGTCACATAGTCTATTCCTATGAGCCACTATAAATAGAAACTAAAGGTTTAAAGATACATCGCATGGATGCAACTGGGACGTATCCTCAGTGATGTATCCCAAGGTCATCGGGGTTTCGGGTCTCGCAACATCATACCCCTCACTCAGGCGACCCAGCCGGGGTTGATCAAGTCCCGACTTACGTCCCAGTAGCTACTCTCGGTCAGTCCACTAGGGAAAGACCCAAGGCCACAAAATCCACTGCTCCAGAACTATTCCGCCGGTACTGGGAGGCACTATACTCTGGCACATGGAAGGACTAGGCTCTGTGGGTTGACTCCTGTCCAGACCCCTCCTACGTCTCACCAGGTCTGCTCCTGCTCTCACCAGGATGGCACACGACTAGCCTCGACACCCAGGCTTTCATTTTCGTCCGCCTTGCGCGAAAACGGAAAGCCTGGACTACCGCGCGTTGGAAAGTGGCCTTGAGGGGCGTGTGAACTTTCCGGGGTGGGCGTCGCTCTAAATGATGTGACGTAGAACAGCAGTGGACGGGCGTGGGAGGGGCCGGAGATGACGACACGTTAGTGAGATCAAATCAGAGCGCAGCACTTCCGCCGTGTGGATCCCACGACACCCCCGCCCCCCAAGGCCAAAATCCTTGAGGGCTAGACCAGGCTAGCACAGGACCTGTGCGTTGCACCAGACTCCCAGCACCGGCAATTCATTCAGGAGCAGTGAATCACAATGGCCCTCCTAACGGCCTCACCAAGGGTTGTTGGGCTTCCTCCTCACGGAGGACACAGGCTGGGGCGCTAACCCATACTGCTCACCCAAATAAGTACAGACTTAGAACACTATACTTATCTCACATTTATTTGCAATGTTTTGTTTTGGATTTCATCACATGAGACCCTGACTTTTTGCTTGTATTTGTGTTGGCCTGTACAGCACTAGCCAGACTGTGTGTACGCTTTCTCTTTTTGTGAGGCACCTCCAAACTTGGTAGCTTTGTAGGTCTACCCTTTGACACAGCTTGACGGCTGCCATTACCAGATGCCCTTTTCCGATTGGGCTGTACCCTGATTTTTTTCCCTGTGCCTGTTTTCTGTAGTTCATTTGAGCCAAAGTTATGAAGTGCTGCTATAAGATTTGATTGTATTGTTGTGGGTCCAGATAAATTTGTGACTCGTTTTGAGAATTTGATGATAGCTCTTGCCAGATTTGGGTCGTTGGTGGATTGGAGTTTCTGTGTGATCTGCTCAAAAGACTTGTGTAATAAATTTAATGCCAATCCAATAGATGTGTCAGTTCCTAGTGCTTCCTGTCCTTCACAGACCTGTTCCTGAATATCACTGGTTTCTGTGCACAGCACAGCATCTGTATGTGCAATATCTGGTGTCTCTGCAGAAGTTTGGGTAATCATGCATGAGGCCGTTCGTAAATTGCTGTAGAATGACAGAGACAGTGTTTCCCCTATGGCAATCTTAGCTAGTTTTTGTCTTTCTTTTGAATCTGTGACAGGAACAAAATTGGGGCAATGAGCTTTCTTTGCTGCCCACAACACATATTGGTGCTTGCAGGGGCTGCCATCCTTTCCGAATGCACAGCTGCACACTCCAACTGTCATGTCCACGGTGTAGCTGTACAAACAACAAGTAAAAGGAGTAAAAAAGAGTTATAAGCATAATTTATGCGTACATTCATATGGCTGGTACAATAAGTTACTGTAATCACCAAAAAAAAGTGATAAAGGAGTGCAAGCTCAGAAAGGTAGTGGTGAAAGGTAGGGGAACTAAAGACCAGAAAAAAGAAGAAAATACCCATCAATGTTGGATTTCATGTCACATTATGTTTAGTAAGGATGACACCTGGTGGAGGTCTTTTATGACAGGTGTTACCTAAGCAGCACACCTTAGCGTTGGAGCTTTTTTTTTCTTTCTTTTTTTTAAGGTTTACATATCCTAAGCCAATGCAATAAAGGCTTTTTACTCTCATTTTGACATGAGAGTGCCTTCCTGATGCAAGTTACTGTATTTTGAATGGCTAATTGTACATAAAATGATGATGTTGATGATGATGGTAATAATATAATAATAACCTTTGCTCCGAACTGGATCCACTTGCAATTGTGAAGACGTTGTTGTCAAACTGTTGTACAGATGAGAGGTAGGTGCTCTGTTGTTCAGGTGTCAGGGTTGCACCATCTTTGCCCTTTCCCATGAAGCGATGTCGGTAATGGCCATCAAAGCTCCCACCTGCTAGGCATAGCAACTTGGTCTTGTAGTGGTCTTCAAGGTCTGTTGTTATCCTATCTAAAAGTCCCACCACATTGTATTCCTTCACCCTCCTTAAAATGGTGTCTTTCAGGTCAAGAAACTGTGCCTCCACAAAGTTATTAGTGTGGTTTCCTCTTACAGGAAGCAAAGTGCAAATGCCTCCTTCTTCTCGCAGAGATTGGACACATAACTTGTAAAATTTGCATACTGTTTACACTTGTCATCCTCAAACATCTTGGCACAACAGTTCTGAAAAATGTCTTCAGTCTCTGCATAAAGAGGCTCAGTAGGTAGGGCCGATCATCCTGTTTTATGTGGTGGTTTTTGTCATGAAGCCACCTCCACACTTGTTGTAGTACATGAAATGCACAGAGCAGAAGGGTGGTGCCTGGCCATGTTTGGGTAAGAGCCTTGCGTTCTTCATCACAGTTATCAGTCAATATGACAGCAGGTCCTGCATCACGTCCATGCCCGTAAAAGGCGTAGGAGGGCAGAATTGACCTCAGTGTTTGGAAACCCTGAAACAAAGTGCTTTCTTTTTCATCACTTGTAATCAGGATGCCCAATGGCATGGTGTGTGCATAACATGAAAACCTTCAGGTTGTGTTCTTCGGTATTTGAAGTGGCATCTATGAAAACTAATTCTCCTGCTTGCTGTACTTCTTTATGCACCCTTTTCAGTAATGGTGTCACAAGTGCAATTATGAGGGGTTGACTGTCCCCCTCATAAAGTTGGTAGCTGGTGCTGGCCTCGGGATTCTCTTCTTCGTACTTTTTTAGCCTTTCCACGAGTTTGTCAAACATCTGTCTGTCTTTTCCCCCATACTTGTCTTTTCCAAACTTTGTGTAAAGATGGTTAAAATCTCTTCTCCTTGGTGTAATGCCCCGATCTGCTTTTTTTTGGTGGAAGGTAATGTCATCTTCACATTCACGTCTGATGTCTCTTAGGAATTGTTGTCTAGCTGTAGACGTGGTATGGCCTGATTCAAAAAGTTTCTTTACTTTTGCAATTGTTTCTTCGGGTCAAATCTTTGAAGTTGGATGCCTCCAACGTGGAGATGGAATGGCTGTGCTCCCACTGGATTTTAGTTGTGGTGCGGCCTTGTGTAGATATCCTGATTACTAATTGGAAGGGACAGTTGGTGTTCTTGACCCTAGCAGTTGGGTTGCTGGTGAGCTTGTGCTGAGGGTCTTTGCTTGGAGACCACTTCCTAGTGTTGTGCTGGCATCTGTACTAATTCTGCACAAAGTAAGCAGATGTCTTGCTCTTGGTAGTTTTCAGTCTCATGCAAGTGTTGTTAATGGAATCATAATCCACTAACCAGTCCTTGTAGTTTTCTAGGTTTATGTCTGTTGTGGAGATGTTTGCTATACAGTATACTTTGCAGATGTGCCACGAAGAGATGTGATTTCATAGGTGTAGCCATCGGGCAAAGTGTCAAGGAAAGCGTCTTTGTCAAAAGAGTTGCTGTCATACCATTTCTCCAAGTCTTTCCCCTCACTTAGAGCTGATTTCATTAGCTCTGCTAATTGGGAGTCTTGTTGTTCACCTGCCAATGTGACCGCTTCTCGTTCTTCACCTGTCACCTGTCCAGAAATAATAATAAGAAACAAAATAAAGGCATTAGTTATTTATATTCAAAAAGAAGCAGTCTTTAACCAATACATTTCTTAGTATGAAATAAGAAGGGAATAAGAGGACTGGGCATTTTATCTAATTTGAAGATTGAGCATGTTGTAGGCCTACACTAAACAGCCCATATGAGAATATGCATTACAAAAATCAGTCATGATCAATTGTTTTCATCAATAGGGCTTAAAGGTAGGGGAAGTGATTTCACTTTTGTCAGATATCACGCAAAAAATATTTTTTTCTGTTAAAATGCTCTATTATAAGGTGTGGAAACCATATATATGGAGTTTCCCCCCTCCCCCACGTTAGCAGAGGAGCTAATAAAAGTTCCCCAGGTGGTGGCGAATTCTCCTCCAATCAGGATCGAGCAGCAGGCTCACATACACCGCGTTCCAAATTATTATGCAAATCATGTTTTTGTTTGATTTTCCAACATATTTGATGCAAATGATGATCAGCATAATTTTCAAGTCATTAGCTGTCAATTTTTATTTCAAATGTTATTGAACAAACCTCCTAATGAAAACAGAATTACATAATAAATTAAAAACTTGGAACAGCGCGTTTCGCACTGTTCCAGATTATTATGCACATCATAGTTTCAAGACATTTTCTAGTTTGTAAAGAACTGAAAATAGCAATTTATTGAATTCATAGCAATAATGAGGTCATATGTACTGGGAAAAAAAGCTATTTCAATCCATAACATCTTAACAGGTCAAGTTACATGCTAACATAGGACCCCTTGTTTGATAGCAGCTTGCGTCCATCAAACTTGTGAGTTTATGGAGAGTTTCTGCTTGAATGTCTTTGCAGGATGTCAGAACAGCCTCCCAGAGTTGCTGTTTGGATGTGAACTGCCTCCCACTCTCATACTGTACATTTTTCAGTACAGTCTTGTTCAGTGATGAGTGCCGTGCAACCCTGGATGGTCCAGATGGATGGAGTAGTGGATGGTTGGTGCATGGCCAGTTTGGCCACCAAGTCCCAACAAGGCTGCAACGTCAGCAAGGAGGTGGCAGAGTCATATTTTGGGCCGGAGTCCTAGGGAAAGACCTGGTCGGCCCCTTTAGATCTTTCGCTCGAGGATGCTCCAGACATTCTCAATAGGATTGAGGTTAGGGGGAGGGGGGGATGGGGGCCACACCATGATTTTTTTCCCCTTTTATGCCCATAGCATGCCAATGAAGCTGAGGTATTCCTTGCAGCATGAGATGGTGCATTGTCGTGCTTGAAGATGATTTTGTTTCAGAAAGCATGATTCTTCGCTTTTGTACAGTGGAAGAAAGTGGTCAGTCAGAAACTCAACATACTCTGCAGAAGTCATTTTCACACCTTCAGGGACCCTAAAGGGGCCAACCAGATCTTTCCCTAGGATTCCGGCCCAGAACATGACTCCGCCACCTACTTGCTGACGTCGCAGCCTTATTGGACGGCACTCATCAGTGAACAAGACTGTTTGAAAATTGGTCTTCATGTACAGTATAATGGATTGCATTTTTATAGCGCTTTTCCAAGTGCTCAAAGCGCTTTACAATGGTCCATTCATTCATACATTGGGAAGTAGAGTGGCGAACAGTCGACGCCAGCGTCCCCACTTCCCACATTCACACACCAATGGTGGCCAGCTCACACTGACCAACTCATTGGAGGCAATTTGGGGTTCAGTGTCTTGCCCAAGGACACTTCGACACATAGACAGGAGGAGCCGGGATTCGAACCGCCGACCCACGGGTCATTGGACGACCTGCTCTACCTCCTGAGCCACAGCCGCCCCAATATGAGGGTGGAAGGCAGTTCACATCCAAGCAGCAACTCTGGGAGGCTGTTCTGACATCCTGCAAAGACATTCAAGCAGAAACTCTCCATAAACAAATAAAAGTTTGATGGACGCAAGCTGCTATCAAACAAGGGCTCCCATGTTAACATGTAACTGGACCTGTTAACATGTTTTGGATTGAAATAGCTTTTTTTCCCAGTACATATGACCTCATTATTGCTATGAATTCAACAAATTACTATTTTCAGTTCTTTACAAACTAGAAAATGTCTTGAAACTATGATGTGCATAATAATTTGGAACAGAGCTTTTTAAGTGTTTAATTTATTTTCTAAATTCTGTTTTCATTAGGAGGTTTGTTCAATAACATTTGAAATAAGAATTGACAGCTAATGACTTGAAAATTATGCTGATCATCATTTGCATCAAATATGTTGGAAAATCAAACAAAAACATGATTTGCATAATAATTTGGAACGCGGTGCAGGCTCACATAGTGTAGCTACTATTTGGCGCCCCTAGTGCACCAGGCTGGAACTACAGGATGAATTTCAAATCACTTACCCTACCTTTAATACAGAACAGAATGCAGAATGAATTACAAAATGTCAGTAAATCTTTGAAAATGTTGAGATATACTAGGCACATAAATTGAATACTTCATAGTAAACACGAACAGCAGGTATCTTTCTCCACATGTTGCTCACTACTGAAGACCCAAGTCCTATAGTAGGCCTACTACTGGATTCTGACCCAGTCCTATAGTAGGCCTACTACTGGATTCTGACCCGGTCCTATAGTAGGCCTACTACTGGATTCTGACCCAGTCCTATAGTAGGCCTACTACTGGATTCTGACCCGGTCCTATAGTAGGCCTACTACTGGATTCTGACCCAGTCCTATAGTAGGCCTACTACTGGATTCTGACCCAGTCCTATAGTAGGCCTACTACTGGATTCTGACCCGATCTCTGCCATTACTGCTGTATAAGCTGCATCAGTACTATAATTAAGGAGTTGTCTGTCTGTCTGAATGTCTGTCTGAATGTCTGAAGCGAGCATAACTCATCACTGGCTGCACCGATCACTATGATTTTTCACACAGTCATTGACCATAACATTAGGAAGAGACTGAGGAAGCCCTTTTGCCGAATTAACACACCGTTGATTTATAATGAATTTATTTGTGCATGAAAATTTCCCCATTAAGTTTATATGGGAAAGTCCGACGGGGCCCCCTAACGTTACACAATTCACAGGCCACCGTCATTGCTGTTACCCCACTGCCTTATTTCCACTGCTACACCAGCAACACAGCTAATAGTGGCCGCGGTGTTGTTGTCGGGGAGGAGGAGGAGGAGGAGGAACACCCCCGCTCGGGGTTCTACAGTGGAATGGGAATCGCATTTGTGACTACATCGTACAACGTTCGCTAAAAACACGCAGATCTACAAGCTAACAGCAGCCGACTCTTGCATGGAAGAGAGACCAGGCCAGCCTAACTTCTTCTTATTGTGTCACTCGACACGCAGCGCTGCACGCTCGGTCTGTACAACAGCCGACTCTTGCATGGAAGAGAGACCAGGCGCACGGCACACGGACAGGTTGCATGCCGAGCCATGCCGAGGACAGCCTGCACGGGGCATATCGTATTGTCACTCCCAGCACTGCGCGCTTGGTCCTCTACTAGCTCACCGACCGCTGTATTCACATGATATGATGTTTACTTCCACAGCAACTTTAGCGCCTGCGTGCGTTCGTGTGTGTGTGTGTGTGTGTGTGTGTGTGAGAGAGAGATCGTGATCGCGAAGCGTACTGCATTGCTAGACTTTGCGAATTAAGACGCCCCCCCCCCCCACACACACACACACACACACATGCGTTCATACTGGACAGTTGTTTGTTTCCATGTCGCTTTTCACTGGCATGTTCAAGTGGACAGCAGACCCACCATGATAACGGAGGGTAACCAACTCCTGCGTCATGGCAACTACAGCAGGCGCATTTCTTTCCCTGGCCGCCTCGCAAACGAAAACGGCCCATCTACAATCTCACCTCACGCGACCGCAGTTTTCATATTTGTTGAGTTCTACAACGGCAGGGACATGCATATTTTGCGATGCGTGTGTGCGTGTCTGCCACCAAGTAGCCTACAGTGATTTTCTCCAGCTGCAGCCTGCAGCCTGCAGCTTCCCCCTGCCCGATGCGTTATGCATTAATATACATATGGTTTTCTTATATCTATGAGATATACTGTAACACAAATAAGGTTACACTGTGCGTCTTCTTGATTTGGGCATATACACGCATGCACACAAACACAGTTATTAAGACCCCCCTTCACTTTCTAAACACCTTGCCACTGGCTTCATATGTCCACAGAAACAGCTACTTTATCCGATTTTTCACCACGTTCCTGCATGGCACCCTTGCTTTGCTACAACTGTTTTCCCTAAAGCAATTACATACTTACATGATTGTTATAATCTATTAATTCACTTTAATTCACCCACCCATGATCTGCTAATTCACTTTACACTGTACATTATTTGTTGCTCATATATTTACACTGTACATTATTTGTTGTTCATATATTCACAACGGGTAAGGTCCTAGTAGATGTAAACAAACCAAAGACTGTCACAAACACCTTGTCAAGTCAACATAGGGAAATTCACAGGTGTGCGCCTGTGTGAGTTAGTTTAGCAGTTTGAATAGGTATACAGTTTTTATCATGGGTATCACGGGAAAGTTGCCAAATTTACCATCTTACATTCAATTGCAAACACTGAATAATGTACATCAAGTGATTTTAAATTTATGTCCAGCCAAATGAATAATCCATTTGGTAACACTTTCTATGATCCCTACTTTATAATGCATTATGAGAGCATTTATAGTGCATTATAAATGCATTCATAATGCCTCATAACTACACTCATAAACAGACATAATGCTTTGTGATGCACTATATCAGTAGTCATGAAACATTATAATGTCACTGTCATAATGAATTATAACAGCTTAAATTCCAAGGATTCTATGGATGTTCTTGAATACTTATGAAGACCACATCTATAATGCATGATGAGGGTTTATAATGCACTCTTGACTGACTGCTTATAATAGATTATGAAAACCTACACATGCAGTTCATGTGAACTGTAGTAATGACTTATGGCATGCTATAATGGCCCATTCATTATCATGAGTTATCATTGCATGGGTTAAGTAAAGTGACACACATGTATGCATTTATAATCATGCATAATTGATCATAAAGCGTCATTGTTGGGGCTAAGTAAAGTGTGATTCATTTGCTTGCATTTAAAAGAATCTATGCTGCATCTTGAGTGATTATTATGCAAGACAAATACAGTAAAATGTGTATGGTGGGAATTTATGGACAAGAGACCAAATACATTTGTCACATTTATTTTGACAATTTCAATTTGAAAATAGCTGGAAACACCAAGGCCAATTCAAAAATGGGTGGCAATCCCAAGTAGAAAAACAAAAAAACAAACAAACAACAAAGTTGTCATGAGGGGATAGCAGGTGGAAGAATACGTTATCCGTCCCAGTTCTGCTCTTTGTAGAATTAACCTTAAAGCATGTTTGTTCCTTAACTAGTGTATGGAACAAACATAGAGAAGGACATTGGCCAGGTCTGCAGGTGCCCCATGCACAGGGTCAGGTTTTGTGTGTGCGTGTGTGTGGGTGTGTGTATGTGTGTTTCTACCTTGAACATTTTAATTTGAAAATAGCTGGAAACACCAAAATAGCTGGAAACACCAAGGCCAATTCAAAAATGGGTGGCAATCCCAAGTAGAAAACAAAAACAAACAACAAAACACACTACCCATAAAAGGACAACTTTGTTTTTTGTTTTTCAACCAAGGCCCATGTCCTTTGAACTCTTGTAGCCAGTTAATTTATTAGGACTATAGTAGGTAATAAAAATCTCCATAATATAGTCTAAATCAGTAAAATATATATAGTCTAAAATCAGTAAAATTAAAAACGGCGAAAGGAAAAATTAACATGCATCTTTTCTCTAACGTACATAATTAACCTTGGCTGAAAAACAAAAAACAAAGTTGTCCTTTTATGGGTAGTGTGTTTTTTTTTTTTTTTTTTTTTTTTTCTACTTGGGATTGCCACCCATTTTTGGCCTTGGTGTTTCCAGCTATTTTCAAATTGATATTGTCAAAATAAATGTGACAAATGTATTTGGTCTCTTGTCCATAAATTCCCACCATATACATTTTACTGTATTTGTCTTGCATAATAATCACTCAAGATGCAGCATAGATTCTTTTAAATGCAAGCAAATGAATCACACTTTACTTAGCCCCAACAATGACGCTTTATGATCAATTATGCATGATTATAAATGCATACATGTGTGTCACTTTACTTAACCCATGCAATGATAACTCATGATAATGAATGGGCCATTATAGCATGCCATAAGTCATTACTACAGTTCACATGAACTGCATGTGTAGGTTTTCATAATCTATTATAAGCAGTCAGTCAAGAGTGCATTATAAACCCTCATCATGCATTATAGATGTGGTCTTCATAAGTATTCAAGAACATCCATAGAATCCTTGGAATTTAAGCTGTTATAATTCATTATGACAGTGACATTATAATGTTTCATGACTACTGATATAGTGCATCACAAAGCATTATGTCTGTTTATGAGTGTAGTTATGAGGCATTATGAATGCATTTATAATGCACTATAAATGCTCTCATAATGCATTATAAAGTAGGGATCATAGAAAGTGTTACCATTCATTCTATAAATATTATTCATTATATATAAATATATAATGAATAATATTTTCTAAATAAATGGAAACTGTAAATGAAATTCCACAGCCCTCTCACGTATTAGGAGGATCAGTCACCAGAAAAAATATGGGTTGTTTTCGAATAATCTGTCATGGTTAAAATGGAGTTTTAAGTTATAATGGGTTTGTATAGGAAGGGGGCGGATACGCTAAATTTATTTGGATGAATAGCTGACAGATACGTTTATTTAATTAAAATATCATTCTCAAATTGAAATGTTTGCCAAGCGCCTGTCTACTCTATTTTAATAAATTATTATTTATGCCTGACATAGTTTCATAATTACTCACCGCAACAGTGAGTTTTTTATGCTTTCTAGACTCTTCATCCTCCGCCAACTTAGTTTCGTCCGCCATGTTTTCTGAACTCCGAAAAAGCATTCGGAATTCAAGATCGGATAGGATCGGAACTGCTCGGAATCCTCCGCCAACTTCGTTTCGTCCGCCATGTTGGAATTCAAGATCGGATAGGATCGGAACTGCTCGGAAATGGCATCGACCCTTTCAAAAGGCATCGTCCGTTTACGAGACGGAAAACTGCGTCAACCCCTGCCTTCATGACTTCATGTTTCATGTTTTATAGGGATCACAAACGACGGTGTCTCAGAATACCTTCATGACTTGTTTCATGTCTTCTAGGGATTACAAACGACGGTGTCTCAGAATACCTTCATGACTTCATGTTTCATGTCTTCTAGGGATCACAAACGACGGTGTCTCAGTTCTCAGTGGTGAATGTTAAAACGGAGGGTGAGTCTTCTGAAAAATCTAAATCATATCTCATATTTCATCAATCATACTGTATATAATGTTTCATGCCTATCAACACAGAGCTCATTCCATTTACATCCATAGTAATTTGCAGGGCAAATTATATAGTCGTGATCACAACGGTAGAATACTGTAATTCATGGATAAGTTCACTGTATAGTTGCATGTTGCCTTGTTGATGTTGACATTGTTAGTTGATATTGATCAAAATATTGCTAGTGTATCAGGGCCTTAACCCATAGTAGACGGGAACCCCTAGTGGTAGTTTTACCCTAGTTGACGGGAACCCCTATAGGGGTTCTGTACAGTATGTACAGTATCAAAAAATGTCAAAAAATTTGATGGTGTTACACAATAATTTGAAGTTTTTCAATACACTTAGGTTAGTATTTGAAAGACATTTTTAGAATCGGGATAGTCTACATGGGTTAAAGGAGAATTCCACACCAAAACACCTTGGACATCAATCTACCTTGATTCCTGTGACATGATACATAATGTCCTTGATTTCTGTCAGAGATGTTCCATTTTCTACATTTCACCATGAGGTCCCGTCCCCACGACGACGTTGGGAACAGTTAACATGGCCGCAGGTTGTCTTTATTCTACTGCAGGTATTTCTGTAACTCTAAACTTTTTTTTTTCACACATCACATCAAACCACGCATTACAAGATAATTGGACCACTATATGAGTTTTAAAAACTCAGGTGACCCCTGTGTGATAAGAGTTTTAACCGGAGTGATTGGAGAGGAGAGTGGCATAAGGGAGGGGAGGAGAGGAGGAGGAATAGATTACCTCTGGGATTACGAGTAAAGGCTGCCCCAGAGTGACATAAAACTCAAGCGTGTTTATCAGTATACTATTAAAATATGATGTGTGAAAAAAAATAAGTTTGGAGTTACAGAAATACCTGCAGTAGAATAAAGACAACCTGCGGCCATGTTAACTGTTCCCAATGTCGTCGTGGGGACGGGGACCTCATTGTGAAAAGGTAGATTGATGCCCAATGTGTTTTGGTGTGGAATTCTCCTTTAATGTTTTAACACGATCCCACCAGGTAAAGATGGCGTGGGCAAAAAGGGCACCAAACGGAAAAAGGGCCCCAAATGTCGCCTGTGCCTGAGAGTCTATTACTCGGAACTGTCCCAACACGAGAAGGAGTGCGCGGGTGCTTACCAGAAAGTCCACAAGGCCACGTACAGCTGCACGTTCTGCGACAAGGTGTTTGTCTACGAGAAGAGCTGCCGTGCCCATGAACACCGCCAGCACAGCAACATGAAGTACTGGTGCTCTGACTGCGGCAGCGTGTTTGAGCAGCTGTTGCAGCGCGACCAGCACGACTGCATCGCATTCACCCGGAGCTTCGCTTTCCCCTGCAGCCACTGTTACAAAGGTAAGGCTGGGACCATTCGCAGGGCTTGACACTAACACTTGCCCGCTTGCCCGGGGCAAGTTAAAAAAAAAAAATGGTGGGTCAAGTGAAGACTGCTACCTGGTTGCCCGATCGGGCAAGTATGCAACTTATTGCGCTTTTGTCCACAATTTCCAGGCTGGATTTGGGACACCAAACAGGCAAATTAACATACAGATCAAAATGACCATTAATCTTTTACATTCTCTAGACCTGGGCTAATTAAGATGATGAATTTTAACTCTTGAGAGTGTAAAAATGAAACCAAATGGACCCGCAAGGGTCCATTTGGTTTCATTTTTACACTCAAGAGTTACATCTGGTTAACCAACTTAGCTGGGGACCACCTGGAACCCTCTAAGGGACCACCTGTTGAAAACCCCTGGTTTAAAGCACCCAAGTAGGAAGTAAACTTAAATGCAAAATTTACAATATATTTTTGGGGGGCAAGTGACCATGACCTGAGGGCAAGTAGAACCTGACTTGCACCTGCCCAATGGGCAAGTGCCTCAGAGACCTTAGTGTCAACCCCTGATTCACTTACCTCACCATACAATACAATATTGATATTTAGGCCCATGAATCAATTTAATTTGCCATTCTTACGGCCCTGATACACCTAGCAATGTTTTGATCAACATCAACAAGCAACGTCAACTATCAACGTTGACTTCCCACCCGTCTATAGAAAAGGATCAACTCCTGGTTGTTCAGAAAAGTCAGATCATTAGTGCCCTCTACTGGTCAACATTTCAGAATCCTCCAATCACAGTCCTCCTTGGTGTCACCTGATCCTTTCTCCTAGACTGAACACAGATCAACTTTTCTGAAACCATGGCTGCTGCTGCTGCTTCACTGCGGTGGACAAAGACAAGGATTTTGTAACTTTTATTCCGCTAATAACATTTTGAGTTGGGTGGCAGTTGCGTAAAAATGATTCAATGCAAACTAAGGCTTCTTTTTTCTGAGAGTGTACAAATGGAACCAAATGGACCCGCTAGGGTCCATTTGGTTCACATTTGTACACTCTCAGGAAAAAATGAAAATGGGTGGAATTCCCCTTTTAATGTGAGGTGTTGCCTGTTGCCATGTGTCTCATCATGTTGCCTGTTGATGTTGAAATTGCTAGTTGATATTGATCAAAATATTGCTAGTGTATCAGGGCCTTTAAACACTCTCAGTGCCAGCACTTTTTCATATTTCTTTAGGTAACCAGTGCCAGCGATTTTCATCTAAAAGTCATATTTCATACTTCGGTCCATGTTTCCCGTCGGACAAGTTAGTTGGCGACACACTTCCGGTTATAACTATTATTTAATAACGACAAGCGTGACGTAGCTCTACTGCAAAGGCACGCGGAGTGTTGTTTGATGTATTGATGTATCGCATTTTTCCCCCCACAATTGACATTTTAAAGGGGGATTCCACCAATTTTCAAGAGTTTTTTTTCTGATGGTGTACAAATGGAACCAAATGGACCCTAACGGGTCCATTTCGTACCATTTTTACGCCCTCAGAAAAAAGGTCCTAAAAGAAAAAATCATTAACAACTTGATGATGATGTCGTCAAGTTGTGTTTCACCACAATTTCAATCAACTATAACATTTTGAAGCGATTTTTAACAATATAGATAACAAAAAGTTCAATGAAACAATGAATGGGCCCTGCACATAGTGGCTGCAGTGGCTCAGGGGTAGAGTCACCGGATGGTAACCATAAGGTTGCCGGTTCGATCCCAGGCTCCCGCAGAGTTAGTGTCAAAGTGTCCTTGAGCAAGACACTGAACCCCTAATTGCTCCTGATGTGCTAGTAGGTACCTTGCATGGTTTCCACTGCCATCAGTGTATGAATGTGTGTGTGAATGTGATGCACAGGCTATGTAAAGTGCCTTGGATAAAGGCGCTATATAAATGCACCATTTATCATTTACATAAGTGTCAAACAAATGGATTTTGGACCTGGCGATTCGATATATTTATATCATGGCATTAAGCATTGCATATCGATTTCTTTTTTTTGCCCACGCCTATACCAAGGCTTCCACCGGCAGTATATCCTTAAGAAGCACCAGTTGGAGGAACATCCGGAGGTTTTTAGCAACAAACAGAATATACAAGTCGACGTGAATGAAGTGGAAGTGAAGCTGGAAGAGGAGTACGAGCAGGACGTGTATGGACAACATTCTGAGCAGCAGGTCGTGGGCCTTAAGGACGAGCAGCACATCATCACGGGCCTCAAAGAACACTGTTCTGGACCTGCGGGCGTTGGCCCTGGAGAACAGGTTCATGAGCAGGACGTGGTGGGACCAAACAACGGAGTTCCTGAGCAGAACGTTGAGCTAAACGTCGAGGAGGTGAAGGTGCAGCTGGACATGAGCGTCAGGAACCAGGTTCCTGAGGTTCCTGAGGTTCCTGAGGTTCCTCCTGAGGTTCCTCCTGAGGTTCCTGAGGTTCCTGAGCAGGACATGGTTCATGAGCTAGAAGTTCTGGGCCACCAGGCCACCTATGAGCAGTATATGGACCTATGGATGACTCTGCCAGAAAGCCAGCATTTTAATCCGGAATAACAACAAGCACGTAGAACAGTGGTGTAGGAGCCATTTGTCTACATTTTATTTTAGGTGCTGTTTTAGTTGAGATCTGAATAAGAAATGTGAAAATATTATCATTGTTGATTTTATTGCATTTTTATCACTGCTTTTATGTTGAAATGTAGAGCTGAGCTGATCTATGCTTAAGCCTCTGTGTTTAATTGAAGCCAGTTTAGGCTTGATTGCTGCACCTGTGTTTGTTTGCTCTGCTGCTGTTAGGCATTACACAGTCAGTGAGAGAGAGAGAAGGAAGCAACACAGTTTTTTGACCACTCACACACACCTTTGTTTTTGACTGTAACTTTTTGTGTTTTCTTCAGTAAACCTTTTTCAAGAAAAGTTACCGTTGTCGTGTCGTGTGCGTACAAAGACTGTTTTGTGCTTTTTTGAAGTCTACTACACCAAGTGGTACATTTTAAGGACTTTTAGACAGAGTGCCACTACATTTAGTCAAAAAACTGAGCTAAGGAGCTGCAGTAGGAACTGCCTGGACATATTCTGGAGGAAAAGAAGTTCACCTACTGAGAAAAGGCAATACAGGACTACTCGTTTGACGTGACTTCCAAGACAAGGAATTACAAATCTCTGTGCTTTGTGACACGACGATACTAACTGGATCATCAAAACTATTCAGTGAGTAAGAAAAGTGGATTGGAAGGATTTCTCATTCATGCTTAATTGACTGTGGTTCTCTCCATTGGAGCATATATTGCAAGCTTTGATTCAACCTGTGTGGAGTTTTGCATCACTAGAGAAGTTGTCTTGCACTTGTTTGATTAAGAAGAGTGACTTTTTACGAAGTGCTTTTAAGCTTTTGCATGCAACTTGAGCATTCCACTCTACAATTAATAAGATGGCTGATGAAAAAGAAAATGAATCTGAAGTTGTGGAGGGAGTAAGGACACGCAGCGAGTCTCGCAAACAGACTGAGAAAGCAATGGAAGAGAAATTACAAAATTGCATTGCATTACGGAGACAGAGATTGGGAGTTCTGACCAGCAAAATGAACGAGCTCGAACCACTGATGAAAGATGCTCAAAACTTGCAGCATGTAAAGGATGTGTACAAAGGCGATGTTGCACAAGCTTACGACGAGTTCCTTCATTTTAACAGCGAAGTTGAATGCCTTTTGCCTGAAGATGAAAGAATATCAGATCAAACTATGTGGTTTGAACCCAAAGACGCAAATGTACAGGGTTTCATGAACACAGTGTCAAACTGGATTGCAAGGCAGGATCAGTTGACCATGCAAACAGCTTGTGATGATGAAAGTAACCTGCAAGATGCAGTCAAACCAAGTGATAGTGCATCGCAGGTTAGTGTCCATGACACAGGAAGTGCCCGCAAAGGTGGGTCTCAAGTGAGTCGTGCTTCAGCAGTGTCACGGGTGTCGTCAACACGTGTCAGACAAGAGGCCGAGCACGCAGCGTTGCTTGAGCAAGCCGCTGCACTCAAGAAAAGACAGCAGCTTGCGATAGCAGAGGCTGAGCTTAAAGCAAAAAGAGAAGAGCTTGAGTTGGAGACTGCGTTAGCAGCAAGCAGTGCAAAAATAAAAGTACTCAAAGAACATGAAAGACAGGAAGATGGCATGAACAGCTATGTGGCTTCAGAAAGGCTACGACGTGGCAGTACTGTGAAGCAGGAGAGACCCGGCATTGCTCAATCAGTAACCAATGTACAATTTCGGGCACAGCCACACATGATGCAGTCACCCGTGATGCAGTCACACATGATGCAGTCACAAGGAGACCATCACAGTTTCAATCAAGACACCAGAGGTGATGGCATCTTAGACGTCCTGCAAAGACAGACTGCAATAACAGAGATGCTTGTTAGACAACAGAAGCAGTCCCAATTGCCAACAAAAGACATTCCTGTGTTCAGGGGTGATGCACTGCAGTACAAATCATTCATCAGAGCATTTGAGTACTCAATAGAACAGCAGGCTGACACTGATCAAGACAAGTTGTACTTCTTGGAACAATTCACTGCTGGTGAACCCCAGGAGTTGGTTCGCAGCTGTGCTCACATGCCATCAAGAAAGGGTTACCAAGAAGCGAAACGACTACTTCACAAGCACTATGGAGATGAGCTAAGGATCGCCAGTGCATACATTGAGAAAGCCCTCAAATGGCCGACGATCAAGACAGATGATGGAAAGGCTTTGAGTGCCTACGCAATGTTTTTAGTTGGATGTCGCAACACTATGGAAGACATAGATTATTTGGACGAGATGGACAATCCAACTAACCTGCGAACGGTTGTGTCTAAACTGCCATTCAGACTGAAAGAGCGTTGGCGTGCTGAAGCCTACGAAATCAAAGAGCGACAAGGGAGAAGAGCCAGATTTGCCGATTTGGTGAAATACATTGACCGGCAAGCTAAAATTGCTACCGATCCCCTCTTTGGTAATATACCAGACAGCAACCCAGTCAAAGCTGGAAAAAGTGACCACAAAGAAAAGCCTTCTGTGAAAAAAGAAGTCCGTGGCAGCAGTTTCGCTACCCATGTGTCGGATGAGAGCAAAGCGCCTCAAGAAACATCTAAGAAGCCAGAAAAAACAAGCAAACCAGTGAATGCTTTTGAGAAGCCGTGTTTGTACTGCCAGCAAGGTCACGCACTAGCTTCATGCAACAAGATCAAGAAACAGCCATACAAAGAACGTGTGGAGTTCTTGAAGTCAAAGGGCTTATGTTTCGGGTGCTTAACTTGTGGCCATATGAGCAAGTTCTGCAAGAAAAGAGCAGAGTGTAAGGAGTGTAAGTCAAAGCATCCAGACATTCTGCACACAGAAAAAGAAGCTTCCGACACAACAGAACCACCGCAAGAAAAGACTGACAGTGGTGCACAGGGAAGTGAAGTTTGTGCTCAAGTTTCCATCACAGAAGAATCCTGTAACGTCACTGGGGCCGGAGAGCTTGAATGCGTTCTGTCCATTGTACCGGTGAGGGTCAAGTCAAGAAAGAGTGACAAGTCTGTGGAAACGTACGCATTCATGGACCCGGGAAGCACAGGAACATTCTGCACGGAAGATCTGCAAAAGAAACTGAACGTCAAGGGAAAGCCAACCCAAATACTTCTCAGCACCATGGGCCAAGACACGCCAGAAGAACAGAAACTCATGAGCAGTTACATGATATCGGATCTGGAAGTATGTGGGCTAGAAGAGAACAAGTATATTGAGCTTCCGAAGGTGTACACCCACAGCTACATACCTGTTCACCCTGAGAACATACCAAAGCAAGCCGATATTCAGAAGTGGCCATACCTCAGCAATGTACGCCTGCCAGAACTGGAAGCAGATGTTGGTCTACTTATTGGAGCGAACTGTCCAAGAGCAATGGAGCCATGGCATGTTATCAATGGTCAAGATGGAGGACCCTATGCGGTGAAGACTGCCATCGGCTGGGTCGTGAATGGACCTATAAGGAAGGAACCAAGTGACAGAGAGAAAAGGCGTCCTCACTACTCCGTGAACAGACTCTCTGTGATGGAAGTTGAGAAGCTACTGGTCCAACAGTACAACGCTGATTTTCCAGAGCGCAACTATGACGACAAAGATGAGATGTCGCAAGAGGACAAGCGGTTCATGCAGTCTGTGCAGAAAACCACGACCTTCGAGAACGGACACTACAGCGTTGGATTGCCACTGAAGAACCCAAAGCTCCACATGCCTAATAACCGGTGTGTGGCGGAGCAGCGTATTGCCAGCTTGCACAGGAAGTTCAAGAAGAATCCAGAGTTCTTTAAAGACTACAAAGACTTTATGGATACCATCATTGACAAAGGCTACGCTGTGCAGGTTCCGGCACACCAACTGAGCCGTGACGATGGCAGGGTGTTCTACATACCACACCACGGGGTTTATCACCCTAAAAAGCAGAAGATACGAGTGGTCTTTGACTGCACAGCCTCGTTCAAAGAACAATCCCTGAATGGTGAGTTGCTACAAGGGCCCGACCTGACCAACACGTTGATTGGTGTCCTTTCAAGATTCCGTGAGGAACCAATAGCAATCATGGCAGACATCGAGTCGATGTTTTATCAAGTCCAGGTGCCAGAGGAAGACGCCGATCTCTTACGCTTTCTTTGGTGGCCCAATGGTAACCTCAACGAACCCATGAAAGAATTCCGGATGACGGTGCATCTCTTTGGAGCCACCTCATCACCCAGTGTCGCGTCTTACGCACTGAGAAGAACCGCTGAGGACCACAAGACCACTGCACCACCAGAAGCTGTTCAAACAGTCTTGCGGAACTTCTATGTCGATGACTGCTTGAAAAGCGTCCCTACAGAAGACGATGCAGTGACCCTGGCCAGTGACCTTCGCACCTTGTGTGCCAGTGGAGGGTTCACGTTAACAAAGTGGATGAGTAATAGCCGAAAGGTACTGATGTCCATCCCTGAAGAACACAGAGCCAGTGAGGTGAAGGAACTGGATCTGAGCCATGACGTTCTTCCAGTCGAGAGAGCTCTCGGCGTACAGTGGGATACAGAAACAGATACTTTCACCTACAGCATGAAGCTGCAAGACAAACCGATGACCAGAAGAGGCATTCTATCAGTCATCAACTCCATCTATGACCCCCTTGGCTTTCTGGCACCGGTCATCTTGCCTGCTAAGCTCCTGCTGAAAGATCTCTGTAAAGAGCAACATGGCTGGGATGAGAACATTAGCGAAAAGCATGCAGACATCTGGAGAAGATGGCAAGAAGATGTTACTTGCCTTTCTGACTTTCGCGTGAACAGGTGTTTGAAACCGTCAGAGTTTGGGTGTGTAGCCAAAGCGCAGTTACACCATTTCTCAGATGCCTCAGAGTGCGCTTATGGTACCGTGTCCTATCTGCTGCTAGAAGACAAAGAAGGCAACAAGCATTGCTCTTTTGTGATGGGGAAGTCAAGAGTGGCTCCACTCAAGCAGGTCACGATCCCCAGGCTCGAGTTGACTGCAGCAGTCGTCGCAGTGAAGGTGGACAAAATGCTACGCCAAGAACTTCAAGTTCCACTGCAACAGTCTATCTTCTGGACCGACAGCACGACTGTGCTCCAGTACATTCAGAACGAAGATGCTCGCTTCAAGACGTTTGTCGCGAATAGGGTCACGCTGATCCGTGAAGCTACCGAGCCATCTCAATGGAACTATGTCAAGACTTCAGAGAATCCTGCAGATCAAGCCAGCAGAGGTCTGAAGGCCAAGAACCTGGTTCAAGGTGGAAGTTGGATCAACGGACCACGCTTCTTGATGGACGATGAATGTGATTGGCCAAAGCTACCTGTCCAGATGAAAGAAATCCTTGAAGATGATCCTGAGGTTAAGGCCACAGTTAAAGTCAACGCAGCCCAAGTTGAGGTTAATGTGGAACCAATGAACCAACTGATTGAGTACTACTCAGATTGGCATCGACTCAAACGATCAGTTGCCTGGATTCTAAAGGTGAAGAAAACCTTACAGCAGCTGAAAGAGAAAAGAAAGGAGTTGACGCAGTCAATCAGTGAAACGGAAAAGGATCCTGCAAAGCAAAAGTCAAGGATAGAACAGAGCATGAAGAAATACAGAAGAACAACAGAAAAGAAACCACTTACCTTGGATGACCTGGACAACGCAGAGTCTGAAATCATTCAGTACAGCCAAAGGCAGCACTTCAGAGAAGAAGTCAGAGCTCTGCAGACAGACAAGCAAGTCAGTAACAACAGTCAGCTGTTCAAGCTGGATCCGATTCTTCAGGATGGCACTTTGAGAGTCGGCGGAAGACTAAACAAGTTGGCTATGCCAGAGAACGTCAAGCATCCAGTGATTCTCGCTAAGCAAAGCAAAGTTGCCACGTTGATCTTGAAGGACATACACCAAAGAACGGGACACTGCGGCCGCAGTTACGTCCTGGCACAACTAAGACGCAAGTATTGGATCCCTCAAGCCAATTCTGCTGTCAGACGAATGATCTACGAGTGTACAGTGTGCCGTAGATTCAACGGAAAACTCGGAGAGCAAAAGATGGCGAGCCTACCCGAAGATCGCCTCATGCCTGACAAGCCTCCCTTTACAAATACCGGTGTCGACTACTTTGGGCCATTTGATGTAAAACGGGGCCGGACCACCGTAAAGAGATACGGAGTGCTGTTCACCTGCCTCGCCCTCAGAGCTGTCCATATAGAAGTTGCAGAGAGCCTCGACACGGACTCCTGCATCAATGCAATACGTCGATTCACTTGCAGAAGAGGGCAAGTCACTGTTATGCGAAGCGACAATGGCACGAATTTTGTGGCAGCTGAAAGGGAGTTGAGAGAAGCAGTCCAGCAACTGGACAATGACAAGATTGAAAAGACCTTGCAGCCTAAGGGAATCAAGTGGATCTTCAACAGCCCAGGCGCTTCCCACCAGGGAGGGGTTTGGGAAAGACAAATTCGAACAGTGCGAAGAATCCTCAATTCCCTACTGAGAGAGCAAGCCGTGACTGATGAGACTTTGCAGACGATCATGTGTGAGGTCGAGAGCATCATTAACAACAGGCCGCTCACAAGCGTCTCGGATGACCCCAACGATTTGGAGCCTCTGACTCCTAATCACCTATTGCTGCTGAAGTCACAACCCAGCATGCCCCCAGGCATCTTCAGCAGAGATGACACATATTCAAGAAGGCGTTGGAAGCAGGTTCAATATCTTGCGGACCTATTCTGGACCAGATGGGTGCGTGAGTACATTCCGCTCCTCCAAGAACGCCAGAAATGGTCATGGCCAAGAAGGAACTTCGCAGCTGGTGATGTCGTACTCATAGCAGACAGTTCTTCACCCCGCAATTCCTGGCTTATGGGAAGAATCGTTCAAACACTGCCAGACTCCAGTGGAACCGTTCGAAGGGCGAAGATTAAGACAAAGACCAGCATCCTGGAAAGACCCATAAACAAGCTCTGCCTGTTGCAAGAAGCCAGGCCAGAAGAGAAGACTAACTAAGAAGAGGACAGAAGACATGAAGATTTGATAAATAATGTGTTTTTGATTGTTTAAGTTTGATTGTTTATGGACATGAAGTTAATGTGCTTCTGTATGTTAAGTATGTTAATTGCTTAGCCCTCTTGCCTAACCAATTAGGGGCCGGGTAATGTAGGAGCCATTTGTCTACATTTTATTTTAGGTGCTGTTTTAGTTGAGATCTGAATAAGAAATGTGAAAATATTATCATTGTTGATTTTATTGCATTTTTATCACTGCTTTTATGTTGAAATGTAGAGCTGAGCTGATCTATGCTTAAGCCTCTGTGTTTAATTGAAGCCAGTTTAGGCTTGATTGCTGCACCTGTGTTTGTTTGCTCTGCTGCTGTTAGGCATTACACAGTCAGTGAGAGAGAGAGAAGGAAGCAACACAGTTTTTTGACCACTCACACACACCTTTGTTTTTGACTGTAACTTTTTGTGTTTTCTTCAGTAAACCTTTTTAAAGAAAAGTTACCGTTGTCGTGTCGTGTGCGTACAAAGACTGTTTTGTGCTTTTTTGAAGTCTACTACACCAAGTGGTACATTTTAAGGACTTTTAGACAGAGTGCCACTACAAGTGGTTTTCAACAGGTTGGTCCGGGGACCACCAGTGGTCCTGGTGAGGGTTCCAGGTGGTCCCCAGGCTAAATGATGGAAAGCTGGTTAACCAGATGTAACTCTTGAGAGTGTGAAAATGAAACCAAATGGACCCTTGCGGGTCCATTTGGTTTCATTTTTACACTCTCAGGAGTTAAAATATTTATCATCTGAATTGCAAAATCCAGCCCTGAATCGTGGACAAAACGTAATCAAATGGCGGTCCGTGGCTCAAATGCTGAATAAATGGTGGTCCCTGGTGTCAAACGGTTGAAAACCCCTGACGTAGAATGTGGCAGGTTAAAGGGTCTTACAGACGGCGAGTAATAAATCACGCATTCTAATTCATTTTCAATGGGACCGGCGTTTTGTGCTCAGAAAACGACCTGCGATCAAGAGAGCGTGTAACGCCAGTCGTTTATCGCGCGGTGTCCAGTGAGTTGTGTTTTTGGAAGAGGCCTAGCGTTAATCAACGGGTGATTTTCTTTATGTCAGGAATCGAGAATCGCCACATTTATGCGGGCGTTTATCATTGCCGTCTGGAAAGCCCTTTACTAGGCTAAATGGTTGCGTTCAAGACCGTTGTGAAGAGATACATGCAAGTACTATCATGTCGAAAGAATGACTTCTGTCCGTGACGATAACCAATATAGATGATTATTGTACACAGGCATCACACACATAGAGCAAGAATACGTGGGAAAACAATGGTAAATGTTTAATTTTTCTCCTTTCCTCCTTTTCCAATGATGATCATGATGGCTGTAGAAAAAAACAACTGTTTCGACTCAAGCTGGCGGTAGTCGACTGGACTAATGCAAGTCGATGCATCGATTTTTTTTTTGTTAATGCCGTACTTTGGGCAAAATAACCACGTTTGAAATAAAATGTGGTGCCTGTTGACAATGATTAGGCATTTCAACCTTGCTATAGACCTGCGCAGTGACGTCACCGCCCCGGGTTCCAGAAGTGTTTTCCCCATTCATTGTACTCATAGACTTTTCGAAAATAATTTATATAAAGACGATTGCAATGCGGACAAAGCCAACTCGGGTCGTGACAAATCATGACGACACACACAGTCTTTTGGGATGTTCAAATAATTTCTAAGATGAAAAACGAAACAAAGTGTTGTATCCTGACGTTTTCTACTTCTTGCTAATTAGATATTATATGATGATATTGTGTGTCATTTGTCACGACCCGAGTTGGCTTTGTCCACGGCGAAATCGTCTTTGTATAAATTATTTTCGAAAAGTCTATGAGAAAAATGAATAGGGAAAACACTTCTGGAACAGGGGCGGTGACGTCACTGCGCAGGGAGGGGGGAGGGGGCTGGAGTTCGGGAATCAAGGAAAGTTTAATGCGTTCTGGTACACTATATTGTCAAATCTAATATTTTCATTTGGAGGAAAGTGATCTGTTAAATATTTTGCCATTACTCGAGTTCTTCATGTGTTTTGTTTTGCTTGTTTGTGTTTTTGAATGTTTTTTTCTTTCACCCTGTCTTTATTCAGGTGTTTATTCGAGCTAAACCTAATCCTAACCCTATTTTAACAGTTTAACTACTTTAATGGGCTTCACACCCTGAAAGATTAGACTAGTTTTTTGTTTAAACCTGGCTACTGGCTGGCTTATTACAAACGACTTTTAAGTGTGTGTAAGTAGGCAGTAGACCGTGCGCTTGTTCTTGTTCAGACGTGGCAACATGATAACTGCGTGGTTTCATTTGTGGTATTAGAGTTTTTATTTGTGATATTAGTCCCAATTTGATTTCACCCATGCTGGCTGACTAAGCACATTTTATCAGCCCAAGGAGTTGCTTTCTGAGCAAAACTAATGTATGTTATGGATTTAGCATCATGAAAACCCCTAGTTGGACATAGCACATGCTAAATAAAGCATGACGACATTTTGCCTCTTTTGCCTTCTATTGGTTGTGACTTGTACCCTGACTTTGGACCTGATGTATTAGGGTTTCCCACAGGAGTTGAATTGCAACATTTCAGTATTTGTTATTAGACAGCATTAGTAACATTGGTACAAGAAATCAGGTGCATGTGGTAGTGGTGGGACTTACCTCGCGATACAATATTGATATTTAGGGTTCTGAATCGATTTATATTGCGATTCTTAATTATGCTGCGATTCGATTTGATATATCGATACATCGCATTTTTTTGCCCACAGATGACTGTGCTTTTATTATACTAGAACAAGGAGAATTCCATCCATTTTCAAGATTTTTTCTGAGAGCGTACAAATGGACCCTGACGGGTCCATTTGGTTCCATTTGTACACCCTCAGAAAAAAGGTTCTAAAAGAAAAATCATTAACAAACACAACTTGATGATGTCATCAAGTAAAATACAGTAAGATGTTGAAAATGGGCAGAATTCTGAACAATATTGACCATGACAAGTTCAATCAACTAGAACATTTTAAAGCAATTTTAAATAATATAAATAACAAAAAGTTCAATCATTCACATCAATGCAGCCTGATAACATCAGTCAGTCTTTCTGACATGAACACATTAATGAATAGATAGACCTACTTACATAATCATAAAAACCTGGCGATTCGATATTGATATCAAGGCATTAAGAATTGCGATATATTGGCATATCATTTTTTTTTTTTTTTTTTTGCGTTATCTAAACTGAACTAAACATTTTGTTGTTGTGTTTATAAACTGATCCTACATAGCAGTGGATCAACTACACTGCACATTTTTATACAATCATAACCAACTACTGCCATCTAGTGGTGAGTATCCTATACCACTACTACAGGACTACACCAGGGGTTTTCAACCTTTTTGACTCCAGGGACCACCGTTTATTCAGCATTTGAGCCACGGACCACCATTTGATTACATTTGCACACCAAAGACCTAAAATTAAAGATTTATTTTGGTTTTCTCCACACCAAATTCCAGGCAGGATTTTCCAAACAAAACAGTGTAAAAGTCTTAATTAAGTGCTAATTCAGATGACGAATATTTTAACTCTTGAGTGTGTAAAAATGAAACCAAATGGACCCCCAAGGGTCCATTTGGTTTCATTTTTACACTCTCAAGTTACATCTGGTGCATAAGCTTTCCATCATTTAGCCTGGGGACCACCTGGAACCCTCTCAAGGACCACTGCTGGTCCCCGGACCACCTGTTGAAAACCCCCGGAGTAGATCACAGGGGCAGAACAGGAGCAGTCGGTATAGTCTACCTGAGGCGTTGGCACAACCGTTGTTGTTTTCTTTTTAATCCCTCTAACACCTGACTGTTTGGTATTGCTTATACCGTATATAAATACAGGATGGATTTGGGGAAACCAAACAGTCCAACATACAGATCAAAATGACCATTAATCTTCTACATTCTCTAGTTGTGTAGACTTGGGATAATACACATGATGAATATTTTAACTCTTGGGAGTGTAAACATGAAATGTAATTTGAAAGCAATTCAATAGACAATATTGACCATGACAAGTTCAATCATACACTTCAATGCAGCCAGCCAGATAACATCAGTATATACAGTATATATGGTATAAGGGGAAAAAAATATTTTGAACCTGGCAATTCGATATTAATATCATGGCATTAAGAATTGCGATATATTGGTGTAGTGAGATTGTTTTTGCCCACCCGTTAACTTACTAATGTTCTGGAAATGTTTGGAGCTCTCTGGTGGAGCCATTGCCCCCGCAGCCCGACCACGGATAAGCGTTTGAAGATGGACGAATGGCTTGCTAGGAGAAATACATTTGTTGAAAATAAAACTGCCGAGAGGCATATGCTTTAAACGTATATAAACAAGTTTGTGAACATCGTATCCAAATTCTGTAATCCTTGGGAATACATTCTACCAACTTGCATAGTTTGATAAAGGATACTATGATGTTGACTTGATTTATAAACAGCTTAACTGTTTGAATCAACAACCATCTGTAGGCCAGTCTGTCAGATTCTTTTCTCCTAACATCATCTGTACAGATGTGGATGTTTGTTGGCAAACGTTTTAGTTTCAACAGCTGAAGAGATTGTGAGTCCCATTTTGATCGTCTTAACTCCTTCACAGATTTCCCATGTGTTTTGGCGTGATTGGTTGTTCTCTTGTCTGCTTATCATGCGAAAACAGATGTTGTACTTTTTTTTATTCATAAGCGTTTAAATTGCTGGACACCATCTCATAATAATGTGAAAATACAGGCTGTTTTGTCAAATGTATTTAAAAAAAAACTAAAACACATCATCAACTCATTTCATTTTTTTCCCTTAAAGTAGACATCGTAAGCTGTGTTTGTATATTATTCATTTGCACAAATTCACAACAGAGGATTTACTATAAATCATTTAGTTACTATTGAACCTAATAGGAGCAAGCCTTTTCTGCTACTCTGTCAAAGTTAAGTTAAGTATCATGTCTTATGTTATGACTTAAGTCAAAACTTTGAGGTGTGGTAAAGCTGTTTGGCCTCAAAACAGACAAACAGCTTTACCACCATGTACCATGGCATGTACCATGTATAAATAGGTCTTGATTGTTAACTAAACTACTAACCACCTCACTATAATCTCAATGTCATTGTCATCATCACCCCCCCACCACCCCCACCTCTTAATGTTTTGACGGAACTATTTCATTTGTGTTGAACACAAACTTTATTTTCTTTCTTCTTACAATAGCTGGTGTTGAACATCCGACCGAACGCATGCAGCTCTTAAAAAGGAAGCATGTTTACAGTTTCAACTTCCTCCTCCTCCTTCTCTTCTTCTAGTTCTGTTTCCACAAGGATGTCAGACTGCAACGAAGAGCATGAGACACACACACACACACGCACGTGCGCCAGTGTTGCCAACTTGTCAATTTGTCACTATATTTAGCCAGCGCCAAAATTAGTGGAAAATCTAGTGCTTTTTTGCTGGTGAAATTGGTTGACAGGCACCAGAGATAAAACCCTCGTTTTTCACCATTTTTCCTCCTATGATAGAGTCCTCCTTCCTTCCTAGAAAGGACCATTGGTAACCATCTGTAACCCTTACGGGTCCATTTGGTTTCATTTCACGATCTCTAGACTTAAATTATATTTAATTAATTCTAATCACCTAATTTTCAAGAATCTATACATTCAGAAAATGTAGAAGAATTGCTATTTTGACCAACATTTTGCCAGTTATTTCTCCTAAATTAGTCCGAGAGACTAAACTCAATATCAAATGGTATCCAATATCAATATCAAATCCGTGGCTAAAATGCAGAATAAATAGTGGGCCCTGGTATGGTTGGTCAAAATGGTTGAAAACCCACTGCTCTAGCTAGCGCATTCTAGTGCATTTTGGAAGTGCCACTAGTGCATTTTGGATTTTGGCAGTTGGCAGTACTGACACACACACGCACACACACAGACGCCCAGTCACAGTGAAAGAGGGTGAGGTTCTGTGCTTGCTTCCACAGTGTGTCTCTCCACACCGCAGCAGCAGTAGCAGTCAGGTTGTCGTCTGTCTCACCAACATGCTGGCTGTTTGCGTTGACTCCTGTGTGTCACTATGGATGTACTACACTCTGCTCTACTCCTCTCTACAGCTCTGGAGTGAGTATTATTCACCACACTGTGCTTTTAAAAGGGGGAATTCCACCTGTTTTCAACATTTTACTATGTCATTAATATTCAACAGGTGGTCCAGGACCACCAGTGGTCCTAGAGAGGGTTCCAGGTGGTCCCCAGCTAAGTTGTTTAACTAGATGTAACTCTTGAGAGCGTAAAAATGAAACCAAATGGACCCCTGCGGGTCCATTTGGTTTCATTTTTACGCTCTCAAGAGTTAAAATATTCATCATGTGAATTAGTCTACTGTACTTTAATCATTAATATACCTTACAGATGATGTGTGTGTGGACACGATAAAGAAAAGTTCCCCCATTCTGTGTTGACTAGAAAAGGAGGTCTGAAAGAAAATCATTAACATGCTGAAAGACATCTTCATGACATCATCAAGTTGTGTTTCACCATGTTAATGTTTTTTTTTTCTTTTAGGACCTATTTCTCTGAGTGTACAGATGGAACCAAATGGACCCTAACGGGTCCGAAATCTTGAAAATGTGTGGAGTTCCTATTTAGATGTTCAACATCTGAATCTTCTGATGTCTGTTTTTGACACATTTTAGAGAGCACTACTGAAGGTTATGACTATTGAAGATTATTTCCCCCTTTTTGTTATTGTAGAATAGTGTAAAACTGGTGTTTACACTCGATCAAGTGTCACATCCCTTATTTTGGACTCTTTGTAACAAGTTTATTTTTTTCTAAACCAGCACAGATCGCGCGCAGCGTGTGTGTGTGTGTGTGTGTGTGTGTGTGTGTGTGTGTGTGTGTGTGTGTGTGTGTGTGTGTGTGTGTGTGTGTGTGTGTGTGTGTGTGTGTGTGTGTGTGTGTGTGTGTGTGCGCGTGCGTGCGTGCGTGCGTGCGTGCGTGCGTGCGTGCGTGCGTGCGTGCGTGCGTGCGTGCGTGCGTGCGTGCGTGCGTGCGTGCGTGCGTGCGTGCGCGCGTGCGTGTCTTTTGAGAACATCTCAACAACAGTTTAAGTTGAATTTTCCCCTTCCTATAAACTCCAGTCCTTCTGACTGATATCTTCTCTCCTCCTCAGATAAGGTCTCCTCCTCCACGGTCTCTCCCCGGGTTCTCCCTGCTCCAGAGCTGAAGCAGACCTCCAGGACCAGAGACAGAGTGGTCCTGGTGTGTCAGGCTCCAGAGGGACATCTAGGGACAAACTTCACACTTTTCCGCGACCAAAAACCTGTAAGTTTGCTCTGTTGTGTGTCTTTTATAGGCAGACAATGCAGGCTGCTGCCAACATAATAGTGAACACTTATTATTAGTGAGGTTGCCTATATTGTCTATGTATCATATAAATCATTCGATTGGCTGAGTAGGGAACGTGATCACTCACGTCTGGGTTATGGTCACTCCATCGAATCATTTCAATGTTACATACAGAAAATAATGATATATATATATATATATATATATATATATATATATATATATATATATATATATATATATATATATATATATATATATATATATATATATATATATATAAACATTTGATTGGCTAACAAAGGAACATTGAAATGATTTGATTGGCTGGGCAAGGAAGGTGATGATGAATCTGATGATGTAAAACTTTATTTTACTACGTCAAAGAAAGTTTTGATGTTGTTGTGATGATGTCATCATTACAACATCATCATGGCAACCACAGAATTGCATTCTAGTTGTTTGGCTCCTGAGGTAGCCCCACCCTGGTCGCCCAACCACCCGCTTCTACCGTTATCAAGTGATAATTCCCAGCAGGCTGCTTATCAGCAGCATTTTATCGATGACAGCATGTTGTCTGGGAGCCTACTCACTGATAAGATGACAACTGCGATCTTATCCACTGATAACAGTCAAATCTGCTTGCGGTTAGGTTTAGGGGTAGGTTTAGAGAAGGGTGTAGCAATGTTCCAACAATCTGTGGGTCAGCGGTTCGAATCTCACCTCCTCCTCCAAATTACTCCTGATGTGCTGGTTGTGCCTTGCATGGTTTCCTCCTCCTTCATTGTGTATGAATGTGTAAGCATCTTGGATAAAGACGCGATATAAATGCACCATTTACCTTGCCTGGGTTCCATTTTATAGGCCAAAATAAAACATAGTCAAAGGACATTTCCAAATGGTTCAAAGTACAGTAGTAGTGTCACAATATGACCCAGGGTCCTTCTCGTAAAGCAGGGGTTTTCAACCTTTTTCATACCAGGGCCCGCTATTTATTAAAAATTGAGCCACAGAGTACCACCATTTGTTGACATTTTAGCCCCACAGACCCCAAAACTGAAGATTTATTTTGGCTGGATTTGGGGAGACAAAACAGTCAAACACACAGATCAAAATGACCATTAATCTTCTACATTCTCTAGTTGTGTAGACTTAGAATAATTCACATGATGAATATTTTAACTCTTGAGAGTGTAAACATGAAACCAAATGGAGTTACATCTGGTTAACCAACTTTTCATCTGGTTAACCAACTTAGCTGGGGACCGGCTAAGCATTTTTAAAGTACTTTAGTTCCAGCCACTGTCCGTAACGTTTCTATAATGCTCTGTTGGAGAGTCTGTGAACCAGCATGGTACTGAGCATGCTCAGTACATACAGTAATGTTTCACTGAGCATGCTCAGTACATACAGTATAATGTTTCTATAGGTAGCGTCCGTGGTGAACCAGCTTGGCACTGAGCATGCTCAGTACATACTGTAATGTAATGTTTCTATAGGTATCGTCTGTGGTGAACCAGCTTGGCACTGAGCATGCTCAGTACACAGTGACGGTCAGTGATGGAGGTCTGTACTGCTGTCTGTACCAGAACAACGGAATCTACAGCGGATTCAGCCAATACCTGACACCCAACACACAGCAACGTGAGTGCACCGGGGGGGGGGGGGGGTGCACGCGTGTGAGAACCACATTTTAGCAGGTGAATATCACAGGTTTGTATGTTATAATTGATATGCGCGTGTACAGACACTATGCACCTCCATGGATGAAGAAAAAAATCATGGTTTGGGGGAAGGACAGAAACATTATGTGGTGTTTTGTCTTTCTTCTTTTCTTGAAATGAAATGCTCCTCACTAGCAGGTGAGTCAGACATAATGGAGGAATTAATTGGCATATAGGCCTGTTACAGTCAGAGTTGGGGGTAACGAGTAACGAGTAACGAGTAACGAGTAATATTACTACTTTTTCAGGTAACGAGTAGTGTAACGACGTTACCTCCTAGAAAATAGTAATAATATTACAGTTACTTCTGCTAATATTACTTCGTTACTTTTGTCATGCTGCTGCGTTCAACAGTATTGCGTTGGTGAAGGGAGATGAGCTAATGTCACTTTAGCTTGATCGGAAAAAGATGAGCAGCGGACTTTTATTAGGCAGACGTACAAAGACATCTGGTGTCAAAGCTGCGACATTGAGGCGTCAGAAACGTAGCGCTCGAAAGCTGTTTGTGCAGCTTGTTGTCCCTCCCGATCCTCAATAGAAGTCTATGTAGAAGAGCCGCGCTTGGACTGGCCACATAAAGAGAACGGAGTTGGCGCTAATGCTCTGCATTGCTCTTACCTTGATTCTTTGTTGAGATTTGAATCGAAAAACTCTCAGGCCATGCTCACCCGATTGCAATAATTCCAACTGTGGTCCAAGTATATCCAAGGATATTTTCATTTGCCATACAAGTCATGCGTTTATAATATGTGTTTTATCACACAATAGCTGGGATAAATGTCCACACTCGCTGCCTGTCTCGATGCGCTGTCTGCCAGGGGATTTCCGATACACAGCTGTTCTAATTAACTCTGTTTGCACAGTATCATCAATTAAGCCACTGGAGCTATAAGCCCTCATATACTCAATATTAAATCAAAAAGATCTTATGCTTATGTATGTTTATCATACATTTTTAAATTTTGCATTAAAACATAGTTGACAGACAGAACTGTAACCAAATAACAATCCACTGACTGAAATAACAGCCTACTGCAACTATGTAATCTATGGTAGGCTATGTTAATCACGTGTGACATATATATATTAATATATTTTAGTATTTTTTTCCAGGGTGGGATGCCTGTATTCATTCATCTAAATACATTCATCTAAATAGGCCTACATCCATCCATCTTAACCTGCTTATCCGTAGTCAGGTGGTGGGGGCAACAGTCACCCAATTGATGTTTGGCTGATTGGTGACTCTTGTTATTCTTCTTCTTTAGATTCAGCTCTAAAAGAAGCTGACAGATTGTGTAGTTGTAGCTACTTTCCTTTTTTCAGGGATCTGGGTGCAAAAGTAATATAAAAAAGTAATATGTAATATACTACATATTACTTTTGCATCCAAGTAATAAGTAGTGTAATATTATTACTTTTCTAAAGGGGTAATAAGTAATAAGTAATATATTACTTTCCTAAGTAATATTCCCCAACACTGGTTACAGTACAACTAAAAGTGTGTAAAAACCAAACAGGCCTCACTCATACAGTACAGTACAGTAGCTACTAGGGCTTTAACCAAAAAAATCGATACATCGATGCATCGATTTGCATAACATGAGTCGACTCCAAAAAGCCCGAGTCGATAAGTTGTTTTTTCCCCTTCCTCCGAGGGAAAGGAGTAAAGAGGAGGAATTAAACATTTACCTTTGTTTTCCCCTTTTTTCTTTCTCTATGTGTGCGACGCGTGTGTATATAATTCAACTGTAATATTGGTTACTGTCACTCACGGACAGAAGTCTCCTTTGAAGTTTCCTTTGCAACTCTATCGGAGTTAAGCTTTAATTTAGGCTTACCAATCTTATGCAGCTGCGCTCTTGCGCTCTGGGCGCGCAGCGTTTCAGCTGATCATTACGTACACGGATCAGATCGAACAGCAAACAGTAACCAACACCTCCCTGTGCTACAGTCAGTGACCGTCTTGTTCCTCGTTTCGCATTAGGCTATGATTAGGCTACGCAGTACGCATGGGATGCATGCTTCTGTCCGCGTCGTTCTCATTAATTTGCTGAATGGATCAGAAAAGAAAGGCAACGCGATATGATGGTGGTGGTGGTGGTGGAGGAGGAGGAGGCGGCGGCTACATGTAAATGGATAGTATTCTGATAATGTGGCCGCTGTTAGAACGAGCATGTCTTCTGTTGCGTTCTAATGTGTGGGCTGCTGTGTATTGCTGTGTTGCTGTGTTTTTATGGCTGGCCATAGTGGACGTTGTGCTGCGCTGTGCCAATATTGTTTTCATAAGCTTGCCACATGCGCCATGCGTAGCCTCGCGATGTGTTTTCTATAAGCACTGCGCCGGCATATAGCGGCACCATTTGATCCCCGACCCCCTCGGAGAACCACCACGACGGACCCCCCCCCCCCCCCCCCCCCCCCCCCCCCCCCGCGCCATAAAACGATAAATCGATACAACTTCGACTTGACTGTCTGACAAGTCGACTTGAAAAAATCTCAAGTCGTTAATGCCCTAGTAGCTACAGGTGTGTGTGTGTGTGTGTGTGTGTGTGTGTGTGTGTGTGTGTGTGTGTGTGTGTGTGTGTGTGTGTGTACACACAGAACCACATCCTCTGGTAACGGTCGACACGGACGAGAACTGTTTGAAGTGTGTGTTCATGTGGTGTGTGTGTGTGTGTGTGTGTGTGTGTGTGTGTGTGTGTGTGTGTGTGTGTGTGTGTGTGTGTGTGTGTGTGTGTGTGTGTGTGTGTGTGTGTGTGTGTGTGTGTGTGTGTGTGTGTGTGTGTACAGCATACGTGTGTGTGCGCGCATGCATGAAGGGGGTGTGCGGAAATAGACATTTAACATTTCATTCATGGTTAAAGCAATTACTTATTTATTTTTAAGGCGATTAAGGAAGACTACTGACAGTAGTTGGGGAGTTAGTCGGGGAAATTTCTGATTTACAAGCTGCTCTGCTAAATTTTGGCAATATTTCAGGCATTTCCCAGATATTTTTTTTGTTTTTGGATTTGTTTATTATATTCTGAAAAGCATATAGAATCTACAATTCATTGAAAATCAATTTCCCAGATATTTGTTATGGCGTTCTGAAAATTGTACAATATGTACTTGTAAATATAGTACAGTAGCGTGTGTGTGTGTGTGTGTGTGTGTGTGTGTGTGTGTGTGTGTGTGTGTGTGTGTGTGTGTGTGCACCACAGAGAGAGTCTGTGGTGTCGTCTTAGTGTAAGACGGATGGGAGTGTTTATTGTTCCTTCACCACATGATGCACACACAGCTGGATAACACACACACACACACACGCACGCGCACGCGCACGCACACGCACACGCACACGCACACGCACACGCACACACACACACACACAGCTGGATAACACTGTACAGGACTAAAGATACATCCATACTCCGCTGTAAATAAGAGAATAACAAAATCACACACAGACACAAACATCTCAGGGTGTACAGTAGATCTGGAACTCTTTCCCAGTGTTGCCAACTGCCAAAATCCAAAATGCACTAGTGGCACTTCCAAAATGCACTAGAATGCGCTAGATGCTCGCCTGGAAGGGAATATGACCATTAAATGACCATTAATCTTCTACATTCTCTAGTTGTGTAGACTTGGGGCTAATTCACATGATGAATATTTTAACTCTTGAGAGTGTAAAAATGAAACCAAATGGACCCGCAAGGGTCCATTTGGTTTCATTTTTACACTCTCAAAGAGTTACATCAGGTTAACCAACTTTCCATCATTTAGCCTGGGGACCACTGGTTGAAAACCACTGTCATAGGAGGAGAAATGGTGAAAAATGAGGGTTTTATCTCTGGCGCCTGTCAATCAATTTCACCCCAACTCACCAGCCAAAAGGCACTAGATTTTCCGCCAGGAGTTTCTCACTAATTTTGGCGCTGGGGGGGGGGGGGGGGGGGGGGGGGGGGGTCTGAAAAAGCGCTTTTTTAGCAATTACGGATTATGGTTTTACAGCAAGGGATTGCTACAAAATAATAAACAGCCTTGCAGTAATGTACCATAAATACTTGCAGTAATGTACCATAAATACTCGCAGTAATATACCATAAATACTCAGAGTAATGTACGTTACTGCGATACCATATCAGGCTTGTTTAGGACCTTTAGGGTTACTTTGTGGACACAAATGCCACAAAGTTTATTGTTAATCACAGTGACATGGACCACTGTTAATCACTGTTACTCCTTCTTTGCGCGGGGCCCTGAGCTTCAGCCTCTTTGTGAAGGTGTGGACACCCCCCCCCCAGCTCAGGGGCCCCAGGGCCTGGGCCCAACCTGCCCATTGGAAAATCCTCCCTGATCCTTCTACAGGTGTGACCCCATGAAGCCCCTCTGCATCTCCTCCTCCCTCAGTGTTGTCTGAAAGATGGATGTTGTTTCACTCACAGTTAGGCAGAGAAAGCAGGGACAGCCTAGAACACTTAACCTCTCTGAGTCAGACCTTTATTAGCTTTATGCAGGCGCGGTCTTACAATATAGGCGAACGAGGCGGCCGCCTGGGGCCCCACAACAGCAGGGGCCCCCGGAGCCGTTGGCAACTAACCATACAGTTGGCCATCTAATTGGGCCCCCCTGAACAGTGAGCATCAGCCAGTGAGTTAATAAATAATGATTTTGTATGTTTCAAATCAAAAGTAAAAACAACACAATAAAATAGGCCCTACAGAATCCGTGTACATCTCCTCCCATTTGCGTTAAAGTGGAATATTCCATGATCCATGCCATGTGCGCGAGACGGTGAGAGCACTATTCCAAAACCCATCACGTTACAACAACCTATCAGAGACATTCTACCTAGCCTACTACTTCAGAAAGACGTAAGTGAAGTAGAGGTCCCCACGGGTCTCAAAAATCCATCCGAAAACCGAAATAAATCCATGCAATATCGCCGAACTGTTCGGCAAATTATTGACAAATAAATAAACCAGAACCGAGTCGATCCGTGACATTTTTCCCGATTCCGAACTGTTCCGAGATTTCCTTTAAATGGCGGCGCCGAACCCGTCCGAAATGCGACACGCACGGGCATTCCAAGAGACCCGACTTTATGAACTAATATAGCTGACGTATTGGCCATATACATTTTACATTTACGAGAGAGGAGAGAGACCCAGACAGACAGAGAGGCTGTGCCGCTGCAGGCTGCACTCTCCACGTGAGCGGAGGAGGAGGAGGTGGTGGTGCCTTTTACGCACGCAACTTTGTCATTAACTTGCATTGAGCTTTTCACCTCGTTTAGGCCAACGGTACTGTTTTAGGGGTCCGTGATATAATGTAGTCTAGAATTAAACCCCCGCAATATTATTACCGTCCATCAGCACAATTCAGCTGCAGCTGAGAGACACACGTACAGAGCAGCGCAGGGCAGCACGCTGCCTGGAGACAGAATCACATTCACATACCAGATATTTTCTTAAAGGGGAATTCCACCCAAAAATCTAAAATTTCCTGAGAGAAATGTTGTGAACAAATGTGAACCAAATTTGGTTCCATTTGTACCCTCTCAGGAAAAAAGGGTGTTAAAGAAAAATCATTAACATAGTGAAATACAGTTGATGATGTCATCAGATGTATTTCACGGAGTGGAACAGGAGGTGGAACACGAGTGGAACAGGAGGAGCTCCGTGTGAAGTCTGTAGCCCAGGGACAGCAGGGACGCTGGACAAACTGGGAGGGTGTCGCAAGCCGAGCTATCAACTGGGCAGAATTTTGGAAACTACCACAAGCTCGACTCAGTTTCCTAATTAGAGCAACCTACGACACACTCCCGAGCCCCCAAAACCTCCATCAGTGGCTTGGGACGGAGCAGTCCTGCGAGCTCTGTGGGACCACCAATGCCTCACTCCAGCACGTTCTGTCAGGATGTAAAACAGCGCTGACACAGGGTCGGTTTACATGGCGGCACGACCAGGTGCTCGGGAAGATGGCAGAGGTGCTGGAGAACTGTCGCCGGGAGGCCAACATCTTGAGGACTCAAAGGAGCCAACAAAGGATCCACTTCCTCAAGCAGGGGGAACCGGTCGGGCACTCCAGCAAGAGAGCACCACCCGCTAAGCTATTAACACCTGGGGCGGAGTGGAAGATGGAAGTGGACCTGGGGAGACAGCTCCGGTTCCCCCCGGAAATCTGCACCACCACCTTAAGACCAGATGTGGTGCTATGGTCTGCAGCAGTG
Organism: Benthosema pterotum; assembly: GCA_039105355.1. Taxonomy (NCBI): domain Eukaryota; kingdom Metazoa; phylum Chordata; class Actinopteri; order Myctophiformes; family Myctophidae; genus Benthosema; species Benthosema pterotum. The sequence continues at coordinate 53,651,908 of CM076973.1, forward strand.
AAGTCAGTCCTGCTGATAGAACTGACAGTGCCATGGGAGGAGGGACTGGAAGCGGCCTACGAGCGGAAGATGGCGAAATATTCAGACCTGGTTGCGGAGTGCAGGGAAAGAGGGTGGAGTGCGAGGACTTACCCGGTGGAGGTGGGAGCTCGGGGCTTCCTCGGAAACTCAATGTCACGCCTTTTCAAGGACGCAGGACTACGGGGCACCCGACTGAGCAAGGCCACCAAAGAGCTGTCAGAGGAAGCAGAGAAAGCGAGCTACTGGCTCTGGCTAAGACGACGAGACAAGTCTTGGGGAGGGACTTCAGGGTAAGTTGCGCTGCAGGGGGTGTCGGGGAGACGTCCCTGTTCACTGCCCCGCCACCAGGAGATGTTCTGGGTAAGGGGCGAAACATCCATGAATGGTGGTCCCCAGCTGATGACTCTGCAGCAAAACTTACCCTGTTGTGGTATGCGGTCAGGCCTAGGCTCGGCTCAGGGACAAGGACGCCCCTGCCATGCACAGTCCACCACGGCACTGTTGGAGGTGCGACAGAGAAAGCAGGAAGACCATCTTCCTGTAAGCAATAACACCATGTTAATGATTTTTTCAGACCTCCATTTTTAGGAAATACCGAATTGGGGGGACTTTTTTATCATGTCCACACAACATCTCTAAGGTTAAGGTATATTAATTAAATATTAAAATGTTAAAAATGGGTGGAGTTCCCCTTTAACATTAACATTTGCAACAACAAAAAACAAACACACCATCTTATGCACATACATTCTCTATCTTTCACCCACACACACTCATACACAGGCACACATACAGTATCTACCCTCAGACTTCTTTCACATAGTCTCTCTCTGTCTGTCTGTCTGTCTGTCTGTCTGTCTGTCTGTCTGTCTGTCTGTCTGTCTGTCTGTCTGTCTGTCTGTCTGTCTGTCTGTCTGTCTGTCTCTGTCTCTGTCTCTGTCTCTCTCTCTCTCTCTCTGTCTCTCTCATAATTTCTTTATTGTTCAGGTACAATTTTAGATAAAATGAGACTGAGTGACCACTCACAAATCTTTTCAATCATTTCAGTCATTGTTTCTTAACTATTCTTAAAAAAAAAAAAATATATATATATATATATATATATATATATATATATATATATATATATATATATATATATATATATATATATATATATATATATATATATATATTAAGGCTGTTGAAAATAGTTAATTAATGGGATTAAATTAATTTTGTTGATTAATCTGATTAAAAATTTTAACGCAATTAACTCATGTGCAAACTCACTCAACCCACTGAGCATTTTCTCATTGAAAGAAATGGGTAGAGCACAGATTTACGGAGACATATAGCCATGTGTCTCCCTGTAACCGGAGCCATAGAGTATAGCTGGAGGATCTACAAGCATTGAGGGCTTGTAGATCACCTATTTTGATAAATATTTTAAAGATAAATGGTTATTTTTTTTTACAGATTCGGTTTCCTTTTTAAATGTTGAAATCCTGTACAGGAAAACATGCATATTTTGGACATAGTTCGAATGGTGATTAATCATGATTAAATTAATTTTGAAGCTGTGATTAATTTGATTAAAATTTTTAATCATTCAACATCCCTAATATATATATATATATATATATATATATATATATATATATATATATATATATATATATATATATATATATATATATATTGCTTTTTGGAATACAATGGTGTGTTACATGATACGTATTTCTTGCATTTTAAAGGTAGGGTAAGTGATTTGAAATTAATCCTGTAGTTCCAGCCTGGTGCACTAGGGGCGCCAAACAGTAGCTACACTATGTGAGCCTGCTGCTCGATCCTGATTGGAGGAGAATTCGCCACCACCTGGGGAACTTTTATTAGCTCCTCTGCTAACGTGGGGGAGGGGGAAACTCCATATGGTTTCCACACCTTATAATAGAGCATTTTAACAGAAAAAAAAAAATTGGGTGATATCTGACAAAAGTGAAATCACTTCCCCTACCTTTAAAAGATTGTAGTTAAAACTTTTAGGGCCCCCATAGCTAAATCCGCCTGGGGCCCCCAAATTGCTAAATCCGCCACTGGCTTTAACCAGCACAACTTGCATGCTGCGTGTCTGTTGCAACTTCAACAATATTATATTAGTCTTTACTTGACTAATAAACGTCCCCCCTCCATCCAGACATGCTGCCGGCTCCCACCCTGTCTCTACAGGAGGATGCAGCAGAGGATGCAGCAGCAGCTGCAGCAGCAGGAGGAGGTGTGAGGCGTCTGCTGTGTACAGGATCAGCAGCCTTCCCTGGATCTGTCTTCTCCCTCTACCAAGTGGTAAATATACAGTCTGTCCCCATTAGTATTATCCCTCTACCAAGTGGTAAATATACAGTCTGTCCCCATTAGTATTATCCCTCTACCAAGTGGTAAATATACAGTCTGTCCCCATTAGTATTGTCCCTCTACCAAGTGGTAAATATACAGTCTGTCCCATTAGTATTGTCCCTCTACCAAGTGGTAAATATACAGTCTGTCCCCATTAGTATTGTCCCTCTACCAAGTGGTAAATATACAGTCTGTCCCATTAGTATTATCCCTCTACCAAGTGGTAAATATACAGTCTGTCCCATTAGTATTGTCCCTCTACCAAGTGGTAAATATACAGTCTGTCCCATTAGTATTATCCCTCTACCAAGTGATATGGATTTCAATAAAAAATGTCATCAAATGGTGGTGGTCACAGCTCAAATGCCTAAATAGCCTAAATAATGGACCTTGATATGAAAAATCTTGGGAAAACAAAACTCTGATGCGATTAATCATGATTAAATATTTACCTGTCGCCATTATTATCGATTAGTCTGCAATTAATTTTAGATCATTTCAATTATTGTCAATTATTTTTCCAGGTTGCCATTGTCCATAGAACATTGAATAGTGCTGTGTGTGTATACTGTATTAGTGAAACTGTCAGTGCACACTAGAGATTCCACAGTGCACAAAAGCCACCGACTGGTGACATCACATGCAGTATTTTATACAGGCTCTAGATCAGGGGTTTTCAACCTTTTTCATCTCAGGGCCCACCATTTATTCAGCATTTGAGCCACGGACCACCTTTTGAGGACATTCTGGCCTCACAAACCCCCAAAACTAAAGATTTATTTTGCTAGTTGTGTAGACTTGGGCTAATTCAAATGATGAATATTTTAACTCTTGAGAGTGTAAAAATGAAACCAAATGGACCCGCAAGGGTCCATTTGGTTTCATTTTTACGTTCTCAAGAGTTACATCTGGTTAACCAACTTAGCTGGAACTCTCTCAGGGACCACTGGTGGTCCCCGGACCACCTGTTGAAAACCCCTGGTCTAGATGCACCGCCACAACCACCGAAAACTACAACATGGCGTTCCTTCACTGAATGCTCTCTATGTTTACTCACCACAGCTGTGGTGACAAAACCATAGAGAGCAACTGACCAATTTTGAGGAAGTGTTGAATGAGCCTTTATGGAGTTACACTGGGCTCACTGCTACAAATATACATTACCTCAATAAAACACACACACATTACACACAGAAAGACTTCCAGTGAAGTGTTTTAAATCGTCTAAATGTCATTAACATCAGGTGACGTTTCCTTTTTAAAGGAGAATTCAGTGATTTGGGAAATCACTTTTTTGTGCTTTTGTGTACAGACACTTTGTTGCAACTCTGTTGTTTTAAATGTACTTTATAAATAAAGTGGATTGGATTGGCCAAAAAGGAAGAATGAAATAGCAATATTTAAATCAAAGGAAATCACTTACTATACCTTTAAGTTCTTTGTTCGTTTCTGCTTATTTATTTTTTTATTTAGAAGTTTCTCGAGAGGATGCTCCCTTGAGTTGCAACAACTCGTTTTAGAGGGGGTCCTCAACATACAATATAACATACATGAACCATAGAGCAGCACAGTAAGACATACAAAGAATATACAATAAACAATACACACGACAGACATGTAACAATACAGACATACACAAAAGCTCAACCCGTCACGAAACCAACACCGGCCCACTCCATACGCACTTATAATCTTCACATTGTTCAGAAGAAACAAAGAACATAATACAGAAGCAAGGCATCTGATGCAACTATACGCAAGGTAACCAGAACGAATTTAAAAGCAAGAACAGGTTGATTTAAGGTGAGATCCAAGAGCAGTCTTAAAGTTATTAAATGTTGTAATTGACCTAAGAGACGAGGGCAGGGCATTCCAGTCAGCTGGGGCTTTGACCTTGAAAGCACGTCTGCCTGTCTCACGGGAGAATCTAGGCACAGTGAAGTAAAGGTGTTGAGTGTGACGTAGGGAGTAGGCTGATGTAAACTGGTTCAGATATTGTTTTAAGTAAGATGGGTAGTCAAAGTAAAAACATTTGAAGACAAATAGAAGCCAGTGGAAATTCCTTCTAATTTTTGGTGAGAACCAATTCAAAGATTCATACATAGCACAGTGGTGCGTATTATACGGACACCTCAGAACGAATCTACAAATATTATTAAAGACAACGTTTAAAGGGTAAAGTAGAGTATCAGGTGTTCTGGTATATTATGTCACCATAGTCCATGATAGGAAAAAGCAATTGCTGAGCAATCCGCTTTCTTGTTTTAAAAGAAAATGAATTTATAGATCTATACATAATTTTAAGACTAAGATTTATCCTGGACCTAATGTAATCAATGTGTGGTTTGAAAGAGAGTTCAGAATCCAACCAAAGTCCCAGGTATTTAAAAGAGTCGACCGAATTTAGGGGAGAAAGATCATCAAATTGAATAGATAAAGCATGCGGTAGGTTACTAAGTTTATACCTTGTACCAAACAGCATACTACATGATTTATTTTTATTTAAAATAAGATTATTATTAGAGAGCCATTTCTGAACCAAATCAAATTCCATTTGAAGCGAGCTTTGGATAAGCGTCAGGTTTACTGGGTTTACATTTACTGTACAATTTGTAAATTTCTCCAATAGTATAGCATTCCAATGTTAGAAAAAGAAAACACACACACACGCACACACACACACACACACACACACACACACACACACACACACACACACACACACACACACACACACACACACACACACACACACACACACACAATCAATTAAAGTATTAATGGTAAAAATGTGTCACAATGAATGGTGAAGTTTTGTCTCTTTCTTTTCTTCCTGTCAGCCGTACCAGATGTCTGGTGGTGACTCCCTCCTCCTGATCCCCAGTGACCCCACGGCCACACAGAGGGTCCCCGTCACCAGACACCAGGCCGTGTTCCCCCTGCCTGTCCAGGACGGACCCCAGGCCTGGTACCGATGTCAGTACACCGTTCTGCTGGGACACGACTGGAGCTCCTCAGAACACAGCCTGCCTCTGGCTGTGTCCACATACAGAGGTACTGAACCAATACATGAACACAGCCTCCCTCTGGCTGTGTCCACATACAGAGGTACTGAACCAACACAGCCTCCCTCTGGCTGTGTCCACATACAGAGGTACTGAACCAATACAGCCTCCCTCTGGCTGTGTCCACATACAGAGGTACTGAACCAATACAGCCTGCCTCTGGCTGTGTCCACATACAGAGGTACTGAACCAATACATGAACACAGCCTCCCTCTGGCTGTGTCCACATACAGAGGTACTGAACCAATACAGCCTGCCTCTGGCTGTGTTCACATACAGAGGTACTGAACCAATACAGCCTGCCTCTGGCTGTGTCCACATACAGAGGTACTGAACCAATACATGAACACAGCCTCCCTCTGGCTGTGTCCACATACAGAGGTACTGAACCAATACAGCCTGCCTCTGGCTGTGTCCACATACAGAGGTACTGAACCAATACAGCCTGCCTCTGGCTGTATCCACATACAGAGGTACTGAACCAATACATGAACACAGCCTCCCTCTGGCTGTGTCCACATACAGAGGTACTGAACCAATACAGCCTCCCTCTGGCTGTGTTCACATACAGAGGTACTGAACCAATACAGCCTGCCTCTGGCTGTATCCACATACAGAGGTACTGAACCAATACATGAACACAGCCTCCCTCTGGCTGTGTTCACATACAGAGGTACTGAACCAATACAGCCTCCCTCTGGCTGTATCCACATACAGAGGTACTGAACCAATACATGAACACAGCCTGCCTCTGGCTGTGTTCACATACAGAGGTACTGAACCAATACAGCCTCCCTCTGGCTGTGTTCACATACAGAGGTACTGAACCAACACAGCCTCCCTCTGGCTGTGTCCACATACAGAGGTACTGAACCAATATACTGTACATGAACACAGCCTCCCTCTGGCTGTGTTCACATACAGAGGTACTGAACCAATACAGCCTCCCTCTGGCTGTGTCCACATACAGAGGTACTGAACCAATACAGCCTGCCTCTGGCTGTGTTCACATACAGAGGTACTGAACCAATACAAGACTCAGAACAACTTGGACCATCTGAAATGTTGAGAGAATGATGGGTCAGATCAGGGGCGGATCTAGGCATGCGTATGGGGGCAATGGCCCCCGAAATGCCCTGAGTGAAATGCCCCCCCCCCCCCCCCCCCGGCCTAGATCCACCCCTGACTGAGTGACACGGTGTGACATTTCACCGCCATAATGCAGACGTTTATCACTGCCGTCTGTAAAGACCTTAACTCTGTCTATACTCAGAGCCGAGTATTATTTGGGCCGAGCCTGTTCACCTACTGAACTACACTGTGTGTGTGTGTGTGTGTGTGTGTGTGTGTGTGTGTGTGTGTGTGTGTGTGTGTGTGTGTGTGTGTGTGTGTGTGCGTGCGTGTGTGTGAGAGAGAGAGAAAGAGAGAAAGACGGTGACAGAGAGAGGGGTAATATATTCCCCAAATTGCTGTATCATCAGATATTTTGTTCCTTGCATTCTTCTCATACATTATTTATCATTTGGTAACTTGTGTTTATTATTGTGTCTTCCAGGTCCTACACCTCCTTCAACAACAGGTAGAACTCTTACTGCATATGATAAATATGCTTTAATGTTTGTTTTCTACTATTTTGCACATTGAGTTAATTATTGACCTCTATACAACAATACAGTCAACACAAAAAAGGAAAGATGTACATTTGAAAGTCAGAACTTTTAATAATGCACACAATATGCATTTTAATATTGAACTGTACAGTAATGTACACTTCAAAAGGTTGAAACCACTGCTCTGATGTGTTCGGGTGTATCCGGTGTAGACTGGCCTCTGTTACAACTGTAATGTGTTCAGGTGTAACAACTGTACTGTGTTCAGGTGTATCAGGTGTAACAGCTGTACTGTGTTCAGGTGTAACAGGTGTAACAACTGTACTGTGTTCAGGTGTAACAACTGTACTGTGTTCAGGTGTAACAACTGTACTGTGTTCAGGTGTAACAACTGTACTGTGTTCAGGTGTAACAGGTGTAACAACTGTACTGTGTTCAGGTGTAACAACTGTACTGTGTTCAGGTGTAACAACTGTACTGTGTTCAGGTGTAACAACTGTACTGTGTTCAGGTGTAACAGGTGTAACAACTGTACTGTGTTCAGGTGTAACAACTGTACTGTGTTCAGGTGTAACAGGTGTAACAACTGTACTGTGTTCAGGTGTAACAACTGTACTGTGTTCAGGTGTAACAACTGTAATGTGTTCAGGTGTAACAACTGTACTGTGTTCAGGTGTAACAGGTGTAACAACTGTACTGTGTTCAGGTGTAACAACTGTACTGTGTTCAGGTGTAACAACTGTACTGTGTTCAGGTGTAACAACTGTACTGTGTTCAGGTGTAACAACTGTACTGTGTTCAGGTGTAACAACTGTACTGTGTTCAGGTGTAACAGGTGTAACAACTGTACTGTGTTCAGGTGTAACAACTGTACTGTGTTCAGGTGTAACAGGTGTACTGTGTTCAGGTGTAACAACTGTAATGTGTTCAGGTGTAACAACTGTACTGTGTTCAGGTGTATCAACTGTACTGTGTTCAGGTGTAACAACTGTACTGTGTTCAGGTGTATCAACTGTACTGTGTTCAGGTGTAACAACTGTACTGTGTTCAGGTGTAACAACTGTACTGTGTTCAGGTGTAACAACTGTACTGTGTTCAGGTGTAACAGGTGTACTGTGTTCAGGTGTATCAACTGTACTGTGTTCAGGTGTAACAACTGTACTGTGTTCAGGTGTAACAGCTGTACTGTGTTCAGGTGTAACAGCTGTACTGTGTTCAGGTGTAACAACTGTACTGTGTTCAGGTGTAACAACTGTACTGTGTTCAGGTGTAACAACTGTACTGTGTTCAGGTGTAACAACTGTACTGTGTTCAGGTGTAACAGCTGTACTGTGTTCAGGTGTAACAGCTGTACTGTGTTCAGGTGTAACAGGTGTAACAGCTGTACTGTGTTCAGGTGTAACAGGTGTAACAGCTGTACTGTGTTCAGGTGTAACAGCTGTACTGTGTTCAGGTGTAACAACTGTACTGTGTTCAGGTGTAACAGGTGTAACAACTGTACTGTGTTCAGGTGTAACAGGTGTAACAACTGTACTGTGTTCAGGTGTAACAACTGTACTGTGTTCAGGTGTAACAACTGTACTGTGTTCAGGTGTAACAACTGTACTGTGTTCAGGTGTAACAGGTGTAACAACTGTACTGTGTTCAGGTGTAACAGGTGTAACAACTGTACTGTGTTCAGGTGTAACAACTGTACTGTGTTCAGGTGTAACAGGTGTAACAACTGTAATGTGTTCAGGTGTAACAGGTGTAACAACTGTACTGTGTTCAGGTGTAACAACTGTACTGTGTTCAGGTGTAACAACTGTACTGTGTTCAGGTGTAACAACTGTACTGTGTTCAGGTGTAACAGCTGTACTGTGTTCAGGTGTAACAACTGTAATGTGTTCAGGTGTAACAACTGTACTGTGTTCAGGTGTAACACCTGTACTGTGTTCAGGTGTAACAACTGTACTGTGTTCAGGTGTAACAACTGTACTGTGTTCAGGTGTAACAACTGTACTGTGTTCAGGTGTAACAACTGTACTGTGTTCAGGTGTAACAACTGTACTGTGTTCAGGTGTAACAACTGTACTGTGTTCAGGTGTAACAACTGTACTGTGTTCAGGTGTAACAACTGTACTGTGTTCAGGTGTAACAACTGTACTGTGTTCAGGTGTAACAACTGTACTGTGTTCAGGTGTAACAGGTGTAACAACTGTACTGTGTTCAGGTGTAACAACTGTACTGTGTTCAGGTGTAACAACTGTACTGTGTTCAGGTGTAACAACTGTACTGTGTTCAGGTGTAACAGGTGTAACAACTGTACTGTGTTCAGGTGTAACAACTGTACTGTGTTCAGGTGTAACAACTGTACTGTGTTCAGGTGTAACAGGTGTAACAACTGTACTGTGTTCAGGTGTAACAACTGTACTGTGTTCAGGTGTAACAGGTGTAACAACTGTACTGTGTTCAGGTGTAACAACTGTACTGTGTTCAGGTGTAACAACTGTACTGTGTTCAGGTGTAACAACTGTACTGTGTTCAGGTGTAACAACTGTACTGTGTTCAGGTGTAACAACTGTAATGTGTTCAGGTGTAACAGCTGTACTGTGTTCAGGTGTAACAACTGTACTGTGTTCAGGTGTAACAACTGTAATGTGTTCAGGTGTAATAGGTGTAACAACTGTACTGTGTTCAGGTGTAACAACTGTACTGTGTTCAGGTGTATCAGGTGTAACAACTGTACTGTGTTCAGGTGTAACAACTGTACTGTGTTCAGGTGTAACAGGTGTAACAACTGTACTGTGTTCAGGTGTAACAACTGTACTGTGTTCAGGTGTAACAACTGTACTGTGTTCAGGTGTAACAACTGTACTGTGTTCAGGTGTAACAACTGTACTGTGTTCAGGTGTAACAACTGTACTGTGTTCAGGTGTAACAACTGTACTGTGTTCAGGTGTAACAACTGTACTGTGTTCAGGTGTAACAGCTGTACTGTGTTCAGGTGTAACAGGTGTAACAACTGTACTGTGTTCAGGTGTAACAACTGTACTGTGTTCAGGTGTATCAGGTGTAACAACTGTACTGTGTTCAGGTGTAACAACTGTACTGTGTTCAGGTGTAACAGGTGTAACAACTGTACTGTGTTCAGGTGTAACAACTGTACTGTGTTCAGGTGTAACAACTGTACTGTGTTCAGGTGTAACAACTGTACTGTGTTCAGGTGTAACAACTGTACTGTGTTCAGGTGTAACAGCTGTACTGTGTTCAGGTGTAACAGGTGTAACAACTGTACTGTGTTCAGGTGTAACAGGTGTAACAACTGTACTGTGTTCAGGTGTAACAACTGTACTGTGTTCAGGTGTAACAGGTGTAACAACTGTACTGTGTTCAGGTGTAACAACTGTACTGTGTTCAGGTGTAACAACTGTACTGTGTTCAGGTGTAACAGCTGTACTGTGTTCAGGTGTAACAACTGTACTGTGTTCAGGTGTAACAGCTGTACTGTGTTCAGGTGTAACAGCTGTACTGTGTTCAGGTGTAACAGGTGTACTGTGTTCAGGTGTAACAACTGTACTGTGTTCAGGTGTAACAGCTGTACTGTGTTCAGGTGTAACAACTGTACTGTGTTCAGGTGTAACAACTGTACTGTGTTCAGGTGTAACAGGTGTAACAGCTGTACTGTGTTCAGGTGTAACAGGTGTAACAACTGTACTGTGTTCAGGTGTAACAACTGTACTGTGTTCAGGTGTAACAACTGTACTGTGTTCAGGTGTAACAGGTGTAACAACTGTACTGTGTTCAGGTGTAACAACTGTACTGTGTTCAGGTGTAACAGGTGTAACAACTGTACTGTGTTCAGGTGTAACAACTGTACTGTGTTCAGGTGTAACAGGTGTACTGTGTTCAGGTGTAACAGGTGTAACAGCTGTACTGTGTTCAGGTGTAACAACTGTACTGTGTTCAGGTGTAACAACTGTACTGTGTTCAGGTGTAACAGGTGTAACAACTGTACTGTGTTCAGGTGTAACAACTGTACTGTGTTCAGGTGTAACAGGTGTAACAACTGTACTGTGTTCAGGTGTAACAACTGTACTGTGTTCAGGTGTAACAACTGTAATGTGTTCAGGTGTAACAGGTGTAACAACTGTACTGTGTTCAGGTGTAACAGCTGTACTGTGTTCAGGTGTAACAACTGTACTGTGTTCAGGTGTATCCGGTGTAGACTGTACTGTGTATCCGGTGTAGACTGGCCTCTGTAACAACTGTACTGTGTTCAGGTGTATCCGGTGTAGACTGGCCCCTAGTGGTTGGTTCTGTCTCCGCTGCGGTTCTGTTCTGCTGTTCTCTGGCTCTGCTGGGATTCATCGCATACAGGAAAGGTAAACACAGAAACATTACATTACGTAGAAATAGCACATTATAGCATATGTCTTCTCAGCTGGGCGGATGTAACATTTCCCAATTGGCAAGGCAGGAGAAAATGGTATGGGTGTGGCTTCATCGCTTCACGCCACGGGCGATGAAGTCGCACCCATACCATCTTCAGTTACAGGACTTTTATTAGTCAAGTAAAGCATCAATAATAACATCAGTTGTTGTTGAAGTTGCAACAGACACGCAGCATGCATAAAGCTAAAGGTCTGACTCAGAGAGTTTTCTGTTTTCAATGATGAAATGCTGTTGGTTTAGTGGTGACACAGCTGTAGTTAGTTAGTAGCAGTAGTGAGAGCCAGCGAAATCCAAAAGCGACCTCACCCGCGGGCGCCCGGTTTCAAAAGCGGGCGCCCGCTTTCACAAAAACGGGCGCCCGGTTTCACAAAAACGGGCGCCCGTTTCACAAAAACGGGCGCCCGTTTTCAAAAGCGGGCGCCCGTTTTCAAAAGCGGGCGCCCGTTTTCACAAACTAGGCTATGCCTAAACCTAACTCTAACCCTAAACTTAACCTCAGTAAACCTATGCCTAAACCTAACCTAACCCTAACCATAACCTTTTGAAAAGGGCGCCCGTTTGTGAAAACGGGCGCCCGCTTTTGAAAACGGGCGCCCGTTTTTGTGAAACCGGGCCCCCGTTTTTGTGAAAGCGGGCGCCCGCTTTTGAAACCGGGCGCCCGCGGGCGAGGTCGCTTTTGGATTTCGCCCCTGCTGGCAGTAGTAGTGTTTCACATCATTTTAAATATAAGCACTTTAATTTGAAATATGTTGTTGTTTTGCATGCCATCGTGTTTGGTGGTGCAGACTGGGCATTTAGGGGGGCATTGCCCCCTATGCACATGCCTAGATCTGCCTCTGCTTCTCAGCGTCACATAACAATGTCTCTTCTTCTTTCTACAGTACAAGCAATGGGCAAAGAAAAAAAGAAAAGGTACTTTTCTTATCTTATACAAGACGATTTATCAATTTACAATTTAGGTATTTGGCAGACGCTCTATCGGCTGATGGGAGAGCACAGGAGGGCTTGTAGGGAGGGATACTTATTTTGATACAAATGCATTCAAGCTATAGGGGGATTTTAGGGGGAAGATTGCAGAGCATGCTCACTCAGTGCTGTTAACACAATGTACTGTATGTTGTTATGTTTCTTTACTCAGAGAAGAAGCTCAGTTCTGGACCAAGGTTCGTGCTAAGGACCACGTTGTTGGTAAGCTCTATGCTCTTAAATACACACTCTACTAACTCTATTTAAATTGGGTATATAATAAGGTAATCATGTGCACTTAAAGGAAATAGATGTAACTTTAGTGTGTACAAACACTGTACACACCCCCATGCCTGGCGAATGTTTTGTTTTCATGATTTGTCTGACAACAACAAAGTTCTGGACCGACTGCAGGACAAAGCGTGTCTTTCACTTGCAGGGAAACAGCCGCAGCGTCAAAGAAGAAGCAACGTAGAGGGGGAAAGGGCGAAAAATCTAGCTACGGATATATCTGTTTTGATTTTTGGCTAAAAAGTTTCCTCTATTACCTTTAAATGAATACAGTTCCATTTGTATATTGTCCAACAACATCAACTATGTCCAGTTGTAAACCTGTGAATATTTCATAAGTTAATAAGGTTAACGAATAATGCTCCATTGATCAATGCAACGGTTCAGGTATAAATAATCTGTTCTGGTTGTGTGTTGACGTCTGTTGCTGTTTCTGTGAACTCTCTGCGTCTATTCTGTGAATGTTAGACCTTCCAATAACATCATCAGTTCAAACATTTCTACACATAGATAATGCTGGATGTGTATGAGTTGTACGTGTTTTACTTATTTATTACTGATAAAATGTGATTGTGATTTGTTTTTGTTTTTTTTTTTCTTCTTCTTGATTCACAGATTATACTCTCAGGCCAATGAATTTAGACACTCAGGTAACTTTTTTTTTACTTTCATATTGTTGGAGTCTTATCAGGGACAAATATATGTACTGGTAGTTTATCACCTACCATAGGCTTTGTCACATACTGTAAGGTCCACCTCTAGTGGATAAAGTACAACAACTTCTTAATCTTAATTTTTATGACACTCATTAATTATTTCTAAACTACAGGTGGAAGCTTTGCAGCTACTTTATTGGTAGCCAATCCAAAAATAGTCGAGTAAGGTATAGGCAGTATAATATATTACATATATTACATCAATTTATTCATGTAAATCTCTCCGCCCTCCTGACCAGTCAATAACCTGTGACAACTGTGATACAGTATGGTACAGAATGCTGTGGTGGATTAGGATCTACAAACTACAGTGCATCTCTGCTGTTATCTGTTAAATATGTTCTATTTTCGCCTCCAACAACGAGTTCATATTACTTACACTTATTACTTACACGTTTTGGCAGAGTAATATCTTACATTTTCGTTTTTTATGATTTACGTTAGCTGGAAAAGGTAATAATATTACATTATATTATATAATATTTAATTAGTTGTTGATCTCCTACACCTTGGCCTACACAGTCCACAGCTCCACTGCTCTGATCCGTCTACAGCCTGTTTATAATCCTACGTTTAGGATCATCGCTTTCACTGGAATTTCCTTCCAGTTCACTCATGTAAACCTTTCACATTCCTTTACATGTAAACATGCACATGCTTGCAAATATACACAATATACACATACAGCGACTGTGTAATCTGACTGAGGGTTTTACCAACTGTTCAGGAAGGGAGAAAAACTGATTTGATTTGATTTTTATGCAAAGTGAGTTTAAACTCTTCACATACTAGAGCATGTCTGAAATAAATATCAGAACTGAATTTGACATGATGTCCACATTATGAATATGAAATAATTGCTTAGCCCTCCAAGGCCCGGACTTATATTTCTACTTGAAAAAAAATCTTTTAGCATCTTTTATCTTTTAATAAAATGAATGTACATGTTCTAGACGTTATAATAATCACAAAAATATATTTATTGCAGTCATTGTACATACTGTACTTTTATTAAGGTTAAAGGCTAAAGGTCAAAGGTTAAAAATCATAAAAAATTAGACGTAACCCTAACGCAAAGTCCAGAGATTAATTGAAGAGGTTAATTACAGCCTCTGTGGGGGGTATTGTATTGTTATGCAAATATAATGACCAATTTCAATGAAATTCTAAACACCTCAACCATGATATTTATGTTTAAAAAAAATGTTAACATTTTTTAAATAATTAAATGCTTAATGTTGCTAAAATGCAACACTGGGCCTTCTAGGGTTAAACATAGCTATAGGTATAATGTTAGAGTCCACATATGATTATGAAATAAATGCTTCAACATGTAGCTATAGGTGTAATGTTAGAATCCACAGAAGACATGTAAATATGAAATAAATGCTTCAACATGTAGCTATAGGTGTAATGTTAGAGTCCACAGAAGACATGTAAATATGAAATAAATGCTTCAACATGTAGCTATAGGTGTAATGTTAGAGTCCACAGAAGACATGTAAATATGAAATAAATGCTTCAACATGCAGCTATAGGTGTAATGTTAGAGTCCACAGAAGACATGTAAATATGAAATAAATGCTTCAACATGTAGCTATAGGTGTAATGTTAGAGTCCACAGAAGACATGTAAATATGAAATAAATGCTTCAACATGTAGCTATAGGTGTAATGTTAGAGTCCACAGAAGACATGTAAATATGAAATAAATGCTTCAACATGTAGCTATAGGTGTAATGTTAGAGTCCACAGAAGACATGTAAATATGAAATAAATGCTTCAACATGCAGCTATAGGTGTAATGTTAGAGTCCACAGAAGACATGTAAATATGAAATAAATGCTTCAACATGTAGCTATAGGTGTAATGTTAGAGTCCACAGAAGACATGTAAATATGAAATAAATGCTTCAACATGTAGCTATAGGTGTAATGTTAGAGTCCACAGAAGACATGTAAATATGAAATAAATGCTTCAACATGTAGCTATAGGTGTAATGTTAGAGTCCACAGAAGCCATGTAAATATGAAATAAATGCTTCAACATGTAGCTATAGGTGTAATGTTAGAGTCCACAGAAGACATGTAAATATGAAATAAATGCTTCAACATGTAGCTATAGGTGTAATGTTAGAGTCCACAGAAGACATGTAAATATGAAATAAATGCTTCAACATGTAGCTATAGGTGTAATGTTAGAGTCTCCAGGAGTGAACCTTTCAAGCCTGTTTTCTCAACTCTGTTTTCTGTAAGTCCTTACTCTATAAGCAGGGGTTGACACTAAGGTCTCCGTGCAAGTCAGGTTCTACTTGCCCTCAGGTCATGGTCACTTGCCCCCCAGGTTCCAGGTGGTCCCCAGTTAAGTTGGTTAAC
This sequence comes from Benthosema pterotum, assembly GCA_039105355.1. Classification (NCBI taxonomy): domain Eukaryota; kingdom Metazoa; phylum Chordata; class Actinopteri; order Myctophiformes; family Myctophidae; genus Benthosema; species Benthosema pterotum. Next base: position 53,667,758 of record CM076973.1, read on the forward strand.
CAGATGTAACTCTTGAGAACGTAAAAATGAAACCAAATGGACCCTTGCGGGTCCATTTGGTTTCATTTTTACACTCTCAAGAGTTAAAATTCATCTTCATCTTAATTAGTCATTTTGATGTGTTAATTTGCCTGTTTTGTTTCCCCAAATCCAGCCTGGAATTGTGGATAGCTAGAAAGCAGGGAAAGACACAGAGGCAGAGTGCAATGACTGCCTTCAAGACAAATGTATCTTGTGTTGTGTTATAGTGCACTAAGTTGCACACTTGCCCGATCGGGCAACCAGGTAGCAGTCTTCACTTGCCCCACCATTTTTTTACTTGCCCCGGGCAAGCGGGCAAGTGTTAGTGTCAAGCCCTGTATAAGCCATATATCTCAAAGACTGGAGGGTCAAAAAGGTTGAAAACAACTAGTGTAGAGGTAGAATGATATCCTCTTCTTTTCGCTTCCTGTTTCAGAGCTTGTTGTGACAACACTAAGCTTGTGACTCTCACTCAGGATGTTGACAATTTCCTGATGATGAAATTTTCGATTCACGTTTTCAAACATGACACGGCTCATGCCATGTCATGTTGCACAATGTGTTACTGAAGCTGTTTGGTTTTCTATGGTTTTCTACTGGTTTGCTCCAAGAACTGCTTCTAGGAGATCTTGTATCATGAGATGCATTCATAATTGAGCCTTGGACAGGCTTTGATACGTCCTGTGGAACTCAGAGAAACCAAACGCATCTAAATACTCTCTTAAATTACCACAGTGTATTAGTATTTAGTTATTATCTGACCTCCCAAAATAATTAATCATTATCATATTCTCTCTGTGTGCGTGTGCGTGTGTGTGTGTGTGTGTGTGTGTGTGTGTGTGTGTGTGTGTGTGTGTGTGTGTGTGTGTGTGTGTGTGTGTGTGTGTGTGTGTTTTATTGCAGGATTGGGCTGACACAAGTACAGTCTCCAGAACTCCCTTATGGAATGCTCTATCAACATTTGCAAACCAAATCCAAACTTAGCAGGAAAATCTCTCTCTCTCCCTCTCTCTCTGTCTCTCTCTCTCTCTCTCTCTCTCTCTCTCCCTCTCCCTCCCTCTCCCTCCCTCCCTCTCTGTCTCTCTCTCTCTCTCTCTCTCTCTCTCTCTCTCTCTCTCTCTCTCTCTCTCTCTCTCTCTCTCTCTCTCTCTCTCTCTCTCTCTCTCTCTCTCTCGTCTCACTAGTAAAGCAACATTCAGCTACACTGACTATAATATGATGTAAGAGGTTTCCAGAATTTCATCAAGTTTGTACATTTCATGTGAGGATGTTACATATTACATGTTTGTTCTTAAAGTTCTGCGTATCCTGTGTGTGTGTACTGTACAGCTCTATATCCCTGTTGTTTGCCGTCATCACCGTTTACATAATTTTATACTGTATGTGGAATTTTGTATTAATAAAACTATGATTTGTGTTAGGTCTTCTCTTCTCTTGCTCTTTTAAACTGCCAACTCATCAATGCAATGAACATAAACTTGTACTGAGTCTCTTCTTGCACTAAAATGCAGCATTTCTGCTTCCAGCTTTATGCAAAATATGTGCCTCATCATTTGCATGAAGCTGTGGTTTTCAACCAGTGATCCAGGGACCACCAGTGGTCCTTGAGAGGATTCCAGGTGGTCCCCAGGCTAAATGATGGAAAGTTGGTTCACCAGATATAACTATTTGAGAGCGTAAACATGAAACCAAATGGACCCGCAAGGGTCCATTTGGTTTCAAGTTTACACTCTCAAGAGTTAAAATATTCATCATGTGAATTATCCCAAGTCTACACAACTAGAGAATGTAGAAGATTAATGGTCATTTTGATCTGTATGTTGGACTGTTTGGTTTCCCCAAATCCAGCCTGGAATTGTGGACAAAAGCAAAATAAATCTTTAGTTTTGGGGTCTGTGGGGCTAAAATGTCATCAAATGGTGGTCCATGGCTCAAATTCTGGATAAATAGTGGGCCCTGGTGTGAAAAAGGTTGAAAACCACTGTTGCATAAAGTGTAAGGACACGTACTGTACCACCTCACTGAGCGCAGGTCTAAAAAATGTCTATAAAAAGGTTTAAAATTGAAAGTTTTTTAGACTTCTAATCTTTGAATAGAGGTTGATTAGATGTCTAATCAACATCTATCTTAGATTAGATATTGATTAGATGTCTAATCATCGTCTAATCTAAGTTTGGACCTCTAAAAAGCTTCACTTTTAGACGTTTTTAGACCTTAGTGCTCAGTGGTACTGTAGGTTACCAGAGGTCAGGTTCCACTGTAGTTCTACCAGCCACCAGCAGGGGTCAGTCTGTATACGTCTACACACTATAACAATACAGCAGTCTTTCATCATGACAGATTACTGCTCTAACAGACAGGAGGCTGTTTTTAATACTCTGATATAAGACTATACTATAGTCCTTATTTATATGTGATACATTATGTTGAGTGTTTTATAACTTCATTAGAAGTATATTAGCACATCTTTTATCTCTGGTGTATAAAAGTGGCTGATGGAAGCGAAAGTACAGTATACTGCTGGTAGTTTTCACATAATGCCTCACACACACACACACGCACACGCACACGCACGCACGCACACACACACACACACACACACACACACACGCACACACACACACACACACACACGTCGCAAAATGGTGCATGGAGTACCTCAAGAATTATATAACATAAGTTAGAATTGAGTTGTTTTCATCACAATAGCGCACATGTTTTTGGTCCTAGTATCTACAGCAGTGGTTTTCAACCTTTTTCATACCAGGGCCCACTATTTATTCACCATCTGAGCCAGGGCAGGACCACCATTTGATGACATTTTAGCCCCACAGACCCCAAAACTAAAGATTTATTTTGCTTTTTATCCACAATTCCAGGCTGGATTTGGGAAAACAAACAGTCCAACATACAGATCAAAATGACCATTAATCTTCTACATTCTCTAGTTGTGTAGACTTGGGATAATTCACATGATGAATATTTTAACTCTTGAGAGTGTAAACATGAAACCAAATGGACCCGCAAGGGTCCATTTGGTTTCATGTTTATGTAGCACCCAGCCATGAGCCAGCGACAACAGCCCCGCCAATCGGGCTCAGCCTTATTGGCGCGACTTGTTGTGCGTTGGACTGGCGAGTGGGAGTCCCGGGTTCGATCCCCGCTTCCGCGTAATACTACATTTACACTCTCAAAGAGTTACATCCGGTTAATCAACTCTCCATCATTTAGCCTGGGGACCACCTGTAATCCTCTCAGGGTCCCCGGACCACCTGTTGAAAACCCCTGATCTACACTGCAGCATGGTGATGGGGTCAGAACTCATCATCAGCACCACAGAGGACCGATGAAACACTGGACCTGTAATATGTTTGCTTCTTTTATGGAGGTCCATAAATCGTCTATAGGAGGGGTGTCATTTGGCCCCTGGGCTGGATGCTGCAGAAAGCACAGCCTGCATTATACTGGGACTTTTATTATCTTTTACTGCAGGACTTCCATTGTAGGACAGCAGACACTATGGGGTTCTATCAGTGGAAAGTGCTAACACACACACAAGTTACCAGATGGTAACCACAAGGTTGCCGGTTCGATCCCCCATACCTCCGTACATTACTTACTGTGCGGAGGTATGGGGGAACACATACAAAACTATAACAAAACCAATTTACATGCTACAAAAAAAGGCCATTAGAATTATTAATAAAACCGATTATTATGCAAATACAAACCCATTATTCATTAGTAAACAAGCATTAAAACTAGAACATATAGTTAACCTAAATACAGCAGTATTTATGTATAAAATAAATCAAAAATTATTGCCATCGTCCATACAGCAACTATTTGGAGCAAGAGAGACCAAGTACAACCTCAGGGGGACTTGTGTATTAAAACAAAAATGGGCCAGGACAAACACCAAGGGTAGATGCACATCCATAATAGAGGTAGAACTGTGGAATAACTTGGACAACGAGCTCAAATTATGCTCATCACTCACCAAATTTAAAAAGCTTTATAAAAACAAAGTTCTCAATTACTATAAAACATTATAAAACAATAAATAAATAAATAAATAAAAAAAAGCTATTACTATAAAACATGATTATTATCATTATCACTATTACCAATATTATACTACTACTAATCTTTACTTAACATAACCATTACTATAACCATTATAACTATAAAATATTATCATAGACACTAGTATACACAAAGCTATATTTGAGTTTTCTTAACTCAAATATAGCTCAGTGATCGTCACCTTCCATCTTCAGACGTTCTCCATCCAAATGTCTTAAATTGTGAAGAAAAAAAAAGTGATTTGTGTTTTCTTTCTCTTTGGTGCCTCGAACTTGATTTGTGTTTTCTTTCTCTTTATCTCTATTGTATTTTGTTTTCCTTTTTAAGGCTAGGCAATATAAGCTTCGGCTTCAGGCCTAGACCTTTTTGGTGCTAGATTACCGCATGCTTTATTAACCAGTGGCTTCGAAAATGGAATGTAACTGCAAAGCACCAAAATAAACCATTCATTCATTCATTCATTCATTCATTCATTCATTCATTCATTCATTCATTCATTCATTCATTCATTCATTCATTCATCCCAGGCTCCCGCAGGTACCTTGCATGGTTTTCACTGCCATCAGTGTGTGAATGTGGTGAATGTGATGCACAAGCTATATGTAAAGTGCCTTGGATAAAGGCTGCTATATACTGTAAATGCATGACTACTGCAATGCTCAATACTCTTTTCTGGTCTCCCCAAGAAAACAACTGACAGATTACAACTAGTCCAAAACGCGGCAGCCAGAGTTTTAACTAAAACTAAGATGAGAGAACATATTACTCCTGTCCTAGCCTCACTACTGTACATTGGCTACCGGTTGTGTTTAGAATTGATTTTAAAATTCTTTTACTTGTCTATAAAGCACTTAATGGTCTTGCACCTTCCTACCTACATGACTGCCTGCCTAAGTATGTCCCAGGCCGTCCCCTCAGGTCTTCCACTGCTGGCCTGCTTGCGGTGCCCAAAATGGCAACTAAAAAACACGGTGAAGCAGCCTTTTGCTTCTATGGACCGACGGCGTGGAACAAACTCCCATTATACATTCGACAGGCAGCCTCTGTAGACATTTTTAAAGCACAGCTCAAGACGTACTTATATGCACTTGCTTTTAACTGATTCTCTGTGATTTTATATTTTATGATTTTATATTTTATGCCTTATTTCAGGTCCTCACTGTACTGCTTCTTTGATGTATTTTAATGATCTCTTTAATTCATTCCCACTATTTTTTGTCTTCTTCTCTATTGCAATGTAAAGCACTTTGAGCTGCATTTTATGTCATGAAAGGTGCTATACAAATAAACAAATAAAGATTATTATTATTATTACTTACCATTTTACCACACACACACACACACACACACACACACACACACACACACACACACACACACACACACACACACACACACACACACACACACACATATATAAATTTGTAATGACCTCTGTCCATTTTTCAGGCTATATGTCACTTTCTCAGACACTTAGGGAATGAATAGAACACTCATGTAATTAATGATTCATATGACAATCATGAAAGCAAAGTGTAAAGTCATCTACTGTATACTAGTGTAGACCAGTGGTTTTCAACCTTTCAGATTCCAGGGCACACTATTTATTCAGCATTTGAGCCACGGACCACCATTTTAGCTCCACAGACCCCAAAACTAAAGCTTTATTTTGCATCCACTCTCTGGCTTTGGATCGCCTCAGGATCCCCCAGGAGGAGGTCACTAATGTTGCTATAGGGACAGGGAAGTCTGGAGCTCTCTGGTGGAGCTGTTGGTGTTGCCCCCGCGACCCGACCTCCGATAAGTGGAAGAAGATGGATTGGATGGATGAATCTGTTTCATGTATGGAAGGCCTTAGAGCAGGGGTTTTCAACAGGTGGTCCGGGGACCACCTGTGGTCCTTGAGAGGGTTCCAGGTGGTCCCCAGGCTAAATGATGGAAACCTTATGTACCAGATGTAACTCTTGAGAATGTAAAAATGAAACCAAATGGACCCTTGCGGGTCCATTTGGTTTCATTTTCACACTCCCAAGAGTTAAAATATTCATCATCTGAATTAGCACCACTTAATTCAGAAGTCTACACTGTTTTGTTTGCAAAATCAAGCCAGGAATTGTGGACAAAACCAAAAGAATTCTTTAGTTTTAGGTCTTTGGGGTGAAAATGAAAATTAGAGATCAAAACTATAACGGATGTCCGGTCCTAATCCTAGTAGGGGTATCTAGAAAACTAAAGCCCTTTTGGGGTATGTTGACTATATGTCAACATATGAGTATGACTATAGTCAGTATGACTATACTGACTAATGTACTTTTCATGTAGGTTTGGTGCCAGTACTTTTGTACCTTGACATTTTGAGTATCATATATATATATATTTTTTTTTTTACTTATTAAACAGTGTATGCTGTGTACGAAAGTGGTGGAAGAAGAGCTGAATCAGATGTTTTACCCAATTAACGCACAAAAAAAAACATTCTGTTATAAGTAAAAGGCCTGTAGCAGCCATTTTTTTTAAACCTACTTAGTAAAAGTAGGCTACAAAAGTAGTTCCATCAAAATATCTTTTGTGTGTAGACCTTTGGCTAACTTCCTACTAGCCTACTAGCCAAGGCAGTTAGGAAAATAATACCTTAATAATGTAAATCTGCAGTGTCCACAAAAATGAGATACTACTTTAGTACTTGTGTACTTAATCCTACTGAAGAAACAGTAGCTGCTACTAACTTTCCACCAGTGTGTGTTATGCCCCTACAGAAGAGGGCTGGTCAGTGTTGCCATGTCTGATTATTATAAGTGTCTTGGTGCAAATTGAATAATACTACTGGTGTATACTACAATACTACAGACCCCATGCGAAAAATCAGCCACCGTCACTCAATAGGGTCACGATTGGTTGTGACTGTATGTAGTGATGTAGGCCAGGAGTTTTCAACCGTTTTGACTCCAGGGAGTAGGGACCACCATTTATTCAGCATTTGAGCCACAGACCACCATTTGATTACATCTTCACACCACAGACCTAAAAGTGAAGAACTTTTGGTTTTGGACCACAATTCCAGGCTGCAAACAAAACAGTGTAAACTTCTTAATTAGGCTAAGTGGTGCTAATTCACATGATGAATATTTTAACTCTTGAGAGTGTAAAAATGAAACCAAATGGACCCGCAAGGGTCCATTTGTTTTCATTTTTACATTCTCAAGAGTTACATCTGGTTAACCAACTTTCCATCATTTAGCCTGGGGACCACCTGGAACCTTCTCAAGGACCACAGGTGGTCCCCGTGTAACGGAGTTCACAAGAGCACCACAAAGGAACCTCAGATGATGATTTATTCTGTGAAAACAGACAAATAGCACAGTATTTGTCACTGCGACACTGCACATCCACTGTATTGTCTCAGCAGCAGAGCAGGAAGTCAACTCAGCCAACCTGACCAATAACAGTAGCATCTGTCTATAGTTTCCACCTGACCAATAACATTAACCTCTGTCTATTATTTTATTTTACACAAACTGTATACCCAAATACCAAAAATAAATCGAAATACCACAGTAACATACTGGGTCCCAACATAACAAAATAATATTGCTGTTACTGTACATATAATATATATACTGCATGACTATATAACACATACCTGTGAAAACAGACAAATAGCACAGTATTTGTCACTGCGACACTGCACATCCACTGTATTGTCTGTATGCAACACAAAACACAAGGAAACACAGTTCATGAGCGCCCCCCCATGCTGAATGGTGTCATTACTATCTCACGTAGTCTCACTATGTGATAAAACAACGTAACATTTATAAAGTGATTCATTGCCCACAGATTTCATCATACCATTGTCCCAACCTTATATATTACATAGGCACTCTGGGGTACAATTTACAAATGAAAACGACAATGTTTCATGGTAAAAACATGAAATAATATCACTGTTTTCAGAACGCAGCTCACTGTATTGTCTCAGCAGCAGAGCAGGAAGTCAACTGAGGGAGCTACAGTAACACAACGGGACATACGCGCGCAACTACGGGGGCACTTCTAGGACAAACAGTGCATCGTGCAGTGAACCAAATGCTTTATCTATACATACAGTACACGCATATACATATAAACCAACAAAAATATGGCTAGTATTGCTCAATGGCAGGCAATTTAACAACTTCATTCAATTACTTTTAAACTCTGTTACACTCTCCCCCACCGAAATTTGTCAACATTGAGCAAGTATACATAAATCACAGAACATCACAACAAAGAGCCTTCAAAAAAAGAAAACCAACCTCGAAGGCACCCCGTAGGAGTGAAGCGGTACGAGAGCCTAACCAAACTCTCAGTCCGGCAACTGGTAGCAGAGTGCCTTATACACCCCACAGGACCCTTGAATACTGCACAGTACACTCCCCAAAAGAAACACAAAAATATAAATGGCTCATAACCAAAAAGTGGTGTGTGCACAAACACAGGCATCACACTGTAAACCCTCACACTCAATTAACAGTGAAATGTTGATTCATCTACAACATCCTGCTTCGACATAGTCTGTATCAACCTATTAACTGGTCTGATGGCACGGCCATACCTAGACCGAGCGTTTGCATAGCCATCGGTACAATGAGTACGAGTGGACAGGCCTGGATCAAGAGTGCACTGTGCATCCTCCACCCTGCCAGTTTGCACCACTGACTCACAGGAAGACGTTGCTCGTCCCACACTCACAAGATCATCGGAATCACCATCAGTATCAAGCGTCCGTAACGAACCAGGGACAGAGTCCGTACATTGTCCACCCCGTTGAACCACAGGCAGTGCCACCCCAGACCAGGGCACCGAACACTCACTCCCACAACCGGAAACTTCACTGTGAGAACTGGACACAGACAATCGCGATACCCAATCCCGAGTCCGCCCATCAGAATCCACAGTACTCGGATCGACCACAGGGTCACACCCCTCCCCTTCGGTCACAGGCGAATCCCCAACAACTGCCCCTTCAGGTTCACAAGGAATCACACTGCCCCCATCAGAACAGTCCCCGCCAAAGATTCCACTGTAACATCCGTGCAACGTGAAGCGGCCGCACCAGAGTGACTGGAATCAGGTGCCTTATCGGAGACATCCACTGGAAGGAAATTAACTGACATGAGCAGATTTCTGTGGACCACTTTCTCCAATCCAGTGACTGTGTCACATATCTTATACGCATGCGTATCAGCATTTTTGTCCACCACGGTGTAAACCGCCGATTCCCACCTATCAGCAACTTTCCTCTTCCCCCTGTCCTTCTCATTCGCCAGAAGCACCCGGTCACCAACTTCAATAGCAGACCCCTTCGCCCTCCTGTTGTAGAGCTCAGCATGTCGGTTCTGCTCCTTATTCGCATGCTCTTGAGCGATAAGCATGGCCTCTTCCAAATCGGTAGTGAGTGACGCTACATACTTGTCAAAGCACGTCACATTGGAGTCATTCAGAACGGTTTGAAAGAGAACATCAATGGGCAATCGGGGAACCCGGCCAAACATGAGATAAAAGGGAGCATACCCCGTCGATTCACTGACCGTACAATTATACATGAACGTCAATGTTTGTAACCGGCGAGGCCAGTCAACCTTCTTATCAGGGGTCAGGGCACGAATCATGCCACCAAGGGTCCTATTGAAGCGCTCCACGCTCCCGTTCCCCATCGGATGATAGGGGGTCGTATGGGATTTCCTAATGCCTGAAACCCTAAAAAGTTCACTAATGAGCTCACTCTCGAACGATGCCCCCTGATCACTGTGAATCCGTTCAGGAAACCCAAAAACGCAGAAGTATTTGTCCCAGAGGACTCGTGCCACCTGCTTAGCAGACTGGTCCTTACATGGGAATGCCTGTGCCATCCTTGTAAAATGGTCAGTCACAACCAAGACATTTACTGACTTGTTCTTGAAGTCTTCAGCTGACCAAAAATCAATACAAACAAGCTGTAATGGCCGGACAGATGTTATACTCTCCAGAGGAGCTCTCCCCTCAGGCTCAACAGTCTTTGTGACAATGCAACGATGGCAGTTGCGTACGTAGTCCCTCACATCCCGATCAAGATTCAGCCAGAAGAATCTCTGTCTAGCCAAGCCAAGACTCCTGAACTGGCCCTGGTGTCCCGCATCATCATGAACACCCCTCAGAACCACATCCTTGAGTGAAAGCGGAACCACATATTGGAATCTTTTTGCCTTGGTAACAAGGTCCCTTGAAATCCTGTACAACACACCATTTTCCACAACCAATTTCTCCCAGTGCTTTAAGAACCTCATAACTTGAACAGATTCCTGCACTTTCTCTCGTCTAGAGGGTCTTCGACGTCTCTCCACATAATACAGAACACGAGAAAGATCTCTGTCCTGCAGCTGTTTATCACGTAGGTCTTTCTCTGTATAGGCCGGCAACGAGTCCACACCAGGCGAACACAACTGTGGCAAACACTGCAATGCTGCGACAGCACGAACCCTCGCACCAGTCTCCCACTCCATGTGTGACTCCACAATGGCAGACACATCCCTCGACTTAATGAACTGAGTATGCACAACGACAGGGCTACATGTGCTGTCCGCTTTTGAGCTCACTGAATCAGACTGCCCTAGACTGCAGGATGACTTGAAGGCCCCTTGAACAGAGACGCTGGAGACACCCTTGACTTCAGAAAGGAGACTCGTAAAAGGCTCCGTCAACAGTCTGAATCCCACACTGCCATCGACAAACGGTACACGACTGAGGGCATCAGCCACAACATTCTGCGAACCTGGAACATATTTGATGTCAAAGTTATAACTAGCCAACTTGGCCACCCACCGTTGCTCACAACAGTCCAACTTAGGCTTCGTCAAGATGTGAGTCAACGGGTTATTGTCAGTCCAGACCGTGAACTTGTGGCCTTTCAGCCAATGACTGAATTTATCACAGACAGCCCATTTCAGGGCAAGAAATTCCAAGCGATGGGCTGGATAATTCCTCTGAGACTGAGATAATGATTTGCTGGCGAATGCGATGGGCCTAGCCTTGACCTCTCCTTCAGGAATCTGCGACAACACAGCACCAATACCATCGAGGGACGCATCAGTCGATAGCATGAAAGGGCGAGTAAAATCAGGGTGAGCGAGGACAACTGTATTGACTATAGCTACTTTCAGACCCTCAAATGCCTGCTCCTGTGCCTGCGTCCAATCTGCTGCAGTCAACTTTTTATTAATCACCCTGCACTTCCCATTCTTCCCTCTCTTCTTTTCGCACTTTAACAGAGAGAATAGTGGTTTGGCAACAGCCGAGTAATGAGGCACATAATGCTGATAATAATTAATCAGTCCCAGATATGATCTTATTCGCTTTTGCGACGGGGTCACACCGTCAGGCTCCATCAAGTCAGCACTCGTCATTTTAGAGATACTCTCTACTTTGCTAGGGTCGGTCGACACACCATTCTCATCAATTATGTGACCAAGAAACTTTACTGACTTTCTCAGAAAGAAGCACTTTTGGGGGGCCAACTTCAGATTGTGAGACCTCAGTCTCTCGAACACCATTTCAAGGCGCTCTAAAGCAGTCTTTTCATCTGGCGCCATAACTAGAAGATCGTCCAAGTAGCATAGCAAACTCAAGTAGTTTTGGTCCCCAAAAATGCTAGTCATCATGCGCATAAAGCTCCCAGGGCTGTTGCAGAGGCCCTGCGGAAGACGGTTGTATTCATACAGGCCCATAGGAGTAGTAAAAGCAGAGTATTTCCGGTCATCTTGATGCAGTGACATGTTATAATACCCAGAGGTCAAATCCATCGAACTGAATAGACAGTTACCACCTAGTGCTGCTAGACAGTCTGCTTGATGAGGCAGGGGATGAGCATCCTTCAAAGTCCTCTTGTTCAGCCAGCGAAAATCTGTACACAACCGGAGGTCCCCATTTTTCTTCCACACCAGCACTAACGGGGATGCATACTCACTGGAAGACTTTGAGATGATCTCCTTCTCCTCCATTTCACACAACACCTGACGAAGTTTTTGATACTGACTAGGAGGCACTCGTCTGTATGGCAGCCGGAATGGTCTGTGATCAGCAAGACGAATGCGATGCACAAACTCTTTTGCTTCTCCACAGTCAAGATGGTGACGTGAAAAGATTGTTTCATACTGAACAACCAGATCTGCCATTTTTGTCCTGCACTCCTCAGACACATCACAGGATTGTATATCCAGCGTATTCAATCCAACAGAATTGAGCTTCTCACTAATGGACTGATCGACAGTAGAGGCAAGCGTGGCCGACTGCGCACAGCTGACCAAGGGAACCTGCCCCGATTCAGTGGCATCCATGTCTTTGAGCGCCATGCAGGGATAAACATCAGCCAGCTTTGAATTGCGCCTCAGCATCAGAGGTTTGTGGGACGTATTAATGAGCTTCAAAGGCACCCATCTGTCTCCCCACAATGGCGTGACTATTCTAGACACTAAAACTCCCCTGGGGCCCGAACGAGACGACGTGGGCTCTGTCATAACAGTGCTACCGGGGGATACAATGGCGTCCGCTGGTAATTTCCCCCATACAAGGTACTCTCGACCCGGTTCCAGACAGACAGCTGAATTACACCTTACGGTGCCGACTTTGTCAGGAATGTTATCCCCTCTCCAAGGGCTCAGACCCGAGAGCATTGACAGGTAGTCTTGAGTTTCAGGGTCTTCTGCAGAACAGGGACCAGACACTGTCTTCCAGTAAGAGGCACACATTTTAGATTCGCGTAGAATGTGCTTAATCACATTAGTGCCCAGTATAAGTTCGTCGTGCTGACCAGACACAACCAGTGTGGGAACCACCATCTTGCAGCCATACACTTCCATCCTTACATTAAAGGCAGACTTAGGCTTAACACGTTGCCCACCACATCCAATGAGAACCACATTCACATCAATCTGGTCATGTTTAGCTATCACTCCAGCTTCTAAGAGCCTCATCTCTGCAGCCTCACTGATGCTGCACGCCATAGACCCACTGTCAAGCATGCCCCCCCATTGTCACTTTATCACCCATGGCCACGGATGCATAGAAAAGACTGTCACTGCTACCAACTCTGTGTATGTTCTGATGCACAACCTCCGTGTCATCACAAGAAGCTTTCACAGACATGTAGACCGTCTCGATATCACATGTGTCACAATTTTGGGAGTGTATGTCCAGACCTGTGTTGCCTCCCTCAAAACACAGGTCTGCTAGTTTTCCTCAGACTGGGGCTGAGACGACTGGTTATTGACTTGGCAGTTAGCTTTCGTATGACCCGGGGCCAAACAGGAGAAACACAGTCCGTCAGACCTGCAGTGAGATGCTGTGGTATGACGAGAGTCGTTACAGACCCGACAGACTGTCTCCCTGGCACGCCTCTCACCGGGGGCACGCTGGGACCTTCCACCTCGTGCTGGGGCAACCATACTGCGCTGCTGCATTTTCTCCATCATTCCTTGAAACATGTCAACCATTCGATTGAGAAGTCTCTCCTCTGTCTGCTGAAGATTTTGGGCCACAACTGGCACACTGGCAGAGCATGGAGTACACACCACCTGACCTTTAACCGTATCCAAAGCATCACAGGGCTGAGAAGGATGATGACATGACTGACACTGAGATGTGAAAGGAGGAAGGGAAGGTCCTACTACATTACCCTGCTCAGACATGTGTGGACTGGGGTGCTCAGAAGTAACTACGGCTGTGTGACTCTTCATCTGCACTGCCCCACTAATCCTACCACTCGCCCTCACCTCTCTCTGATAGTCATCGATCCTCTTTTGAACATCCTTCGCTGTCCATTCATGCATTGGCTTACATTTCAAGATACAGGACAGCTCTTGGTCAGGGCAATGTTTAACAAACATAAGTGCTACTTCATCACTCATATTCCCTGGTCGCTTTCCTTGCCTACGCAGCCCTGCCACAGCCACATCAGCTGCATTGTTCAACCTAATCCAGTAGTCGACTGGATTTTCTCTGTATTTTGGCAGGGTGGCATAGAAGTCTGCCATGGGAAGACATGAAGAAGCATCCTCAAAGTACTGAAGAAGAACATTGTAAATTAGCTCAGGATGCCGTGTGACATTAAGCGATGTATCATTGCGTAAAGCAACCCTCACAACATCCCTGGCTTTACCCCTCAACCGACACATGATTTCATCACCTTGTTCATGAACCGGTATTGCATTTCTTTTGAAATGATTATCAGTTATATCAATCCACTCCTGAACTGAATACTTATCATGGTCTCCACTGAACATCTGAGGTTCTCTGTCTGACTGAACATGAACTGTCACATGTGGAGTCTCCTGGTTGTTACTGCTACTGGCCGGGTTCTGTCTGGCTGAAGTATTCTGTGGAACACCACTCACATTAACCACCCCAGCTGACATCAACTTTTCAACAATGGACTCCCCAATCTGTGCACCCAACTGTCCCACCATTTCTGTGAGGTGATTCATTACATCAGCGTCGCTACTAGGTGTAGAAGTATGAGGACCCCCCCCCCCATGTTGAACTGACGAACAGGAGTACCACCCTGGCCACGAGATGACCCTATACCCCCCTCTCTGTCAGCAACATGCTGAGAATCCCCCACACTCACACTGGCATGACTCCTGGTGACATATTCACTGTCAGTAAAATGAATACCTCCCCTCCTTGGTAGAATAGGGCTAGCAGAGTCCTCCATATCTACGATAACACTGTTCTCGTTCATGCCATATACTGTAACTCTGCGTTGGTTGCGTTGTGTAGCACCCACGGCGATCAATGTTGTGTTGATCTAGATGATCCGGGTCACGGCACCAGTGTAACGGAGTTCACAAGAGCACCACAAAGGAACCTCAGATGATGATTTATTCTGTGAAAACAGACAAATAGCACAGTATTTGTCACTGCGACACTGCACATCCACTGTATTGTCTCAGCAGCAGAGCAGGAAGTCAACTCAGCCAACCTGACCAATAACAGTAGCATCTGTCTATAGTTTCCACCTGACCAATAACATTAACCTCTGTCTATTATTTTATTTTACACAAACTGTATACCCAAATACCAAAAATAAATCGAAATACCACAGTAACATACTGGGTCCCAACATAACAAAATAATATTGCTGTTACTGTACATATAATATATATACTGCATGACTATATAACACATACCTGTGAAAACAGACAAATAGCACAGTATTTGTCACTGCGACACTGCACATCCACTGTATTGTCTGTATGCAACACAAAACACAAGGAAACACAGTTCATGAGCGCCCCCCCATGCTGAATGGTGTCATTACTATCTCACGTAGTCTCACTATGTGATAAAACAACGTAACATTTATAAAGTGATTCATTGCCCACAGATTTCATCATACCATTGTCCCAACCTTATATATTACATAGGCACTCTGGGGTACAATTTACAAATGAAAACGACAATGTTTCATGGTAAAAACATGAAATAATATCACTGTTTTCAGAACGCAGCTCACCTCAGCAGCAGAGCAGGAAGTCAACTGAGGGAGCTACAGTAACACAACGGGACATACGCGCGCAACTACGGGGGCACTTCTAGGACAAACAGTGCATCGTGCAGTGAACCAAATGCTTTATCTATACATACAGTACACGCATATACATATAAACCAACAAAAATATGGCTAGTATTGCTCAATGGCAGGCAATTTAACAACTTCATTCAATTACTTTTAAACTCTGTTACACCCGGACCACCTGTTGAAAACCCCTGATGTAGACTATAGGTGGCTGCATTAGTACTTGCACTTCAGGCCAGGGCTCTTTAAGTCAGGGGTTTTCAGCAGGTGGTCCAGGGACCACCAGTGGTCCATGAGAGGATTCCAGGTGGTCCCCAGGCTAAATGATGGACAGTTGGTAACCAAATGAACCTTATAGATCTGTAACTCTTGAGATCATAAAATGAAACCAAATCATCATTTTTACGCTCTCAAGAGCATAATTCAGACATAAACATCTGAATTATGTAATTTCCAAGAATCTACATTAGAACCTGCAAAAACTCAACAGTAAACTCAACGTCTACCTTAGATTAGACATTGATTAGATGTCCACTCAACATCTCATCTAATACTCTGAAAAAAAAAAATCACTTTTAGACTTTTTTTTTTTTTTGCTCAGTGGGACCTTACTCTTAAAGGGGAATTCCACCCATTTTCAACATTCTAATATATCATTAGTATACCCTACAGGTGTTGGGTGGACATGATAAAAAAAAGTTCCCCCATGTTTCCTAGAAATGTAGGTATTTTCACCATGTTAATGGATTACTTTAGACGCTTCTTTTTTCTGAGAGTTTCTGAACGGCCCAGAGATTCATTGAAACCCCCTTGTTCATGCATTCTCTCTCTGTAAAATAAAAAATGTATATACAGTATACTGTAATTCCCCCACCAACTCCTCCTCTCCTCTTTGTTTGTTTCTCTTTTCCCTTTTTACCTTCTGTACGTATTTGAATGTATGAAATGAATAAGTTGGCCACTATTGTAACCCATTAAGGACGGGAATCCATATTTGGATCCTGTACAGTATGTACAATATTCAAATATTAAATTTGTTTTCATGCTCATATATAAATATTTAAAGTTTTTTCAAAAACCTTAGGTCAGGCCTAAAAGGGTAAACAAGTGTATTCTTAACTAGTGTGTTCAATCACTATTTCAGATTTGATGCAATTGTACTTGAATTGTACTGTAATTCTCCAAGCTGTTATCAGTTCTGTAGCAGTGTTAGCCGCATTGCGACTCTAGATTCTTTTCTTTTATATTGGGAATTTATGTGAATCTAGAGTCGCATTTGGCTCTATTCACTCGACCGCTGTCTAAATGTCACCAGTGATCTGCTTGTATTCAACGAGTCAAACTCACCAACTTTGCAGCTGTAGAGAAAGCTTGATACATCCTCTGTCGATCTGCAAGGGTTTTGTGCCATAAAAATCCACCGTAGACATATTATGAGCTATTTTCTGTCCTGGGTATTCCACAACAAACATCACAGCTGCCATTTTGCCAAACAAGAGTTGAAGGGTGGTGCTTGTTTTATACACTGACACACACCAGGTGCACACCTGGTCCGTGCACACGCAGTATCGCCACCTGCTGTTTGTGTGTGTCAGTGTATAAAACAAGCACCACCCTTCAACTCTTGTTTGGCAAAATGGCAGCTGTGATGTTTGTTGTGGAATACCCAGGACAGAAAATAGCTCATAATATGTCTACGGTGGATTTTTATGGCACAAAACCCTTGCAGATCGACAGAGGATGTATCAAGCTTTCTCTACAGCTGCAAAGTTGGTGAGTTTGACTCGTTGAATACAAGCAGATCACTGGTGACATTTAGACAGCGGTCGAGTGAATAGAGCCAAATGCGACTCTAGATTCACATAAATTCCCAATATAAAAGAAAAGAATCTAGAGTCGCAATGCGGCTAAGTGTGGACTTGACTTGTACTGTAACTCTCATTTCATTAATTCATACACCGCTTATTTCTAACACACAACGTGGCAACAATGAGGGCTGTCCCTGTAATGACTCCAGTCGAGTCAGGTAACCTGAACGACAGACAGGGAGAGAGACAGGCAGGCAGACAGACGGCTTCTGTTCTGTCCACTGTGTGGAGACGTGGAGGACAGACACTGGACACTGGAGGACAGAGAGACAGAGAGACTTTATATATGTCCGTTTATCATAAAACCGTGACTCCGTCCGTCTTTGAAAGAAAACTTTTTATAGAGCCGTAAACTAAACTAAACGACATCAGTGTAGTCGGAGGAGGAGGAGGAGGAGGAGAGACAGGCTGTAGAGGAGAGACAGGCTGTAGAGGAGAGACAGACAGGAGGAGAGACTCAGGTGTTTCCACTGCATAAAATCCTCCTCCTAAAGTTTAAAGCTGTGTAAACTCGGTGTGCTTTATTTTATTTGACTGTTTTAACATCATCTCTCCTCCTCGTTTGGAGGACTGTGGATATTTATATTACTGGACTTTATTATCATCCACTAACTGGACCAGAAACAGCAGAAAGTCAACTCTGAAGAACAGGTAGGAGCTGCCTTTCCATTTTTAAGCTGTTGTTGTATGTATGTTGTCTGTATGTAGCCTATGTTGTTGTTGTCTATTAAGCTTGAACCAGGGCAATTTCAAATCAGCAACTTGTTGACATGATGGCAGTAAAGTTGTTGAACTCTTGCAATGCACATTGTTGTCTCTGCAAGGTAACATTTGTGACCGCTCTGTGTGTGTGTGTGTGCGTGCGCGTGCGTGCGCGCGCGCGCGCGTGTGTGTGTGTGTAGTGCATGTAACCTTGGGGTGACATCTTATAAAAGTGTGTGGTGGTGTAATTGTTCCTCTCGTGTGTGTGTGTGTGTGTGTGTGTGTGTGTGTGTGTGTGTGTGTGTGTGTGTGTGTGTGTGTGTGTGTGTGTGTGTGTGTGTGTGTGTGTGCGTGTGTGCGTGTGTGTGTGTTTGTTGACCTCTGTAAAGCATTAATGCAAAGTCAGATTACTTATTAATGTAACCTTTTAATACCCTTTAATGGTTGGACAACTTTCTATCTTCTTTTACTGAGTGCAAACTGTAAAAAACCTCGTGATTACTTAGCTAAGGGGTTTGAAAGCAAGAAAAAAAGTACATGTTATGGCACACAAACACACACACACACACACACACACACACACACACACACACACACTGAAAACTGTCAGCATTTCAAAAAAAAAATTATACAGCCAGAGGTGAGTTTGAGCTGACAGCTCAAACTACTATTTAACACACACACACACACACACACACACACACACACACACACACACACACACACACACACACACACACACACACACACACACACACACACACACACACCAGTCATGTATGTGTAGTGCTAGTAGAGTGTATTCTCAGGGCACACAGCATGGGGCCTCTCCTCTCCTCTCCTATACTAGCTTGACTCCATACTTTCACAGCGTTTGAAAAGGAGCTTGCAGATTGAGCTTCTGGGCATGTTCTGAAAGGTGCTGTTGTAATGATGGCCTAATTGCAGCCTTTTGGTACAAAGTAAACCTGCTGGGCTTTAAAAAATGCAACTGAACATTCACAAGGTAGCAGAGCTGTTGTAGCAGAACTGTGGCTCGCATGTTAGCCCCCAACAGGGTAATATCTATCTCTGCACAGCCGTAGGGAATTGCCATTGGCTTTAGATGTTGGCCTTCCATGTGTGGGACCTGGATGTTATATATGCTGATATGGTGCTTCTAATGCTTACAGGTCATTGGACTTGTGTACATACTGAGAAATGACGAGCGCAGCACAACTAAAGATACTCACTGAGGGTGCCTCCACACACTGCGTTTTCTGCGTTTTGTTTCACTGGGGACTGTAAATACAGTAACACTAGTGAGGACTGAACAGGGTTGTTTCTCTGGGGACTGTAAATACAGTAACACTAGTGAGGACTGAACAGGGTTGTTTCTCTGGGGACTGTAAATACAGTAACACTAGTGAGGACTGAACAGGGTTGTTTCTCTGGGGACTGTAAATACAGTAACACTAGTGAGGACTGAACAGGGTTGTTTCTCTGGGGACTGTAAATACAGTAACACTAGTGAGGACTGAACAGGGTTGTTTCTCTGGGCACTGTAAATACAGTAACACTAGTGAGGACTGAACAGGGTTGTTTCTCTGGGGACTGTAAATACAGTAACACTAGTGAGGACTGTACAGGGTTGTTTCTCTGGGGACTGTAAATACAGTAACACTAGTGAGGACTGAACAGGGTTGTTTCTCTGGGGACTGTAAATACAGTAACACTAGTGAGGACTGAACAGGGTTGTTTCTCTGGGGACTGTAAATACAGTAACACTAGTGAGGACTGAACAGGGTTGTTTCTCTGGGGACTGTAAATACAGTAACACTAGTGAGGACTGAACAGGGTTGTTTCTCTGGGGACTGTAAATACAGTAACACTAGTGAGGACTGAACAGGGTTGTTTCTCTGGGGACTGTAAATACAGTAACACTAGTGAGGACTGAACAGGGTTGTTTCTCTGGGGACTGTAAATACAGTAACACTAGTGAGGACTGAGCAGGGTTGTTTCTCTGGGGACTGTAAATACAGTAACACTAGTGAGGACTGAACAGGGTTGTTTCTCTGGGGACTGTAAATACAGTAACACTAGTGAGGACTGAACAGGGTTGTTTCTCTGGGGACTGTAAATACAGTAACACTAGTGAGGACTGAACAGGGTTGTTTCTCTGGGGACTGTAAATACAGTAACACTAGTGAGGACTGAACAGGGTTGTTTCTCTGGGGACTGTAAATACAGTAACACTAGTGAGGACTGAACAGGGTTGTTTCTCTGGGGACTGTAAGTACAGTAACACTAGTGAGGACTGAACAGGGTTGTTTCTCTGGGGACTGTAAGTACAGTAACACTAGTGAGGACTGAACAGGGTTGTTTCTCTGGGGACTGTAAATACAGTAACACTAGTGAGGACTGAACAGGGTTGTTTCTCTGGGGACTGTAAATACAGTAACACTAGTGAGGACTGAACAGGGTCGTTTCACTGGGGACTGTAAATACAGTAACACTAGTGAGGACTGAACAGGGTCGTTTCTCTGGGGACTGTAAATACAGTAACACTAGTGAGGACTGAACAGGGTTGTTTCTCTGGGGACTGTAAATACAGTAACACTAGTGAGGACTGAACAGGGTTGTTTCTCTGGGGACTGTAAATACAGTAACACTAGTGAGGACTGAACAGGGTCGTTTCACTGGGGACTGTAAATACAGTAACACTAGTGAGGACTGAACAGGGTCGTTTCACTGGGGACTGTAAATACAGTAACACTAGTGAGGACTGAACAGGGTTGTTTCTCTGGGGACTGTAAATACAGTAACACTAGTGAGGACTGAACAGGGTCGTTTCACTGGGGACTGTAAATACAGTAACACTAGTGAGGACTGAACAGGGTCGTTTCACTGGGGACTGTAAATACAGTCACTTCCGCAACTAACATCAGCAAGTCCTGCTCATAGTCTCAAAAGAGCACCCCTATCTATCTTTCTAAATCATAAATCATGTTTTCTTAAAAGCCTATATGATTCTATCTCGATGGTTCTCAAATGATTTCATGTCAGTGACCAACCCACGGACCTCCATCTGGAAATATATTGTTCCAGGGACCCCCACAGATAAATGAATCAGCACCCTCAGGAGTTAAAGATCTATAAGAGTCCATGTGGTTAGTAACTTAGGGCCCAGTGGTGCTGTACCACTTGGTGTTTTATGTGGTGATTTTGTTTTGTTGCCGTTTTATGGCTTGTAAGCATTCTCAGAGAAGTGCGTTATAATTGCAATAACATTTTTATTGTTATTGTTAATTATGTTAGCGTGGTGCTAATGTTGCTGTAGCAGCCAGGCAGCCTGGGCCCCGGGGCAGGATAGTGAGGTGCTTCCACAACCCTTTATGGCCCACCCAGGGACCACTTGAAAACCCTCCAGTGTTTGTGGTCTGTGCACCTCAGAGGATGTTTGTTTTAAAGGAGAATTCCACACCAAAAGTTTTTCTTATCTTTATTTGCAGTTTTTTTTTCTTTTCTTTTTCTTTTTTTTTTGTGGTCCAGGTCTTATTTCGTGAAAACGCTCCTCAATGCCTGTTTCCCCTCTCCCAAAATAGGCTAAGGGGTCTAATGCAAGTTCACCTATATACATTCCTCCAAAATGCAATTTTCTGCTATATATTGTCTCCCCACCATGTCAGTGTGTTAACACTCACACTTTTGGTACAGCAGTGATTCAGCTGTCTCAAAAGCTGGGGGTGTGGCACATGGTTTATGGCTGAACCACTGCTGAAACGTGAAAAGTGAAAGTGAGTGTCAACACTCTACTGACATGGTGGAGAACCCATATATAGCAAAAACTTTTTGGATGGACATTTTGGAGTGATGTATATAGGTGAACATTAGACCCCTTAGCCCCATTATAAGCTTGTTTTGAGATAGGGAAAACAGTAATTAAGGAGTGTTTTCACAAAATAACACTGAGACCACTTTTTTCTAACAAATTAAGTGCAAATAAAGATAAAATAAAAACGTTTGGTGTGCAATTCTCCTTTAATGACCAATCCATGGACATTCTGCTCAGCTTGGATCAATGCATGACACTGACATACTGTACCTACTGTATATGCTGTTTGTCAGTATCCACCTGAAAATGCACCTCTTCAAGGTTTTAAGATCCATTTTAATTTTAATGTTTGTTAAATAACTTAAATGTGTTGTCAGTGCCTCAGTGGAGAGCACCACACACAATGGCTTGCACTATGGGACAGGTACAACGCTGAATATAATCAGTTATATTATTTGATTCTTTTCATGTTTTGCCCATTACTTGAGCCTATCTGAGCCTCTCTCTGTAGATATAAGAAAGTTAAACTCAATCAAATACATATAATCTAAGGTTACATCTGTCTTGCTTCCTCATGCTTTCAGCACCAACATCCTCCTTCAGCACATGTTACAGTAGGTAGGAGTGTCACATCCATGTGTGATTCTTCCTACAGCAGTACAAGCTTTTTGGCAGCTAGTTCCTGGTGTCAGTGACCAAGCAGTACCCAAGTCATACTCCAGGGTGAAGTGACTTGTGGGGAAAGCAGGGCTTGACACTAACACTTGCCCACTTGCCCGGGGCAAGTAAAAAAAAATGGTGGGGCAAGTGAAGACTGCTACCTGGTTGCACGATCGGGCAAGGCCTCTGGGTCTTTCCCTGCTTTCTAGATATCCACAATTCCAGGCTGGATTTGGGAAACAAAACAGGCAAATTAACATACAGATCAAAATGACCATTAATCTTCTACATTCTCTAGTTGTGTAGACCTGGGCTAATTAAGATGATGAATTTTAACTCTTGAGAGCGTAAAAATGAAACCAAATGGACCCGCAAGCGTCCATTTGGTTTCATTTTTACGCTCTCAAGAGTTACATCTGGTTAACCAACTTAGCTGGGGACCACCTGGAACCCTCTCAAGTGACCATGACCTGAGGGCAAGTAGAACCTGACTTGCACTTGCCCGTTGGGCAAGTGCCTCGGAAACCTTAGTGTCAACCCCTGCATACTCCAGGGTGAAAGAGTGCGGTGTAGTTTTCACGGCGGTGTAGTTTCTTAAGGCTTCAAGGCTGGAGTATGACGGAGCCTCAACCCTTCAGGGTGTCCTGGGATTATTTAAAGTTTCAGTCTTTTTTGGAATGCATGAAGGCTCGGCCCTCTGAAATACTGAAATGTGACATTATCAGAAAACTGAAAGAGACAATTTGGAGTTTGAAATACATTGTGTTGCTCTTATTTGCAGTGCGAATAAGAGCTATTTACTGTATGTGTGCAAAATCTGTTTTAAAGTATTGCACAGTGACAGCTAAAGTCTCTGTTTAGGCCGTAGACCTACAAATAGTACTACGAAACAATCTTAAAATAAAGGGGTTTAATATCATTACAGCTGGGCTGCCTGTTAGTGTTCATGCTGTACTAAATTATAAGGGTCCATTTTGTTTCATGTTTACACTCTCAAAGAGTTACATATGTTTAACCAACTTTCTATCATTTGGCCCGGGGACCACCTGGACTGGAATCCTCTCAGGGAGCACTGTTGGTCCCTGGACCACTGGTTGCACAGACACAGCTGTAGGCTGTCTGTGCCCGTCTAACATCCAGTGCATTATGCCCAAAGAGCTGCATGACACGCATGGAATCAGTGGTACGTTATGAAGGCAGTGCGTGTATACAGCTCTCTTCATAACTTATCACTGATTCCATGGCTGTCGTGGTAACCCGGGGTGACCCAAAGCCCATCCCCCTTTCACACTCTTTTAACCAGAGTATCTTGAGTCTCGACGGACATACTTTATACCATCATGCTTGATTTATGTGGAGTTGTGTGTTTGGACTGGTGGCAAATTGAATAGAGACTGAGAGCACAGGGAAGAAACAGACTTTGTTTTTCAACTTCTCTGAAGCCTGTATTCCCTCCTTGCCCGTCTGTCTGTCTGTCTGTCTGTCTGTCTGTCTGTCTGTCTGTCTGTGTTAAAGGGGAATTCCACACATTTTCAACAAAGAAGCGTCTAAAGAAATCCATTAACATGGTGAAACATCTTGATGATGTCATCAAGATGTTTCACCATGTTAATGGATTTCTTCAGACCTCCATTTCTGGGGAACACAGAATGGGGGAACATTTTTATCATGTCCACCCAGCACCTTGGAGGTACATCAATTATATAGTAAAATGTTGAAAATGGGTGGAATTCCCCTTTAAGCTGAAAAGCTGCAGCTCTCTGAATTTACATTAAAATGCATTGTGGAGCAGCAGCAGCTTCATGGCAGAGCGCTGCGACTCGCTCATCGTCATTTTGGAATCAGTTTGATTTTGATCCGACTCTGCAGAAAAGTATCCCAACGCTGGTAGGGGAGAGAGAGAGAGAGAGAAGCGTCTGTTGTTGAGAAGGCTTTTAATGACCTGGTCACCTGACCAGTCATGTCCAGTGGTTTTCTGACCATTGTGTGGTGATCGTCGGTGTCATAGGCAGCAGTGAGATGAATGAATGCTGCCCTAGTTATTTGCTTTTCTTCAAACCCATCCTCAATGTGTTGGTTGAGGTTGAGTAACTGTCCAGCACAGGAGGTGCCAGGGCAGAAACCAGCTTGGTCTTTAGTCAGCATGGTGTCTATGATTGGGATGAGACGTTGGAGCAGCAGCCTCTCATAGAGCTTGTAGGTGATGCAGAGGAGGGAAATGGGCCGGTAGCTCTTTGGGGTCTTTGCCAGGTTTGGGGATTGCAACGACATTGGCCTTTCTCCAGACAGAAGGGATGGTTTTCTGTGCTAAGCATGTGTTCAGCATCTCTAGGAGCCACGACTTTGCGTTAGGTCCGAGGTGCTGTAACATTTTCACCAGTATGTCATCAATCCCTGCTCTTTTCCGGGTTTCAGCTTTCTGATTGCAGTTTCGAGTTCTTCTAAGTCGAAGGGTTTGGTGAGAGGGCTGGCTAATTGTGGTTGGTCTGATATCACTGTACGATGGTGTTCTCCTGTGGGTCGGCAGCGGTGTTGGTTATGACCGCTGGCCATCAGCTGCGTTGCAACAGTTTGCTGTGACCTTTGTGATTATGGGTGGTGTAGTGTGGTCTGCTCAGAGACGACGGATTGTGGCCCATGCCTTCATGCTGCTGTTTGTCATGTTGGTGTTCTCTATCAGCTCATTCCAGACTTTCCTTCGTTCTTCCCCAACTTCACTGATCAGGGTCTCTCCAAGTTCCGTGGTGGTGGGGGAGAAAGGGTCCTTGTTGTACTCTTCATAGTAGCAGGCTGCTGGATATTTCTGATAAGCCAGGGATATATTGTGTCTGACATCATCTGGGTATGTGATGTCTGGCTGACCTTCTTACCAAGTCCTGTGAAGTTGGAGTAGTTATTGGGAAATATTGGTGTGCTAGATATGGACTGCTCTACTCTATCTCCTCTTGGAATGACAGCCAGTCAGTTTTCCGTAGGTTGAATCTCCTACGGAATGGGACAGTGGTTGCTTGGAGAGAGGATCTAACAGTGATGGCAATCGGCCGGTGCTGGGTGTCGGGCATATGGTACAGAACTTCCTTCTCAGTTCTGGATGTGAGGTCGTTGCTTACACAGACAAGATCTGGGTTGTATCCTCGCTTGTTATGGATTAGAGTCAGATGTTTGGAATCAAGCCAGGTTTCGACTTCATCTCCATCTTGCTGTGGTTGCTGTTCCCATAGCCCCATGATGTACTATGAGCATTGAAGTCGCGCATCTTTCCGGTAGTTTTGTGTGTAGAAAAGGGGTTGCAGGTGGTTTGTAGACTGATGTGACATCTGGATTTTGGATGGTTGACCGTGAAGGTTTCCATGTGCCCTTCTGTGATGTGGGTACAGACCTCCTCAATCTTGAGGTTTGGCCTGCTGAAAACAGCTGATCCATACTGTCTGTGTCGGATCTCAGCAACCAGTTTCATTCCAGCGATGGTGGGTCCAGCGATTTTGTGCATGGCCGATGTAGGTTTCCTGCATACAGAAACGATGGCAATCATTGCTGGTATCTCTGCCTTGTTTCTGGAGAAACCTTCTATGTTGATTGAGACGACTGACAGTGCAGGCCCAGAGTGGGGCAAGCATCTGTGACACTGTTGAGATGCAGCAGGCATCTTCATCTGTTGATTGCGCATTATAGTTATACAGAGTTGTAGATATACCGATATTGTCCCACTGCCAGTATTAGATTATGTCCTCTTGGATGTACAGTATATCTTATTCAAACCGTTTCCCAGGCTGCACCACAGGGAGGTTTCTGTATTTGCAGCCTGGAATGTTACTTGACCAGGTACTTCTTCTTTGGTGTTTTAATTGATTAGAGAGATCACTAATAAGCACAGAACAAGTTTGACACGGATAATGTCAATCCAATCAGCTGTGCATGCTCAATTAAAGGAGAATTCCTCCCATTTTCAACATTTTACATGTCATTAATATACTTTATAGATGTTGTGTAGAGATAAGAAAAAAATACCCCATAATGTTTTTCCTAGAATTGGAGTTCTGAGAAAAAACATTAACATGGTGAATTTTGACATGGTGAAGTAGGATGATAATCATTTTTATACCTCCAATGTTGGGTGGAATTAAAGAGGAAGAGGTCAATTAAGAGGCCTGGATGAGCTCCCCCATCATGGATGAATATTAATATAAACAGTAGAACTAGTCGGCCATATTGTGGCGGCCATATTGGATTTCATGGAAAGTTCCAATACAAAAAATGTTTGTATTTACATAATTGATCAACCTGTGAAGTTTCGTGAAATTATCTCTCAGTTTAAAATTTTGCCCTATTCACCCTCCATTATAACTAATAGGGGCTAATATTGCGGCGGCCATATTGGGTTTCCAGCAAAAAATTGACCGGGTTGTCCATATAGGTTGTGATCCTACAGGGTCATAGATAATATTTCTGGTGGACAACCTTTTATGTTATGGCAAATGCAGGTTTCCTAAAAAAGGGGTAGTTTGCCCCCTGGGTAGAGGGAGAGAGGGATTGAGGGAGAGAGGGAGAGGGCAGAGGCGGATGTAACATTTCCCATTTGGGGGGGCAAGAGAACATGTTTGAGGGGCAAGAGAAAATGGTATGGGTGCGGCTTCATCGCCCGTGGCGCGATACCATTTTCAGTTCCAGGACTTTTATTAGTCAAGTAAAGCATCAATAATAACATCAGTTGTTGTTGAAGTTGCAACAGACACGCAGCATGCATAAAGCTAAAGGTCTGACTCAGAGAGTTTTCTGTTTTCAATGATGAAATGCTGTTGGTTTAGTGGTGACACAGCTGTAGTTAGTTAGTAGCAGTAGTAGTGGTTCACATCATTTTAAATAGAAGCACTTTAATTTGAAATATCTTGGGTTGTTTTGCATGGCATCGTGTTTGGTGGGGCAGACTGGGCATTTAGGGGGGCATTACCCCCCCCCCCCCCCATGCCTATGCCTAGATCTGCCCCTGAGAGCAGGGTGAGATAATGGTAAAAGACAGATAAAACGATGAGGTCGT
>CM076973.1:53700533-53734127 GCA_039105355.1 Benthosema pterotum
TGCCTCATGCTATAGAAACAGGAGATAGGATCCTGACCTATATGGGCCTCATGCCATCATGGCCTGGCAAGACTGCTTACTTACTTACTTATATAAGCATCTATAACAACATCAGTTGTTGTTGAAGTTGCAACAGACACGCAGCATGCATAAAGCCAAAGGTCTGACTCAGAGAGTTTTCTGTTTTCAATGATGAAATGCTGTTGGTTTAGTGGTGACACAGCTGTAGTTAGTTAGTAGCAGTAGTAGTGTTTCACACCATTTTAATTATAAGCACTTTAATTTGAAATATCTTTGAAATTTGGCTTGTTTTGTATGCCATCATGTCCGGTGGGGCAGTCAGGGCATTAGATCTGGCCCTGTACTTTGTTATGAATTGCAAGTTATTGGCAATCCATAACAGAAGCCTCGGTGGACTGTGTTGAATTGACAGTTGAAAAGACTGTTGTAGCTTGAGCGCGTGCTACAAGCTACAATACAGCACCATTCAACACCGCATAACATTTATCATTCCAGGAATCAGAGTGGTGATGTGGGAAGTGTTTTAGGAGCCGTGAACCAGGTCAACATGAGTGTGATTATAAAAGGAATTCACCAGAAATATCACTGTGGTGTGAGCTTTTAGACAGCTTTTTTGCAAGGTATGGTATAAGTCTTCTCATTGGCTGCATGGCAGCAAATCACGCCTGGGGCCTTGTAGTAAGCCAAAAGCCTGTACCACCAGACCTGGGCCTCGGCTTAACAAATAATTGCACAGAATAATTAAATCCTGCATTTCAAGAAGTCCAGAAATCACCTGACCCCCCAATTATAAATGTTACTGTGCTCCCCTGCTTTGTTCATCAAGAGTTATATCTCTTGATGGCTGGTTTTAATTATTTAGTGGAGGATGTAATCAACTTTTGACTTCAAGTTATGACACAGATATTCCCTTTG
Organism: Benthosema pterotum; assembly: GCA_039105355.1. Lineage (NCBI taxonomy): Eukaryota > Metazoa > Chordata > Actinopteri > Myctophiformes > Myctophidae > Benthosema > Benthosema pterotum. The sequence continues at coordinate 53,701,470 of CM076973.1, forward strand.
GCATGGAAGTACCTTAGGGTGATAGGAAAAGATTCATCCAAAGAGACAAGCTGTGTCGCCCTTCATTTTAGAAATATTCACGTTTTCAAAATGGCCGCCGACAATGAACCAGTATTACACCATACCCCGTGTCTTTGCCTCTGATGGAGCTATAATAATAATAAATATAGCTGCAAGCAGCAATAAAACGGGATCAAGCAAGCAGCAATAAGGAGTAAGAACAATACGCACAAATAAGCCATAGAAACATGGGAGCCTGAACTTCAGAAATACATCAGGTAATTATGGGAGCAGGGCAGGGTTTTTGATTCCTGCCCTGACTGACTCACAATCTGGTGTGACTGAGTGAATGATTGGTGAGCTGTGAGTGAGTGGTGAACTGAGCTATGAACTGTCATTAGTGACAACATGGCCGAATAGTGACAGTCAAACAGCCTTGCCCAGCCATGAGGCCCATAGGGCAGGTGCCTATCTCCTGTTTCTGTAGCATGAGGCAGCTTGATGTACAAGTACACCCTCTGGACATGACGCTAGTATGACACAGGGTCTTACCCCCAATCCAACCCTTGATGCTGAGTGCCAAGCAGGGAGGCATTGGATCCCGTTTTTAGAGCCTTTGGTATGACCCGGCCGGAATCGAACCCCGGCCTCCCAGTCTCAGGGCGGACACTCTAACCACAAGGCCACTGAGTTGCTGAATGAGTAAATGATTGGTGAGCTGTGAGTGAGTGGTGAACTGAGCTGTGAACTGTCATTAGTGACAACATGGCCGAATAGTGACAAAACACAACATGGCCGAATGGTGACAACCACCATTACATTGAGTTTTACCCTGGGTTACACATAGAACCATGCGCTCGGCCGTGGCGAGACGGTCCGGGGGGCATCGTCCTCCTCCTCGCAGGCAAACTCCCCCCACCACCGATGCCCCTCATACAAGGCATACATCCATGTCCAACACATCTCCTAGATCCATTTCAATCCCACGTACTGCAGCCTTGATCGGTGATTCAATCTTGAAGAAAGTTTCGTATCCAAATGCTCTGACGAAATCGTTTCCTGGTGCAACAGTCCCCGAAATAATTGAAAAGTTTCCAGATATCCTGGCGTCCCTCCCTCCGAGCATAAACAAACTTATTTTCCACGTTGGTAGCAATGACACGACGTTGAATCACTCGGAGCTGTTGAAAATTGACTTTGAGCGCTTGATTAACACGGCTCGCAGCTGTGGCAAATCGATATATGTGTCCGGTCCAATACCCACGCTGGGGCGTGGGATAGGCAGGTTCAGCAAACTCCTCTGTTTAAACACCTGGCTCCCCTCCTTCTGCGCGGCCCAAAACGTTGGCTTCATAAACAATTTCGATATGTTCTGGAACCGCTCATCCTTCTACTCTCGTGATGGACTCCATCCTAGCCCGTTGGGCAGCCGTGCGCTGTCCGACAATATAAGACACGCTGTATTGTACAGCCACACTAGAACCCAGCACCGCTCACTTTCGCCTCCAGAAAGAAAGTGACGGTCAACTACGCCTCCCCCCAACGCACCCCCCTCGTTCTCGGGTAGCGACACGGTCCACTCTATTCTAATTACCGCCCCCTTGCGGAACAATTTTCCTAGTTCTGCCCACACATCTCCCGTTACCAGGGCAACGCGTCCTAATAACAAGATCAACCGTACCGTCAGAGGCCCTAGGAATCCTGTTTTTAAAAAAATACGTAAAACAAATATTTTTAAAACTTTAAATCATGCTAGAACCGTCTGGGACCCTCGGTGTAAACCAAAGGGCTTCTTCTGTGGACACTTAAATATTAGAAGTATGGGCAACAAAATAAACCAATTAGAACATCTCCTCACAGAGTCCAACATTGACTGTCTGGCTCTGTCTGAAACCTGGCTGTCCAAAAATTCCCCTTCAGCCCTGGTGAATAGACCAGGCTACAATGTCTTCAGAAAAGATAGGGCGGTTGGGAGGGGGGGAGGGGTAGCTTTGTATGTCAAAGACACTTTGACATGCAGAGAAATTGAAATCCCACCTGATATAAACTTTGACTGTGTAGGAGTAGAAGTGTCTCTATCTGTTGAAATGTCCTTCACCATTCTATGCATATATCGGGAACCTAAGGCAAAGATTGAATTTTATGATCAACTCAAATCGCTTCTGAAATCTAGGGAATCAGGAAACGAAACAATTTATCTAGGTGACTGGAATATAAACTGGGATGATAAACAAAACAGAAAAAATCTAAAACGGATCACTGACTCCTTCAATTTAGAGCAACTGGTTGAAAAACCAACCAGGGTGACAGATAAATCACAAACCAGAATCGATTTAGTGTTCACCAACAAACCAGAGAGGATAACAAAAATGTTTAACTTCCTAACCGGTCTATCGGACCACAATATGCTACTTTTGAACAGGAAAATCACCAAAAAAAGATTTAACACTCAACCCCCCAAAAAACCCTCATGTACCCACTACATCCCCAAAAATAAGCTGGAAGAACTGGGGGCTGCAGTGGGCCAAATAGACTGGGGCAGCACTCTCTCCTTTACAGATATTGAGTCTAACAGCTCTGTCTTTGTTGACAAACTAGATCAGCTATTGACGTCTTTCTCCACTAGAGGGCAGAAAAGGGTAAGGAGAGAACATGTTCTACCATGGCTAGACCATAATTGTAGAAAAAAGATGAAAATCAGGGATCACTTATTAAAACAGAGCCTTAGATCTGGTCGGTCTACTGACAGACAGAAATTCGTCACAGCCCGAAATGCTGTAATACACCTCATTAGGAAGGCTAAGGCTAATTTCTTCATACGTATCATAGAAAATGCAAAGGGTTCGGCAAAAAAGGTGTGGTCAGTTTTAAATAAGCTCCTCGGAAAACAAACCACTCAGAATACAAACACGATAGAACTAAAAACAGGTGATGACATTATAACTGACCCTGTAACGTTGGCCAGTACTTTTAATTCATTCTTTATAACTAGTATAACTGACATAACTAAACTCTTCTCTCCCCCCAGCATTGCCCCCCGCCCAATCTCGATGGCTCAGCCCATCCTGGAGCTAGAGGAAATTAATGAGAGTGAGGTAAAAAAGATTATCAACGAACTGAACGCTTCCAAAGCAAAGGATGTATATGGGTTTGACACCAACTTAATAAAGACTCACAGTGAATCCCTGGCTAAACCGATTGCCATTCTGGTTAACCAGTCCATCAGACAAAACATCGTCCCTTCCTCATGGAAGGTAGCCCTTATTACTCCCATATTTAAATCAGGTAGCAAGGTTCTAGTGGAGAACTACAGGCCTATTAGTATTCTCCCCTGCATATCTAAAATAGCAGAAAAGTGGGTTGCTAAACAAATAATAAAACATCTTAATAAGGGAGAGACACCACTTCACCCTATGCAATTTGGCTTTAGAGCAAAACACTCAACTGAAACAGCAAATAATGTGTTCATTGAAAGAACCAAAAAGTGTTTGGACACAAATCCATATGTAGGCACGGTCTTCCTGGACTTCAAACGGGCCTTTGACACAGTCAGCCACCAGGTACTCCTCACCAAATTATCACACTTCAACTTCTCCATTAACACGATTCAGTGGATACAATCTTACTTATCACAACGTAAACAGTGTGTGGTGATTGATGGTGTCCGGTCCCCATTTGTTGATAACCCAGTTGGTGTTCCACAGGGTTCCATACTAGGGCCTTTATTATTTTCCTTGTACATCAACGACCTTCCTGATGTCTGCCCTAACTGTGATGTACAATTGTATGCCGATGACGCGGCCATCAGTGTCCATGGCAAGTCCATTGTGCAGGTCTCAGAGATCCTAAACAGTGCTCTTGATAGGGTACATGCCTGGTTAGACAATGCCTGCCTCATGCTAAATGTTAAAAAAACAGTGTGCATGTTGTTCAGTAAAAAAACAGTGACCATCGAGAGTTCGGGTGTGTTCTCCAAGGGAGTAGAACTGGAACTTGTGTCACAATTCAAGTACCTTGGTGTAATCTTGGACTCCAATCTAACATTTAAGAAACACATCAAAAAGGTTACCAACACGATTCAGTTTAACCTGCGAAATTTTAAACAAATTCGACCCTATTTAACAACAGAAGCAGCAAAAACATACCTTCACTGCATGATCTTCTCACACATAGAATACTGTTTTACCAACTGGTCATTTGCCAACACAACAACCATCAGACCAATTGAACAGGTTTTCAAGAAGGCTATCAAAATATTAGACAAAAAACCAAATTCATATCATCACTGTAATATTTTGGATAAGTATCACCTTCTCAACTTTGAAAATTTCAGGAATTTCAAAAACTCTTGTCTAATTTATAAGTGTATAAATGGTTTGGCTCCCCCTCCTCTAATGGAATTTATTCATAAAAAAGACTGCCAACGCAGCACTAGGTCAATATCTAGAGGTGATTGTAAAGTTGATTTTAGAAAAACCACCTTTAGTAAAAACGTACTCTCCATAAATGGCTGTCAATACTGGAACCTACTTCCGGCCTCAATCAGAGAGATCCCCACTCTCGGTGCTTTTAAAAGACAGCTGAAGTTGTGGCTAAAGAGCTCACAAACTTGTAGTCACATTTAAGTGCTGATTATTTTTGTCGTTCTTTCTCCAATGTATTCTAGCATCTAACACGGTCTATAACACGGTTTTACAACATTGTGTGTATTCTGTATTCTGTGTATTCTGTACGTCTAAGTTTATTCTGTAAGTTTTGGTTCACGAGGACAACAGATGAAAACTAGCCGTAGCTAACTCTGACCGGTTTTACACTGGGACGTCTGTACATTTTAATGCATGTGTCGGTCTCTTGTGTTCATCAAACTGGTGCTGTCCTGTCGAAATAAATAAATAAATAAATAAATAAATAAATAAATAGAAGACCACATGAGATTGTGCATGATTGACTCATATTACTAGGTGTCCGTGCCGGGATTTGAACCCAGGAACTCTCATTTCCAAGTCATGCGCTCTACCAATGAGGCTACCCAACAGACACAAGACGTACTGGAAACAACACACACATTCAGTGGACTGCTTGGTAAATGGTAAATGGTGCATTTATATAGCGCCTTTATCCAAGGCGCTTTACATAGATTGTGCATCACATTCACCCATTCACACACACATTCATACACTGATGGCAGTGGGACAGGGACACATCGACACTAACTCTGCAGGAGCCCGGGATCGAACCGGCAACCTTGTGGTTACCATCCGGTTACTCTACCTCTGAGCCACTACCGCTCCTTAAATATGCACAAATAAGCCATAGAAACATGGAAGAAATACATCATGTGATTGTGGAAACACAGCAGGGTTTTTGGAGACTCAGACTTTGTATTGTCAGCAGTGGGACTTGAACCCTCAATCTTGTGTTCCGAAGTCAGGCACCCTACCGACTGAGCTATCCAGGCACAATGATTTGCTTAGTTGTTGTCATCAATGAAACAACCCAACAACACGCCACCAAGCAGTAAGCAATATGAACAATATGCACAATTCAGCAGTCCGAGGGTGGAGCTTAGTGGTCAAAGTGACAAATGGAAACAAGTTCCACATGCTTATTCCTCTCACACAATCTGGCACAATGTACTTGCTCCAGTGTTGCCAGAGAGAAACAAGCAGAAGAAGACTCTTCACAAACGAGCAACTTTCATTGGCTTATAAAAACGTCATTTTTTGATGAAAACAAATTTGCTTCTGAAGTTTTGTCCGGATGGGGCCAAAGTTCTCATGTAGCAGGTGTCATGCAAATTGATCAAAAATCCAGGCATAAAATCAGGCATGAGCATTTTTCAAACTGCTTAAAATGGCAGACACTCTGGGGTGGAGCTTACCAGTCGAAATTACAGATGTGTTCCACATGAATCAAGGAACGTGTAGAAACAAGTCCCATGATTTTAAGCCAAACGAAGCCTGAGTTATGCTTGTTCAAATGTTTCAGTTTCAAAGAATTGCTATAGCGCCCCCATTTGAGCGATTGGAGCAAGACTGGTTTTAGTGTTATTTGGCATCCCCCTCTACCAAACTGTAAAATCTCATAAACAGATTACTTTGCATGTGTAGATTAGGGATAATAGAAGAATTTTCACAAACAAGCAATTTTCATTGGCTCGTAAAAACATCATTTTTTTCACTGAAAACAAAATTCACACTCATTTCATGTTTGTATGGCTTCAAAGTTCATATGTAGGTCATTGTTATGCATTTTGATCAAAGATTGTAGGAGAAGAGACATTTTAACTGTTTTACATATGATTAAAGATGGCGGCTCATCTAAAGGTCAGAGGTCAAAAGTCAGAATACAAAAGTTGTTTGACATAAGCAGACGCATAAGTGAATATAAGTTACATTTCTGTGAGTCGAGCAGTTCATGAGTTATGAGTGTTTAAAGTTTGCAATTTCAGTTGAGTGCTATAGCGCCACCATTTGACCAGTGGTCACAGGCTTCGCATCATCACCGTTTGGCATCACCCTCTACCAGATTACCAATTTTCGCGAAAACCGACTGCACGGTTCAGCCAGAACAGCTATTTCTGGCGGAAGAAGGAGAAGGAGAAGGAAAAAAGAGACAGAAACAAGAAGGGATCAAGTCCACTTCGTGACTGCTTGATCCCTTAATAATGGTGTCGAAGTCTACATTTTTAGGGTCAAGGAATCCAATAAAATACATTTCAAGACTAAAAAACTAATATTGTTTCCGTTACCATGGCGACCGGGCTAAAATACGCAAATTTCATTTAAAAAATGGGTTTTAACAGAGTAACTTTATACCCCCTCACCTGCTAAAACTTCCATTTTGTTTTCTCTTTGGCATGGAAGTACCTTAGGATAATAGGAAAATATTTATCCAAAGAGACAAGCTGTACCACCTTTCATTTCTGAAATACACACGTTTATCAAAATGGCTGCCACCATTCTCAGCAATACAGCATTGCCCATCTTTTGCTTCTGTTAGAGCTATAATAATGATATTGGTGTCAAAATATACATTTTCAGGGTCAATGAATTCAATAAAATACATTTCAAGACTAAAAACCCCAATATTGTTTTCATTACTACGACAACAGTGTTAAAATATGCAAATTTAATTTTTAAAAATGTGTTTTACCAGGGTAACTTTATACCCCCTCACCTGCTAAAACTTCCATTTTGTTTTCTCTTTGGCATGGAAGTACCTTAGGATAATAGGAAAACATTTATCCAAAGAGACAAGCTGTATCACCTTTCATTTCTGAAATATACACGTTTTTCAAAATGGCCGCCACCATTCTCAGCAATACAGCATAGCCCATACATTGCTTTGTTAGAGCTATAATAATAACATTGGTGTCAAAGTATACATTTTTAGGGTCAAAGAATCCAATAAAATACATTTAAAGACTAAAGAACCCAATATTGTTTTTGTTACCACAACAACAGGAGCAAATATGCAAATTTCATTTTTAAAAATGTGTTTTACCAGGGTAACTTTATACCCCCTCACCTGCTAAAACTTCCATTTTGTTTTCTCTTTGGCATGAAAGTACCTTAGGATAATAGGAAAACATTTATCCAAAGAGACAAGCTGTATCACCTATCATTTCTGAAATATACACGTTTTTCAAAATGGCCGCCACCATTCTCAGCAATACAGCATAGCCCATACATCGCTTTGCTTCTGTTAGAGCTATAATAATAACATTGGTGTCAAAGTATACATTTTTAGGGTCAAAGAATCCAATAAAATACATTTAAAGACTAAAGAACCCAATATTGTTTTTGTTACCACAACAACAGGAGCAAATATGCAAATTTCATTTGAAAAATATGTTTTAACAGTGCAAATTTATACCTCCTCACCCACCAAAACTTTCATTTAATTTTGTCTTTGGCATGGAAGAGGAAAAGATTTATCCAAAAGAGACAAACTGCATCACTTTTTTTCTGAAATATACACAGTTTTCAAAATGGCCACCACCAATTAGAGCTCCTGTTAGAGCTATAATAATATCTGTGTCATGTAATCCAATTCATTTTTGTTGCCAAGTAATCCAATTCAATAAACAATTGAATAAAAAGAAAACCAATACATTTGTCATTGCAATGACAACAGTGGTAAAATATACCTAGGGTTATAGGAAAAATATCCAAAGAAACAAGTTGTATCACTTTTCATTTAAAAAATACACGTTTTTAAAATGTCTGCCACAAATATAGCAATACATCAGATCCCATCTTTGTGTCTGTGAATAAAATAATAGCATTGCTCTTAGGGGAGCAACCCTGAATTAACAAACACACACAAAGCTGCATGTCCATAGTTATATGCTAAAAAAAACTATGTTTTTGTCATTATCGTCACATTGATGGTGAAATATGCACACCAATGCTGTGTTACCTTTTGTGACACAGTATCTCACGAAACAGACACAGATCTTACTTTGGGTGTACAGAGATTGAATGACCCACAACAAAGAGCCCCTCACCCCATATTCAAGAATGAATAGCTATTCAGATTCATGATCAGGACAGAATGCACCTTCCTCCTCCTGAAGAAGTTTGATTATCGTCTAGAACCTCCTTTTTAGTACTATACATTAGTGTAAACTTTGTTTGGGAGACTAAGCAATCATATCTATAAATGGCACACATCTTATGGTTTCGTTTCTTAATGAGTGGCAAAGCTAGCGAAGTCTGTCACTCTTTAGGTATGTTTCATTCCATGCAACATTAAAAATATCCATATATCCATCTTCAACCACTTATATACTGTACATAGTTGGATCAGAGAGCTCCAGACTTCCCTCCCAGAGCAACATTCATAACCGGGATCTATAGTGATTCCATTGCCAATGAGCGGTGTAATTCCTCAAGCCTATCCTTGTTCTGCCTTGGGGTCTCCTCCCAGTGTGATGTGCAACAAGTATCTCTCTGTAGGGAGAAGCTCGAGTGGCATCCTAACCGAATTTTGAACCACTATAACTGTTATGGTCAGCCCATGATCATAGCAGAAATCTAAGCCTCCAGTTCAGATGAGGGAGATCATTCCTCCTAATCATGCCACTCCCATGTGTCTGTCCATGCCCACATGTGCATTACTGAATCTATGCTACGAATCCTCTACACAGGTGCCCCATGCAGACCCCATGTGAGGAACGTTGAACACTGAATGCAAGCCAGACATGGCTTTCTGCAGATGTCATGTGGAGATATTGGATTCTAAATGTTGATCAAAGTCTAAAACAGCTGCAAACTTGTCTCATATACATTATATAGGATTTGAAACTTCATTGTCATGATACAAAATGGTACATAAAAATGTACAATTTGAGGTTTACCATTATTATAGCTTTAACTGAAGTCCAAATGTCCAATACTTGACTGCTGTTGTATTATTTCAAATGGTGGTGGCAATTTTAAACGCATACATTTCCAAAATTAAGAGTAATTTGTCTTATTTTGATAATGTCCTTATTGCCTTATGGTACTTCCAGTGTGTCGGAGAGTTAAGTTATTATTATTTTATGGTGCCATGCCCTGTGACTTCCATGCCAAATGAAAAATGAAAAATTAGAGTGGTTTGGAAGGGGTGGAAAGTTACCCTGCTAAAACCTGTTTCTTCTAACTTATATTATACCTCATAAATATTCTCTTCACCATACTTTTTGTCATAGTTTTAACAGAACTAAATAAATGGGCTATGCTGTATTGCTGTAAATGCGGCAATGGTGTCAGCCATTTTGAAAAAATTGGAACAGTGATGCAGTTTGTCTCTTTTGATGAATATTTTCCTATTACCCTGTACTTTGATGTACTTCCATGTCAAATAGAAAACTAAATGGAAGTTTTAGCAAGTGAGGGGGTATAAAGTTCCGGTACCCTCTTAAAACACTTTTTTAAATTGTTGTTGTGGTAACGAAAACAATAGTGTTTTTTGAGGCTTGAAATGTATTTTATTGGCTTGATTGACCTTTAAAACGTATACTTAAACACCAATATTATTATACCTCTAACATGGGGCTATGGGCTATGCTGGATTGCTGAGAATGGTGGCGGACATTTTGAAAAGCGTGTATATCTCAGAAATGAAAGGTGATGCAACTCGTCTCTTTGGATAAATGTTTTCCTATTATACTAAGGTACTTCCATGCAAAAACAAAACAAAAAACAAAATGGAAGTTTTAGCTGGTGAGGGGGATAAAGTTACCCTGTTAAAACACATTTTTTAATGAAAATGTGCATATTTTACCCCAGTTGTCATGGTAATGAAAACAATATTATTATTTTTTTCTTGAAAAGTATTTTATTGGATTCCTTGACCCTAAAAATGTATACTTTGACACCAATATTATTATTATAGCTCTAACAGAAGCAAAGATATGGGCTATGCTGTATTGCTGAGAATGGTGGTGGCCATTTTGAAAACGTGTATATTTCAGAAATGAAAGGTGATACAGCTTGTCTCTTTGGATAAATGTTTTCCTATTATCCTAAGGTACTTCCATGCCAAAGAGAAAACAAAATGGAAGTTTTAGCAGGTGAGGGGGTATAAAGTTACCCTGTTAAAACACATTTTTTGAATGAAATTTGCATATTTTACCCCGGTTGTCATGGTAACGAAAACAATATTGAGTTTTTTAGTCTTGAAATGTATTTTATTGGATTCCTTGACCCTAAAAATGTATACTTTGACACCAATATTATTATTATAGCTCTAACAGAAGCAAAGATATGGGCTATGCTGTATTGCTGAGAATGGTGGTGGCCATTTTGAAAATGTGTATATTTCAGAAATGAAAGGTGATACAGCTTGTCTCTTTGGATAAATGTTTTCCTATTATCCTAAGGTACTTCCATGCCAAAGAGAAAACAAAATGGAAGTTTTAGCAGTGAGGGGTACAAAGTTACCCTGTTAAAACACATTTTTTGAATGAAATTTGCACATTTTACCCCAGTTGTCATGGTAACGAAAATAATATTGAGTTTTTTAGTCTTGAAATGTATTTTATTGGATTCCTTGACCCTAAAAATGTGTACTTTGATACCAATATTATTATTATAGCTCTAACAGAAGCAAAGCTATGGGCTATGCTGTATTTCTGAGAATGGTGGCGGCCATCTTGAAAAACGTGTATATTTCTGAAATGAAGGGCAACACAGCTTGTCTCTTTGGATGAATCTTTTCCTATCACCCTAAGGTACTTCCATGCCAAAGCGATTATCTGTGTCATGACTTGAAGTTAACGGCAATTTTTTCGGGGTTAAATCCTCCACTAATTATGAGTAATTATTTGGTAAGCCCAGGCCCAGGTCTGGTAGTACAGGCTTTCGGCCTATCACAAGGCCATGCAGCCAATGAGAAGACTCACACCATACCTGTTCAAGAATACCAACCAATATTTGCAAGTGACTTTGTAGAAAAAAAGGAGCCCAATGGTGCTTATAATTAGCGATGTCCCAATGCCACTTTTTTCATTTCCGATCCCGATAACAAGGTATAACAGAAGATACCAAATACCGATATACCAAGAATGATACATCTGGTATGATACAAAAGATCTTATATGAAGTGATCTTATATGATGGGGCTGATACTGATACTTTTCCGATACCCATACAGGATTTGTCGATACCGATATGACAAAAAAGTGCCGATCCGATACTTTTTGGACATCCCTACTTATAATAATCAGACATGGCAACGGTGCTGGTGGGTGGAGGAGGAGGAGGAGGAGGAGGAGGAGGAGGGGTGTAGTACTGTATCTCTAGTGTATCTCTAGTTTCCTGTCGTCTAGAAGGAATGTGAGTGTCAGAGTGTTTGTCTTGTAATGAGGAAGGAGAGATCAGCATTAGAACAACTGTATGTATGTATGTGTTGAGGTGACTGCAGCTTGTATGTATGATACAGGTGAAAAAAACTGAGCCACTTCACCGTGAAGTATGACTGAGCCTTTGCAGTACAAGTCAAGTCCACTCTGCTGCAGAACTAATAACAGCTTGGAGAATTACAGTACAATTCTATAAGGACCAATTTGGGTAGCAACTGTCCACACACTTAGCTGGGGACCACCTGGGATCCTCTCAGGGCCACTGGTGGTCCCCAGACCTCCTGTTTAAAACCCTTGCTCTAGGCTGGGGCTGTGTGACGCGCAGAGACACACACACACACACACACACACACACACACACACACACACACACACACACACACACACACACACACACACGCACCTCCAGACGTTTTGACTCTGTGACAATAGGTAAAATGAACCAAGACCAGATTACACCAGACCTGCATTCCAATACAAACCTGTTTGAGAGAGAGTACAGCACCCCCACCCCCACCACCACCACCAACACCAACACCACATGCACACACTCCACCAGGGGCGTTTGCCATTAGGCAGACTAGGCAGTTGCCTGGGGCGCCATGAGGAGGACGGTGGGGGTAGAATAGAATAGAATAGATCTTTATTTAGTCTCCCAGGGGAGAAATTGGTTCTGGGCACAGGGAGACATTGGCGTTATACACATTACACAGAATACAAAAAAGTCACAGGAAATACAAACATACATACACATATATGCATACTACCGTCCATTATCTCTGACTGTTGAGGAGCCTGATCGATGAAGGAACAAATGAAAACTTAAATCTATTAAGCTTGCATGTTGGTAGCAGACATGCTTTAAAAGGATCCCAGGCTAATAAGCCTCATATGGATAAATACATTATACTTGTCCTCTATAACTAGAATTGAACATTTAAAACACATATTGTATATGTATATGTTCTTTAGTTTAAAAATAGTTAATATTTTTATCCTTTGGGGCGCACCATTTTACTGTGCCTGTCATAGGTATTGACGTCACAGGAGACCCCCCCCCCCCCCCCCCCCCCCCCCCCCCCCCCCCCCCTTTACCAAATGGACCCGTAAGGTGGAGCTCCGGAGAAAATCTTGCCTGGGGTTCCAAATCGCCTGGAAATGCCACTGCACACACACACACTAATCCTGTGCTCACACAGACAGACAGACAGCTCCAGAGCTTCAGCATGCTGTTACATGTCATCATAAAGACTGAGTATTCTTTAAGTAAGTTGAAGTATGTGTGTGTGTGTGTGTGTGTGTGTGTGTGTGTGTGTGTGTGTGTGTGTGTGTGTGTGTGTGTGTGTGTGTTCAGCCAGTCAGACAACTATAACTCATTAACAGAACACATGACACCTCCATCTAAATGAGTCTGAAGAGCCGTTCACGTTCCTTCAGCTTTTTGAGTTGTTGTTTTTTCCTTGTGCGTTATGTTCTCTATGCATTGTGATTCCCGATGACACCTTTTCCTCCTCCTCTGCAGCTCTTAAACATTTCTAAAGGTACTGTAGTTCCTGAACATGTGTGAGCCTGTTGTTCTCCTGTTGTTGTGATGTCAGTTGCCGACAGACTGCGTATCCAGCCTAATGTTAGACGGCCGGAGGTGTTCTAGCATCATTGGTTTTCAACCTTTTTGATACCAGGGCCCACTGTTTATTGAGCATTTCAACCACAGAACCCCCACAGGCAAACATATGAAAGATGACCATTAATCTTCTACATTCTCTGCCCTCACTGTAGAGTGTGTGCATGTGTACATCTTCGGCACCAGAGGGTTTTCCAAATAAACAAAATCACCTACCTTTAAAGTATCGTACAGTATATGGTTATTTTGTATATCTGCCTTCGTTTTGTGTAGCAAAACTTTGTTTACAAAGGCTAAAACTGATTCATAGTGTTGCAGTAATGTTCTACGATAGAAACGCTGTTAAATCGTTCATTATTTGGGTGTAAATTAAGTCAATTAAAAATGTCATAATGTCAGGTGTGCATAAACCAGTGCTATCAAAATCAACTCAGGACGTTGAGTTCTACTTTCCCTGACATTGTGGGCCATTTCTACTGTAGATTTCTTGAGATATAGCACTTCAAATGTGCCCCTTTGCTCCATATCGCCTAGGCCAGGGCCGTTGCTAGCCATTTGGGTGCCCTAAGCACAAATGCTTTCTGGTGCCCCCCCCCAACAAAAAAGACAAAAATGTTGTATTTCTCACAGGGCTACCGTTTCACATAAGCAGTGATGGGCCATTAGCCATCCTGTTGTTTTCAGAACGATCCAACACCTCCAGTCTCCAGAACCAGTTAAACAGGTTTTGACTCATTTGATAACAAAAGCCTGAATTAATGAACCTTGGAACAACTTTCCTAATGCCATTGTAATGTATAGTTCCCCGAATCCCCCACCACTACTCATTGTTTCTCAGTTGCAAGGGCGATTTTTTTCATGGGTTGACACCAACACTTGCCTGCTTGCCCAGGGAAAGTAAAAAAAAAAATGGTCGGGCAAGTGAAGACTGCTACCTGGTTGCCCGATTGGGCAAGTGTGCAACTTAGTGCACTATAACACAACACAAGATAAATTTGTCTTTGAGGCAGTCATTGCACTCTGCCTCTATGTCTTTCCCTGCTTTCTAGCTATAGGCCTACACAATTCCAGGCTGGGTTTGGGAAACAAAACAGGCAAATTAACATACAGATCAAAATGACCATTAATCTTCTACATTCTCTAGTTGTGTAGACCTGGGCTAATTAAGATGATGAATTTTAACTCTTGGGAGTGTAAAATGAAACCAAATGGACCCGCAAGGGTCCATTTGGTTTCATTTTTACGTTCTGATGGCAAGTGCCTCCGAGACCTTAGTGTCAACCCCTGTTTTTCCTTCCCTGAATTCCTGGCCCAAGCTATAGCCTGGACCAGCAAATTAACCACAGCCCCTGTGAAATCCTACTGAAATCCTCATGTAGGCTACACCCTTGCAGCCTACACAGAGAGGTGGGGGCGTGTGTAGGGTGAGGTGGTGGTGGGGGGCATCCCTGACCAGTTATGCTTAGGGCCTCCAAAACCTAGTAGTGGTGCTGCGGCCCTGAATAAGCCCGCAGCCTGGCTGAGTATTTTAGCTCGTACTTTCAAACACATACAGCTCGGTCAATTCTCATCATTTCTTACCATTCAACATGTTATGTTGAAAAAACATGTTCCATGTTTTTTGCTGTATGTGGCGAGCATTTATCCCAAGTCTGCAAAACGTTATTAAATTAAACGTTTAAATTGCAAAAAAAAGTTATGAAATTCGCGGCAAAACAGACATCTTTTTGATCATTCATATCTCCTTCAATTCTGGACCATTTTGTACATTTCAAAATGCAGCGTGATGGGCAAAAATCACTCTCCCAGATGCTGTATAGGATATGCAGGCAGGTCTTCTCTACGAAGCGGAATCAAGGAAAATGTAACCGTCGGGATTTCAGTGGAAACGTGAAAGCAGCAGCATTGTCACAAGTTAATTAATGTATTTAATTATATTATATGCCTAAACACAAGCAAGTGACCGACAGCAGGCAGCTGTCTAGAGCTGTTTATAGACAATTCATAAATAAGGAGATGAATTGGACTGGCGGTTCTGTGGACATCTCCAATGCTGTCAGTCTGTGCCCGCACGTGGCTTTGAAATCCCGTTATCTATTTCCTAAATCTATTTGGCGAAATTAGCTTAAGGGACTGCGTGACAAACAGGGGGCACCATGTCTCCGGAGAGGGGCACAAAGCAGATTCAGTTTTCTCGGGAAAATGCATATTTATAGATTTTTTATTTATTTTTAATGGTGCCCTGTCGGTCACGTGGTGCCCAAAGCACTGCGCGTTATGCGCGTTGCCCTCGCTACGGCTCTGGCCTAGGCCCAAGAGCTCATTCACACGTGGAGAAAAGGAACAACATTCCATAGTTTAGTTGTTTTCCTCCATTCCATTCCATTGTCACATCATGTTTTCATGCCACAACGTGTCTCTGTGTCGGCGTTGCTTTGTGTTTACGTGTGCGTGTGTGTGTGTGTGTGTGTGTGTGTGTGTGTGTGTGTGTGTGTGTGTGTGTGTGTGTGTGTGTGTGTGTGTGTGTGTGTGTGTGTGTGTGTGTGTGTGTTGTGATGCTGTATTTCCTCCCTAGAGATTAAATTATACTCTAGTTGAAATCCTAGTTACATCAGAGAACCAAAGGCATGTGTTGTGTTGTTGTGTTTTTTTCTGGCCTCCTCCTCTGTTTCTCTTGTCTTTTAGTAGTAGTTCAGTGGTTTTCAACCTTTTTGACACCAGGGCCAACTATTTATTCAGCATTTGAGCCACGGATAAGCATTTGATGATGGGCTACGACTATTGTTTATTGTTGTTATTGTTACTTATTTGTATGCTATTCCTGCTGCTAACTGTTGTTGTTTATATGTTTTGACTAGTTGTTTTTCATGTTCTTGCCTGACATTGTAAAGCACTTTGTGATGTATTGTCTAGAAAGGTGCTATATAAATAAATTTCATCATCATCATCATCATTATAGCCCCACAGACCCCAAAACTAAAGATTTATTTTGCTTTTGTCCACAGTAGAAAGCAAAGGGTGCGCGCACATCCACAGATTTCAACGGGTGCTGGATCCAACGTAGTAACGTGAAGTAGAGAGAGGAGATCCGCACACCGTTTTAAAAGCTCCAAACATTTTATTCACAACAGAGCGGTAAAAAAATACAACGTTTCGGCCTGAAGTGGCCTTCGTCAGGTATACTGTGGACAGCGCGACTAAGAACGCGCTGTCCACAGTAATTGTTTGTATAGTTACATTTAAAAGTCTCATTGCTGATAAGTTAATAGAATACAGTAATGTTGGTATTTGACGATATTCTGTATTCGATATTTTTTATAGACCCAACGATATTACTCGGTATTGATTTCCAATATCGCGATAAACTGTAATACCGGTGTATTGCCCAAGACTAATCGGTATAGGATTGGGCGATATTTCGTTAGTCGATCTGATCATGCTAAAAACATGACGGTCAGCTAGAATTAATGTCATGATCATTGTGGGTCGACTGCATCACCTGGAGGTTCAGATTTTGACTTTTTATTACGTCAAATAACGGCTTTGGTAGATAAAGTGTTAATGTGTAACCCTAAACCAACACCACTTCCACCTCTGCAGATCTACCTCTGCTGCAGTGGTTTACAACCTTTTTGATACCAGGGACCACTATTTATTCAGCATTTGAGCCATGGAGGAACACCTTTTGATGACATTTTAGCCCCACAGACCCCAAAACTAAAGATTTATTTTGCTTTTGGCTGGAAACCAAACAGTCCAACATACAGATCAAAATGACCATTAATCTTCTACATTCTCTAGTTGTGTAGACTTGGGATAATTCACATGATGGATATTTTAACTCTTGAGAGCGTAAACATGAAACCAAATGGATGGTTTCATGTTTACGCTCTCAGAGTTGGAGCATCTGGTTAACCAACTGACCATCATTTAGCCTGAAACCCTCCCATGGACCACTGGTGGTCCCTGGACCACTGGTTTAAGGTTCTAGGTTGATGATGAAAGTCTGTTCAGTTTATTGGTTTCTCTGCAGGTTTCTTTGATCCGTATTCAACCGTACAGTACGCTGTTTTTTTTTTTTTTTTACATGGACCATAATCATAATAATTATGTCCCTGACGCCCCCCCCCCTCCCCCCCCTCCCCCCACACACTTCCCTGGGTTATTTTCTCTGGAACACAATGTGTTTTTTTGCCTCTGCATTTTGCCATCCTACAGTATAACTCCATTAGGAGCAGTGAGTGCTGTACTACAGTACTGGGGGAGCATTTGGTGCTTCTTGTGTTTTCTTTTCCTCAGGGGAAAAAAACATACAACAAAAAACTTCTTCTTTACCAAAACAACATTTCAGTTTGTTCATGGTATAACGATGAAGACAAATAGAGCAGCATGTCTTTGACAATAAAGACAAAGCCTTACAATAGTCCTTTTTTTAAATGTAACACTTAAACCAAAGGCAGCCTGCAGAAACTACAGTTTTGTGGGGAAAAAAACGCCACTTCTATGTGTGACGGATTGCTTTTATTGTGTTTGATTTGATTTCTGATTTCTTTTCTTGTTGTTGTCATGCCATCGTTGACGGTCCCCGAGTTAGGGAGAGAGAATAACGAAGGAAGAGGAGTACAGTGAGAGGAGTGACACAATGTTCCTGTTTAGGACCATGAATCAAAACCCAAGGACTCTGTGTGACAACAAACATGCAACAACAACATCCTAATGCTTTTCTTTGGAATAGATATAGCAGTGCTGCTGCCAGGGCGGATGTAGGGGGGGGGGGGGGGGGGGGGGGGGGGGGGGGGGGGGGGGGGGGGGGGGGGGGGGGGGGGGGGGGGGGGGGGGGGGGGGGGGGGCAGGAGAAAAATGGTATGGGTGCGACTTCATCGCCCGTGTCGCTTCGTGCCACGGGCGATGAAGCCGCCCCCATACCATTTTCTGTATTTGGGAATTAAGCATCAATAATAACATCAGTTGTTGTTGAAGTTGCAACAGACACCCAGCATGCATAAAGCTAAAGGTCTGACTCAGAGAGTTTTCTGTTTTCAATGATGAAATGCTGTTGGTTTAGTGGTGACACAGCTGTAGTTAGTTAGTAGCAGTAGTAGTGTTTCACATCATTTTAAATGGAAGCACTTTAATTTGAAATATCTTTGATTTTTTCTTTTTTTTTTTGCATGCCATCACATGTTTGGTAGTGCAGTCAGGACATTTAGGGGGGCATTGCCCACCCATGCCCATGCCTAGATCCGCCCCTGGATATAGCAGCGCTGCTGCAGCTGCACCACAGGGCAACTCTCGCCTCCCCTCTTCCCTCTCCTCTCCTCCTCCCCTCCTCCCCTCCTCCCCTCTTCCCTCTCCTCCCCTCTCCTCCTCCCCCCCTCTCCTCCTCCCCTCCTCTCCTCCTCCCCTCTTCCCTCTCCTCCTCTCCTCCTCTCCTCCTCCCCTCCTCCCCTCCTCCTCTCCTCCCCCCCCCTCTCCTCCTCCCCTCCTCCTCCTCCTCCCCTCTCCTCCTCCCCTCCTCTCCTCCCCCCTCCTCCTCTCCTCCCCTCGGCACTGTGTGTACTTCCTTCACCACTCTAGTTAGCTTGTAATCTCTAAACAAAATTCCACGCAATCTCTGCATTCCATGACATTGTCAAAGAGCTGCTTTTTTTCCTCCCCTGCTGCTTTGTGCTGACTAGAATGTGTCGTAGCACTGTACTTGTCTTAACCGATTGTGTCGTGACCCTCGATTCAAGTTCCTGACACCAGAATATACAGTAGTTCCTGACACCAGATTATAGCTGCAGCAACATTCTAGCTTTTGACACTAGATTCTACAGTAGTTTCCGACACTAGATTCTAGTTATTGACACTAAATTATAGTTTTCTGATGATAGGATCTACTTTTGACACTAGAATTTAGTTTCTGACGCTAGAATCGAGTTTTTGACACTAGATTCATAGTCTCTGACACTAGATTCTAGTTTTTCTGAAACATCTGTGTTCCTGTGTCCAAGGCCAAGCCAAGGACCACCAAATTATCCATATTTGGCTGCAGACCCCCCATCTGAAAACACGTTGTTCTAGGGATCCCCAAGATGCAAAAATTTGAGTTAAAAATGTTTGCTTCCAAAATAACATACCGGTATTCCGAGATTTGCAGCACATTTTCACAAAAATTTCAAAAATAGCAGAACAACAAGCTCATGTCACGCCACTCGGTGGCGCGACATGAGCTTGTTGATCTGCTATTTTTCAACAGATAAAACACCAAAACGCGTTCAGGACTGTACTTGTCTTAAAGTGCCTGACGCACATTTCCTTGTGCAGATCAAAGCTCCAAACCAGAACCCTGTCTTGTTAATCCAGCCTGTCTTGTATGTTAATGCTAGATCTTTGTCTTCTGCAGTCTCTCCTCTCTCTGTCTGTGTCTCTGAAGCTGGTCAACACCGTGAGCAGTCAGGTTTAATGTTTAGCATGCCTTTGGGACACTATTTAAATGCGTTAAACGTGTTTATCCACCCCAGAAGATTACTTACTTAAAAACAAGGTGTGAGGCTGTAAATCCATTATGACCCGAGGTATGGTTCTACGAATGTCGTTCTCAGATTGGTGTGAGTGACGCGCTGCCTGCGATCATCTCGTACGACTGTTTCTACGACCTGGTGTTTTCCAACGGGTCAACTCAAAGCATCCAAATGTCACACCAGGGCCGGATCTATGGGCATGGGCATGGGAGGGCAATGCCCCCCTAAATGCCCTGTCTGTCCCACCAAACATGATGGCATGCAAAACAACCCAAGATAATGATTGAAACACTACTACTGCTACTAACTAACTACAGCTGTGTCACCACTAAACCAACAGCATTTCATCATTGAAAACAGAAAACTCTCTGAGTCAGACCTTTAGCTTTATGCATGCTGCGTGTCTGTTGCAACTTCAACAACAACTGATGTTATTATTGATGCTTTACTTGACTAATTGTCCTGTACAGAATGGTTTGGGGGCGGCTTCATGAAGTCGCACCCATACCATTTTCTCCTGCCCCCCCAATTGTGAAATGTTACATCCGCCGCTGTCTCAGATGTGTAAAAGTGACACGCTTGCCTGCGATTATCTGGTACGACTGCTTCTACTACCTGCTGTTTTCAAACGGGACAACTCTAAACATCTCACAGTCACACAGATTATTCTTTATTATCCCAGGTTTTAACTGCTCAGCAATGAAGGGGTTTGTTAGGGTAGTAATTGTACCCTGGTGTAGTAACTATTGTGTGTAATTACTAGTTCTGAGCGCTGGCTCAATTACAACTCATTACTGCCAGTTTAGTCTACTGTCCTGCTGGTCGTTTACATCAGGGGTTTTCAACCTTTTTCATACCAGGGCCCACTATTTAGTTAGAATTTGAGCCACTGAGGACCACCATTTGATGACATTTTAGCCCCACAGACCCCCAAAAACTAAAAACTTTCATTTGCTTTTGTCCACTAATTCCAGGCTGGATTTAGGGAAACCAAACAGTCCAACATACAGATCAAAATGACCATTAATCTTCAACATTCTCTAGTTGTGTAGACTTGGGATAATTCACATGATGAATATTTTAACTCTTGAGAGTGTAAACATGGAACCAAAATTGGACCACTGGGTGGTCCCTGGACCAATGGGTAAACCACTGTGCTTCTGTAATGACAGCGAATCATCTGTTGCAATGCTACTTGCCATTCATACTAATTGACTTCTTAGCCAACCAGAAGTGTCATTTATATACTGTTTTTTCCAAATGTCAAAAACAAAATTAAATTGCAAATTGCAATTATTTGGTAGATAAATCATTGTCAACTTAAAACCGACAGCCATAAAGAGGGGTGTGTGTCCTAATGGGGCGTGTCTCATTTCAACATAGACACATGCACGCACACACACACACACACACACATACACACACACACACACACACACACACACACACACACACACACACACACACAACACACACACACAACACACACACACACACACACCAACACACACACACAATATGTCTGTCAATGATATGATCAGAATGGGATTACATGGATAATCTGTGTGTGATGTTAATCCAGGTTACTCACCCTAAACCTGAATCCTGAAGTCCAGACAGACAGACTGTACATACTGTTGTAATCCTGTAATCTGTAATCCTCTAATCTGCACATACTGTAGTGTTGTAATCCTGTAATCTGTAGATAGTGTTGTAATCCTGTAATCTGTGCATAGTGTTAGTCAGTTAGTGTAATCCCAATCAGGCCTGAGCCTCACCAATGTTTGCATTTAAGACTAGATGAACTATATGAGTGGTTTAACTACTGAAGCCCTGTTCACTTAGTGCAGTGGAGTTTTCAACCTTTTTCATACCAGGGCCCACTGTTTATTCAGTATTTGATGACATTTTAGCCCCACAGACCCCAAAACTAAAGATTTATTTTGCTTTTGTCCACAATTCCAGGCTGGATTTGGGGAAACCAAACAGTCCAACATACAGATCAAAATGACCATTAATCTTCTACATTCTCTAGTTGTGTAGACTTGGGATAATTCACATGATGAATATTTTAACTCTTGAGGGTGTAAAACATGAAACCAAATGGACCCGCAAGGGTTCATTTGATGGTCATGTTTACACTGTCAAGAGTTACATCTGGCTAACCAACATTCCAACATTACAAGAATCTACACATTTGCAGAATGTAGAAGAGCTGTTATATTGATTTGTTTTTGTAGTATGTTCTATCCCTTGTGGTGCCAAGATCAATAAATACAGCATGGAGTTATATTTATCCAATGTTAAAAACATATTCTGTGGATCAAATGCCAAATAAATATTGCACCCGTGAAAGGAAAAAAAAGCTCTGCTATACAGTAACCATCTTTATCAGATAAATATCCTACTGTACAAGCTACAGTAACTACTGTATGTGAGCTTTGGTTCTGCCTGTGGCAGAATATTAATAATGTTATAGGGCAGGGGTTTTCAACCAGTGGTCCGAGGACCACCAGTGGTCCTCGAGAAGGTTGCAGGTGGTCCCCAGTTGTGATAGACCGGTTATCGGCCGTGGCCGATTATCGAATTCGATATTCATGATTTTATTAATAATCGGTATCGGTGCTCAAAATAAATAATCGAAAAAAGAGCAGCCGATTATTTGTATTTATTATAAATGTTCAAAAATGGTACATCGACCACTTTTTATTGAAGATCCGGTAGATTGTGGTGGTAAGAGATGTATAGCTGTGTGTCTCTGACTCCATCACCTCATGTATTTATAGATTTATCCAAATTATCCAAAATGTATTTTCTCTTTTTCTTTTATGTCTGAAGCTCTGTGCCTGTACTTGAATTAAAAAAGATGCATGTGATGGAGGGGAAACTGAAACACTTTTGCTGCTTCCGCACTTTTATTCTATTAAAGTAAATAATAATCGTATCGGCTGATATCGGCTATCGCCCTTTTTGATGTTCCACTAATCGGTGATCGGAAACATCGGCCAAAAGTCTGATCGGTCGATCTCTAGTCCACAGGCTGAATGTTGGCCAGATGACCAGAACCTCTTGAGAATGTAAAAATGAAACCAAATGGACCCTTGCGGGTCCATTTGGTTTCATTTTTACACTCTCAAGAGGTAAAATATTCATCTGAATTAGCACTATTTAATTAAGATTAAGAAGTCTACACTGTTTTGTTTGCAAAATCCAGCCTGGAATTGTGAAGAAAACCAAAAGGATTCTTTAGTTTTAGGTCTGTGGGGCTAAAATGTCGTCAAATGGTGGTCTGTGGCTCAAATGCTGAATAAATGGTGGTCCCTGGTGTCAAAAAGGTTGAAAACCCCTGCTATAGGGGGTTCATGTGGTCGAATCAAAGCGGAGAGGTCAGAAATAAATGAAGGGGTCAGTCTACTGGAAGGACCCAAAATATTATATTTCTGTATTTCTGAAGATGCCAGAAGGTTATGACGATGCCATACTGTATTCTGCATGGTGGCTCTGAGCAGCACAACTCTTCTTAGTACGTTTTCATACTTTGGCGCCATGCTGTGCCTGCCTGTATGAAAATGGTCCGTGTGTGCACCATTCCTGGTTGCTTTTTAAAGTGAGGTTAGAGGAGCAAAGTTTTGCCACAAGATGAAACTACAATAAGCCCGCTTTTATACGTTTGGACTGCACACAAGCTGCTCTACAAGCTCACGCGGAGGTGATGCACTGTGAGCCAGCCCAGTGGTTTTCAACCAGTGGTCCGGGGACCACCAGTGGTCCCTGAGAGGGTTCCAGGTAATCCCCAGGCTAAATGATGGAAAGTTGGTTAACCAGATGTAACTCTTTGAGAGTGTAAAAAATGGTTAAAGGGTCTGCCTTGGTTCGATCCTCGCCGGGTCAAAAGACCAAAAGACCGGGGACCAAAGAGCTTATTGGCACTTAGCAAGGACCACTGATGGTCCTTTTTGTAGGTATAAAGTACCTATAAAAAGGACATCATGTAAATGGTACAAATGGGAAGATTTTACAGAGGCCGTATAGTGCCCTTTGACAGCAGTTTTGAAGGAGTCATGGGATTTGCAAGGCTGTTGGTAGGGCATTTTGCCCAGCAGTAGCAGTAGATGAGCAGTTTGTTTTGGGGAAGTGAGTGTTGCAGAGAACAACACGCAGGCGGTCTGAAGAATCACACCTGAAACATTCCATATTCCATTGCTCTGACAGGTCTGACATGTTTGATGTTGTCATAATGGCTGCAGAGTAAACTGTTTGGCCTGGAACACTTATTGTTTTTATTCTGTTTGATAGTGATTTAGATATGATGAGTGACAGGTGAATAAAAACACTCTCCACCCAGCCAAGCCAAGACATTTTTCTCCTCCAAGGATAATCTAGTTTTCAGTAACTCCCGTCTCTTAATCTGCCTATTCTTTCTTTCTGCCTGCATGAAAACAGGAGATCAGAGGATTGACATGAGACTCATGAGGATTGTTTTTATTCTTTGGCCTAAAGCACTTAGGCCGTTGTGTGTGTGTGTGTGTGTGTGTGTGTGTGTGTGTGTGTGTTGTGTGGTGTGTGTGTGTGTGTGTGTGTGTGCGTGTGCGTGTGCGTGTGTGTGTGTGTGCGTGTGTGCTACATGGTTTGTGCGTGACAAATAGGCGATCTACAAGCCCACGCTGCCACCAGTGTCCTTATAATGCAGGGATATTTCTGGGCATGGGACATTTAAAAAAATGACGTACCAACATTTGCTGTGAAACATCTATAATACTGCACAGACACATTTTATTGACCTGCCATAGAGTCAGACCAGGGGTTTTCAACAGGTGGTCCAGGGACCACCATTGGAGAGTTCTCCTTTTCATAATCTGATTCCACTATTCCTTTGATGCTCCGGAAAGCTTCTGTCAATCTCTTTTTTTACCTTTTTTTTTTCTTACTACTTCTAAGTTATGCAAGCATGTGAAATAAAACATGAGAAGGCTCTTAGGCTTTGAAAAATAACCGGTATACATAGATAGAGACTTTGAATCACGTACGCTGGCAATTTTTGACATTTAACTGTAGCTTTTTTTTAAAGTACTGCAAAGTAACAAGTTCACGATTTGCTACACCACCAAAATACCAATGTACTGCAGGGGTTGACACTAAGGTCTCCGAGGCACTTGCTCATCGGGCAAGTGCAAATCAGGTTCTACTTGCCCTCAGGTCAAGGTCACTTGCCCCCCAAAAAATATATTGTAAATTTTGCATTTAAGTTTACTTCCTACTTGGGTGCTTTAAACCAGGAGTTTTCAACAGGCGGTTCGGGGACCACCAGTGGTTCCTGAGAGGGTTCCAGGTGGTCCCCAGTTAAGTTGTTTAACCAGATGTAACTCTTGAGAGTGTAAAAATTAAACCAAATGGACCCTTGCGGGTCCATTTGGTTTCATTTTTACACTCTCAAGAGTTAAAATTCATCATCTTAATTAGCCCATAGTGGTCACAGACCCAGTGGTCCCTCTCCCCAGCAAAATGATAGTTTGGAACCAAATGGACCTGGGAGAGAGATAGGTAGAGATAGCTAGAAAGCAGGGAAAGACACAGAGGCAGAGTGCAATGACTGCCTTCAAGACAAATTTATCTTGTGTTGTGTTATAGTGCACTAAGTTGCACACTTGCCCGATCGGGCAACCAGGTAGCAGTTTTGCCCCACCATTTTTTTACTTGCCCCGGGCAAGTGAGCAAGTGTTAGTGTCAAGCCCTGCACGTCCGTACTCGCCTAGAATACACAAAAATCTGCTTACAATAAATCTGTGCATATTATACTTTCATATACTCCACTGAAAATGACGGAGCGGTGCCGTCTCTGCCGACCATGAGCATTGTGAAGCACCACTGAACGAGGCGCTAGCCAAGCGAATTGCCGCGCTGAGTGACTTCAGAATAATGGTTCTAGAGGGGTGTGAGACTTCAGAATAATAGTTCTAGTGGGGTGTGAGACTGCAGGCTGCATATGAGCAGTGATTTGTCGTGACTCGAGTTGGCTTTGTCCGCGGTGTGATAGGATTTAAGAGTATAGGATGCTTGGAGCTTTGGGCTTTAGGCTGTTTTAAGGAAGGGAGGGACAGACAGACAGACAGACAGACAGACAGACAGACAGACAGACAGACAGACAGACAGACAGACAGACACATTCCTGTGTTAAATGAATAAAGTGGAATTCCACCCATTTTCAACATTTTTTTTCTGAGAGCGTACACAAATGCAACCAAATGAACCCTAACGGGTTCGTTTAACATGGTGAAAATACATCTTGATGATGTCATCAAGATGTGTCCTCGCACACAAACACACATCCTCGCACGACGGACGGATGGACGGACAGACGGATGGATGGACGGACGGATGGATGGATGGGTCTATTATGCACCGCAGTAGTACTGCACAATCAAAGTGGAATGTTGTGTTGTCATTCCTTTGACCCTGAATGTCACTCAAAAAAGAGTCTTGGCTCAGTGTGTGTGTGCGTGTGCGTGTGCGTGTGTGTGTGTGTGCGTGTGTTGTTGGATCCTGCCCAGCTGAACTCCACAAATTCCATTCATACCAAACACCAACACACACTCAGCCCCATCCACACACACACACACACACACACACACACACACACACACACACACACACACACACACACACACACACACACACACACACACACACACACACACACACACACACACACAACACACACACACACACACACTCAGCCCATCCACAAGATTTATTTTCTATCTTAGACCATCAGGATATTCATTTGGCTGTTGGTTCTGTAGCAGTAAACCTCTAAATGAAACGTAAAGGAATCGATAGTGGATGAAACAGCACTTTAACAGCAGTTTCCTTCGTCGCTGACCGTTCTGCCTCAGCATATCAGAGTAAAAGCCTTTTCTTTTTAGACCCACTGCCCTGAGTTGACTCTTTTTGATGGACATCATGTCCAGGAATCGGTTTGTTTTCTGATTGGCGTATTTTCAGCCAGTCTCCTTCCTGATTGGGGGGATGACAGCGTGGGGGGGCTGGGCAGGGGTGTAGTGGAGGGGGGACGGTGTCCCTCCCCTTCTCACATCTAAAATATGTTAGGGGCAAAAGTAGGCCTATGTTTTTTTGTCTTGTCATTTACTTTTATAGATACAGTTGTAAACAATCTTTCTCAATATGCTATAGGCCTACTTGTTTTAACAGCGTGTCTGTGTGTGTTGCGCAGGTGCAAGCAAATGCGCATACAAATGCAAGTGTGCATGCACGTGTCTTAAAAGGGAATTTCGCTCATTTTCTATATTTTACTATGCAATTAATATGCAATTAATATACCTTAGAGATGTTGTGTGGACAAAGTTCCCCCAGTTTTCCTAGAAATGGAGTTTTCACCATGTTGATGAGTTTCCTTTTTTTCTGAGAGTGTACAAATGGAACCAAATAGACCTGCTAGGGTCCATTTGGTTCACATTTGTACACTCTCCCCTAAATGCCGTGACTGACTGCCCCATCCAACATGATGACATGCAAAACCCAACCCAAATTTCAAAGATATTTCAAATCACAGTGCTTAATAATTGAAATGATTTGAAACACTCTTACTACTGCTACTAACTAACTACAGCTGTGTCACCACTAAACCAACAGCATTTCATCATTGAAAACAGAAAACTCTCTGAGTCAGACCTTTAGCTTTATGCATGCTGCGTGTCTGTTGCAACTTCAACAACAACTGATGTTATTATTGACGCTTTACTTCAGGGGTTTTCAACAGGTGGTCAGGGGACCACCAGTGGTCCTTGAGAGGGTTCCAGGTGGTCCCCAGCTAAGTGTTATAACCAAATGTAACTCTTGAGAACGTAAAAATGAAACCAAATGGACCCTTGCGGGTCCATTTGGTTTCATTTCTACACTCTCAAGAGTTAAAATATCCATCATGCGAATTAGTCCAAATCTACACAACTAGAAGATTAATGGTCATGGACAGAAGCAAAAGAAATCTTTAGTTTTGGGGTCTGTGGGTCTAAAAAATATCTTCAATTGGTGGTCCGTGGCTCAAAGGCTGAATAAATGGTGGGATGAAAAAGGTTGAAAAGCACTTCTTTACTTGACTAATATACAGTAAGTCCTGTAACCAAAAATGTATGGGTGCGACTTCTCCACGGCCGAAGAAGTCGTACCCATACATCCTCGACTGCCCCCCCAATTGGGAAATGCTACATGCGGGCCTGTGTGAGAGGTCAACAGCTCAGGGTTGTTGCGATAGGAGGTTCCTCTGGGGGGGGGGGCATCTCTTCCTGTTCCCAAACACACGCGTGTTACATGGAAGGATATCTTCAAGGTACAGTGACCTTGATAAGTCAGTGTAACGACCGTCACCTTACCGAGGGAATCTGGCATTGGCTTTACTCTCTTTTGCATGCACACATACTGGAACACGTACACACACACACACACACACGCACACACCACACGCACACGCACACACACACACACACGCAACACACGCACACGCACACACACACACACACGTAACGGTCAGTAGGTCATGGTCAGCTGGGCACCCGCTCCTCACAACCCTGTATCTGTGGCAGGCGTGCTTTAGAGACTATCAGCGGAAGTTGCTAATGGTAGTTGGGGAAGTTACTGTATTTACAGTCCCTGTTCAGCATCCCCTGCTCAACCCCACACTGTCTAATGTAGGCCAATACTGCTGGATAGGGCATTAACCAAACACGTTTTTTGCTAGTCGAATCGAATACTTTGGTAGTCAAATAATTGTCGACTAGTCTATAGTGATATATATTTGTTTTTTAGCCAATAAAATGTGTGATTCTGGACTTCCCATTGAAAAAATACGTGCCTATTACACTACTGTAACTCAGTTACATTATGACATGAAAAATGAGCAATCAACTGGATTACAAATTACTACCAACACCACAGCACACATCCACAATGCCTGCTGCAGAAAATTGAAAAATATATATCAAAAATTATTAATAACGAATAGTGAATTAATAGTCGAATAGTGTTTTGCTAGTTGAATAATCGACTAGTCGAATATTTAGTCAATGCCCTACGTGCTGTACTGCAAATCAATAATAAAGACTTGAACTTGAATTTGAACTTGTCGCAAAGTTTGCGTCCCTCCATTTGGATAGTCTCTCTGTTGTACTGTCTCTCCAGGCTTTCATTTCACAGTGCAGATGGAGACTGAGAAGTATTTGCAAGTTTCATCGCACTCGTTACTGTCAGGCCACCTGTTTTAGTCCGTTTCAGTAGATGAGCCCCCAGATATCAGTATGACCAATCAGAGCCCAGGGTTTGTTGTGATTGTTAGTTATGGTTGGTAGTTTGGTACTTGATTATCTTTTAATTCTTGGTCTTTTCTGGTCTATGGTACAGATCATAGACCACAACCCATCTCTCTAGAATCAGGACCTCCTTGTGAACTGGTGTCAACAAATCCACATTGGGTGTAAACTGTATATCAGAGATGCAAGTCCTCTGCATCCTACAATCCTTGCAATACTCAGTAGTGTACCGTAATGTTATTGAATCATAAAATGTCCCTTGGCTTGGACCCCCACTTAAAAGACCAAACCCTGGGTCCTGGGACCCTGTTACGTTGAAAACCTACAGAATTTCCATCATCAGTGCTGGGAAAATGGGAAAATGTAGTAAGCTACAGTACTTGTTACTGTCAAAACAAGTAGTCAACTTAATGTACAATTTTCTAAATAATAATCACAATAATAAAATAATATAAATAAAACTCATAATAATAATAATAATCTAGGGGTGGGTTTGAACCTAGGATGGTGGCATGTCTTAGTTTTGTGATGTATATTAGAGGTTTTCTACCCATTAAAAATGTGTGGAGTAAGCTAAACTCCTTGTTACTCAAAACAAGTAGTGTAGCTTCACTACAAGCTATTCCCAGAACAAAATGTAGTAAGCTACACTACTACACTACGGGAATATGTAGTTAAGCCATGTAGCTTAGCTACTTGTAACAAATTACTGCCCATTGCTATGTATAATTGCAGTGCAAACATTGTAGACACAGTTACCAGGCTTGCAGCGTGACTCCCTATGTAAGGTGAATCCTTCACCAGTAACTGATACTTTGTCACGTATTCAGGTGGTAAACGAGACGATTACAGCAGCGAGCGACCAAGCCCTGCACGCGCCCAGTCAATATTTAGATATTTGATATTCACATAAGGCAGTGGTTTTCAACCAGTGGTCCGGGGACCACCAGTGGTCCCTGAGAGAGTTCCAGGTGGGTCCAGGCTAAATGATGGAGAGTTGGTTAACCAGATGTAACTCTTTGAGAGCGTAAAAGCGTGTTGTTTACACTCTTCAAGAGTTAAAATATTCATCATCGAATGTAGAAGATTAATGGTCATTTTGATCTGTATGTTTGCCTGTTTTGTTTCCCAAATCCAGCCTGGAATTGTGGAAAAAAGCAAAATAATTCTTTTAGTTTTGGGGTATGTGGGGTGAAAATGTCATCAAATGTTGGTCCTCCGTGGCTCAAATGATGAATAAATAGTGGACCCTGGTATGAAAAAGGTTGAAAACCACTGGCATAAGGGATGCCCTCACTCCTATATCTCAACCCATTGAACTTCAAAGTGCATTTTATCCAGGTCAGAGCTAATTGAAACCTCATACCTGCGGTTCTGTTGACTGATGTTATCAGTCTGTGTGAGGGCATGCTTCTTTTTTTTTCTTTTAAAAGGATCCCTGGCAAATATGCCTTAAAACTCTACTTGCCTTATAACTAAAGCATGCAGATAAAAACAATATTCAATACTTTATTCCTGACATAAATAGAGAATCTTACACTCAGAGCGAGGCGCTAGCCGAGTGAATCGCCGCGCTGGGCATTGTGATGGTCAGCAGAGCCCACTCAGCCGCGTCCGAGTTGCGATGTGTTGTGGACACACACACCCGTCTATTAAGAACCACTAACCAAGTAGTAGGACATGTAAATGTGTTTTTAACCTATTAATCTCCTGGTGACAGCATGGAACTTTCTGGTACCACATTCCTGCGGTTACCATTTCATTCCATTTCATAACACACGGGATTCGAACCCGGGTCTCCCACGTGAAAGTCCAACATCTTAACCATTAGACCAAAGGGACATCCCCTTGGTCTGGCGGCAGATACTAGACTTTGGAGGCCATCACGACAGAGGCTGTAGCCACCTGCTACACTCACCTCCCTTTTGACCTCCTTCCACGGGGAAACCCGATTCAGGTCACGGGACCAATGTAACACCCGGGATTCAAACCTGGGTCTCCCAGGTGAAAGTCCAACATCTTAACCACTAGACCAAAGGGACATCCCTTGGTCCTGGGGCAGATACTAGACTTTGGATCACTACAGAGGCTGTAGCCACCTGCTACAATGGCAATGAAATAAGTGCTTACCACTGTATGCACGCAATTCCGCGGTGGCATTCCGTGCATAGTGTACTACTATCAGGCTGATTATTTCTGTTTCATTTCCTCTCCACACTGTTGCAACATGCATGGTGCACAGTACACTGAGGTTCACTTTCTGTGTTCTTTCTCTGTGTAAACATCTCTACTGTTCCGTTGGATCTCCCAGCGGACGACACAGATCAGAAACATCAAAGCAGTGTGTTGTTGCACGGCGCAGCGCGGCCACAACGCTGAGATTGCATCATCATCAACGCAATCTAGGAGGGGAGGGAAGGGGGGGATTGGGCTTCGCATGACCCAGCACGAACGGCATGACTTTCATGTTGTTGTAGGAACTTTTGACAACGATTGCTGTCAAAATAGCAGCACTAATTGGTTAAACTGGTTAAGAGGTGGTAAAGAGAGAGACAGCGAAATCAAGTTGTGACTGTGGCAGGCCTCACGGCAGTTTTAAAAAGGTTAAATCGCTTACTATACCTTTAATTTACAAGAAGTCTACACAGTTACTTCGATAATTGTAATCGTAAAATGAAAACAAATGGACCCTCACGGGTCCATTTGTTTTCATTTTATGCTATTAAGCGTTAGTTACATTACATATTCTACATCAAAATGTAGATTGACCAACGTTTTGCCAGTTTATCTATCCTAAATTGTATAGATAAAAACTTGAAAATCCTTGTTTTTCGGTCCGATACTCAACTCAACTTGAACTGGTGGTCCGTGGCTAAACTACTGAATAAATAGTGGGCCCTGGTATGAAAAAAAAGTTGAAAAGCACTGCATTACATAATCAGTGGGACATTCCTGACTTATTTTTAGAGGTGGAGATTGATGAAATCCTGCTACTTTACTTCAGCCCTGTGGCTGTGTGACCCCCCCCCCCCCCCCCCACCCCCCCCCCCAGCGCACACACACACACACACACACACACACACACACACACACACACACACACACACACACACACACACACACACAAACACACACACACACAACACACACACACACACATCCAAAACGTGCCTCTGTCTGTTTGAACACAGAACAGCCTGTTCCACTGACTGACTGACTGGCTGCTCTTTGACTTGTACCCAAAACCACTTGGCAAATGTGTAACCACCAAAAGGTCTTCAACATGACCCTGGTGTCTACACTGCAAAAAAGGCAGTCTAAATCTAAGAAAGAATATATATATATATATTTGAG
>CM076973.1:53734627-53834627 GCA_039105355.1 Benthosema pterotum
GCGTTTTTGAGCGTTTTGAAAAAATGTCGAAATCGAGAAAACCATGGCTATAGTACACGGTCTCGGACGCCATGCTATAGTATGGCGTTTTCGTTGTTTTTGAGCGTTTTTGAAAAAATGTCGAAATCGAAGAAAAACCATGGGCTATAGTACATGGTCTCGGAGCGTTTTTGAGCGTTTTGAAAAAATGTCGAAATCGAAGAAAAACCATGGGCTATAGTACATGGTCTCGGAGCGTTTTTGAGCGTTTCGAAAAAATGACGAAATTGAAGAAAAACCATGGGCTATAGTTACACGGTCTGGACGCCATGCTATAGTAGGCGTTTTTCGGTTTTTGAGCGTTTTTGAAAAATGTCGAAATCGAAGAAAAAAACATGGGCTATAGTACACGGTCTCGACGCCATGTATGTTATGGCGTTTTTTGTTGTTTTTGAGCGTTTTAGAAAAATGTCGAAATCGAAGAAAAACCATGGGCTATAGTACATGGTCTCGGAGCGTTTTTGAGCGTTTTGAAAAAATGTCGAAATCGAAGAAAAACCATGGGCTATAGTACACGGTCTCGGACGCCATGCTATAGTATGGCGTTTTTTGTTGTTTTTGAGCGTTTTTGAAAAATGTCGAAATCGAAGAAAAACCATGGGCTATAGTACACGGTCTCGGACGCCATACTAAAATCGCTTTTTTCGTCGTTTTTGAGCGTTTTTGAAAAAATGTCGAAATCGAAGAAAAACCATGGGCTATAGTACACGGTCTCGGACGCCATACTAAAATCGCTTTTTTCGTCGTTTTTGAGCGTTTTTGAAAAAATGTCGAAATCGAAGAAAAACCATGGGCTATAGTACATGGTCTCGGAGCGTTTTTGAGCGTTTCGAAAAAATGTCGAAATCGAAGAAAAACCATGGGCTATAGTACACGGTCTCGGACGCCATGCTATAGTATGGCGTTTTTTGTGTTTTTGAGCGTTTTTGAAAAAATGTCAAAATCGAAGAAAAACCATGGGCTATAGTACATGGTCTCGGAGCGTTTTTGAGCGTTTTGAAAAAATGTCGAAATCGAAGAAAAAACATGGGCTATAGTACACGGTCTCGGACGCCATGCTATAGTATGGCGTTTTTTTGTTGTTTTTGAGCGTTTTTGAAAAATGTCGAAATCGAAGAAAAACCATGGGCTATAGTACATGGTCTCGGAGCGTTTTTGAGCGTTTTGAAAAAATGTCGAAATCGAAGAAAAACCATGGGCTATAGTACACGGTCTCGGACGCCATGCTATAGTATGGCGTTTTTTGTTGTTTTTGAGCGTTTTTTGAAAAATGTCGAAATCGAAGAAAAACCATGGGCTATAGTACACGGTCTCGGAGCGTTTTTGAGCGTTTTGAAAAAATGTCGAAATCGAAGAAAAACCATGGGCTATAGTACATGGTCTCGGAGCGTTTTTGAGCGTTTTGAAAAAATGTCGAAATCGAAGAAAAACCATGGGCTATAGTACACGGTCTCGGACGCCATACTAAAATGGCGTTTTTCGTCTGTTTTTGAGCGTTTTTGAAAAAAAATGTCGAAATCGAAGAAAAACCATGGGCTATAGTACATGGTCTCGGAGCGTTTTTGAGCGTTTTGAAAAAATGTCGAAATCGAAGAAAAACCATGGGCTATAGTACACGGTCTCGGACGCCATGCTATAGTATGGCGTTTTTTGTTGTTTTTGAGCGTTTTTGAAAAAATGTCGAAATCGAAGAAAAAACATGGGCTATAGTACATGGTCTCGGAGCGTTTTTGAGCGTTTTGAAAAAATGTCGAAATCGAAGAAAAACCATGGGCTATAGTACACGGTCTCGGACGCCATGCTATAGTATGGCGTTTTTCGTTTGTTCTTGAGCGTTTTTGAAAAATGTCGAAATCGAAGAAAAACCATGGGCTATAGTACACGGTCTCGGACGCCATGCTATAGTATGGCGTTTTTCGTCGTTTTTGAGCGTTTTTGAAAAAATGTCGAAATCGAAGAAAAACCATGGGCTATAGTACACGGTCTCAGACGCCATGCTATAGTATGGCGTTTTTTGTTGTTTTTGAGCGTTTTGAAAAATGTCGAAATCGAAGAAAAACCATGGGCTATAGTACACGGTCTCGGACACCATACTAAAATCGCTTTTTTCGTCGTTTTTGAGCGTTTTGAAAAAATGTCGAAATCGAAGAAAAACCATGGGCTATAGTACACGGTCTCGGACGCCATACTAAAATCGCTTTTTTCGTCGTTTTGAGCGTTTTTGAAAAAATGTCGAAATCGAAGAAAAACCATGGGCTATAGTACATGGTCTCGGAGCGTTTTTGAGCGTTTTGAAAAAATGTCGAAATCGAAGAAAAACCATGGGCTATAGTACAAGGTCTCGGACGCCATGCTATAGTATGGCGTTTTTTGTTTTTGAGCGTTTTTGAAAAAATGTCGAAATCGAAGAAAAACCATGGGCTATAGTACATGGTCTCGGAGCGTTTTTGAGCGTTTTGAAAAAATGTCGAAATCGAAGAAAAACCATGGGCTATAGTACACGGTCTCGGACGCCATGCTATAGTATGGCGTTTTTTTGTTGTTTTTGAGCGTTTTTGAAAAAATGTCGAAATCGAAGAAAAACCATGGGCTATAGTACATGGTCTCGGAGCGTTTGAGCGTTTTGAAAAAATGTCGAAATCGAAGAAAAACCATGGGCTATAGTACACGGTCTCGGACGCCATCTTAAATCGCTTTTTTCGTCGTTTTTGAGCGTTTTTGAAAAATGTCGAAATCGAAGAAAAACCATGGGCTATAGTACATGGTCTCGGAGCGTTTTTGAGCGTTTTGAAAAAATGTCGAAATCGAAGAAAAACCATGGGCTATAGTACACGGTCTCGGACGCCATACTAAAATCGTTTTTTTCGTCGTTTTTGAGCGTTTTTGAAAAAATGTCGAAATCGAAGAAAAACCATGGGCTATAGTACATGGTCTCGGAGCGTTTTTGAGCGTTTTGAAAAAATGTCGAAATCGAAGAAAAACCATGGGCTATAGTACATGGTCTCGGAGCGTTTTTGAGCGTTTTGAAAAAATGTCGAAATCGAAGAAAAACCATGGGCTATAGTAGAAGGTCTCGGACGCCATGCTATAGTATGGCGTTTTTTGTTGTTTTTGAGCGTTTTGAAAAAATGTCGAAATCGAAGAAAAACCATGGGCTATAGTACATGGTCTCGGAGCGTTTTTGAGCGTTTCGAAAAATGTCGAAATCGAAGAAAAAACATGGGCTATAGTACACGGTCTCGGACGCCATGCTATAGTATGGCGTTTTTTTGTTGTTTTTGAGCGTTTTTGAAAAATGTCGAAATCGAAGAAAAACCATGGGCTATAGTACACGGTCTCGGAGCGTTTTTGAGCGTTTTGAAAAATGTCAAAATCGAAGAAAAACCATGGGCTATAGTACATGGTCTCGGAGCGTTTTTGAGCGTTTTAAAAAAATGTCGAAATCGAAGAAAAACCATGGGCTATAGTACACGGTCTCGGACGCCATACTAAAATGGCGTTTTTCGTCGTTTTTGAGCGTTTTTGAAAAAATGTCGAAATCGAAGAAAAACCATGGGCTATAGTACACGGTCTCGGAGCGTTTTTGAGCATTTTGAAAAAATGTCGAAATCGAAGAAAAACCATGGGCTATAGTACACGGTCTCGGACGCCATGCTATAGTATGGCGTTTTTTGTTGTTTTTGAGCGTTTTTGAAAAAATGTCGAAATCGAAGAAAAACCATGGGCTATAGTACATGGTCTCGGAGCGTTTTTGAGCGTTTTGAAAAAATGTCGAAATCGAAGAAAAACCATGGGCTATAGTACACGGTCTCGGACGCCATGCTATAGTATGGCGTTTTTCGTTGTTTTTGAGCGTTTTTGAAAAAATGTCGAAATCGAAGAAAAACCATGGGCTATAGTACATGGTCTCGGACGCCATGCTATAGTATGGCGTTTTTCGTCGTTTTTGGCGTTTTTGAAAAAATGTCGAAATCGAAGAAAAACCATGGGCTATAGTACATGGTCTCGGAGCGTTTTTGAGCGTTTTGAAAAAATGTCGAAATCGAAGAAAAAACATGGGCTATAGTACACGGTCTCGGACGCCATGCTATAGTATGGCGTTTTTCGTGTTTTTGAGCGTTTTTAAAAAATGTCGAAATCGAAGAAAAACCATGGGCTATAGTACACGGTCTCGGACGCCATACTAAAATCGTTTTTCGTCGTTTTTGAAAAAATGTCGAAATCGAAGAAAAACCATGGGCTATAGTACACGGTCTCGGACGCCATGCTATAGTATGGCGTTTTTTGTTGTTTTTGAGCGTTTTTGAAAAAATGTCGAAATCGAAGAAAAACCATGGGCTATAGTACACGGTCTCGGAGCGTTTTGAGCGTTTTTGAAAAAAATGTCGAAATCGAAGAAAAACCATGGGCTATAGTACATGGTCTCGGAGCGTTTTTGAGCGTTTTGAAAAAATGTCGAAATCGAAGAAAAACCATGGGCTATAGTACACGGTCTCGGACGCCATGCTATAGTATGGCGTTTTTCGTTGTTTTTGAGCGTTTTTGAAAAAATGTCGAAATCGAAGAAAAACCATGGGCTATAGTACACGGTCTCGGAGCGTTTTGAGCGTTTTGAAAAAATGTCGAAATCGAAGAAAAACCATGGGCTATAGTACACGGTCTCGGACGCCATGCTATAGTATGGCGTTTTTTGTCGTTTTTGAGCGTTTTTGAAAAAATGTCGAAATCGAAGAAAAACCATGGGCTATAGTACATGGTCTCGGAGCGTTTTTGAGCGTTTTGAAAAAATGTCGAAATCGAAGAAAAACCATGGGCTATAGTACACGGTCTCGGACGCCATGCTATAGTATGGCGTTTTTCGTTGTTTTTGAGCGTTTTTGAAAAATGTCGAAATCGAAGAAAAACCATGGGCTATAGTACATGGTCTCGGAGCGTTTTTGAGCGTTTTGAAAAAATGTCGAAATCGAAGAAAAACCATGGGCTATAGTACACGGTCTCGGACGCCATGCTATAGTATGGCGTTTTTTGTTGTTTTTGAGCGTTTTTGAAAAAATGTCGAAATCGAAGAAAAACCATGGGCTATAGTACACGGTCTCGGAGCGTTTTTGAGCGTTTTGAAAAAATGTCGAAATCGAAGAAAAACCATGGGCTATAGTACATGGTCTCGGAGCGTTTTTGAGCGTTTTGAAAAAATGTCGAAATCGAAGAAAAACCATGGGCTATAGTACATGGTCTCGGAGCGTTTTTGAGCGTTTTGAAAAAATGTCGAAATCGAAGAAAAACCATGGGCTATAGTACACGGTCTCGGACGCCATGCTATAGTATGGCGTTTTTTGTTGTTTTGAGCGTTTTTGAAAAATGTCGAAATCGAAGAAAAACCATGGGCTATAGTACACGGTCTCGGAGCTTTTTGAGCGTTTTGAAAAAATGTCGAAATCGAAGAAAAACCATGGGCTATAGTACATGGTCTCGGAGCGTTTTTGAGCGTTTTGAAAAAATGTCGAAATCGAAGAAAAACCATGGGCTATAGTACACGGTCTCGGACGCCATGCTATAGTATGGCGTTTTTCGTTGTTTTGAGCGTTTTTGAAAAATGTCGAAATCGAAGAAAAACCATGGGCTATAGTACATGGTCTCGGAGCGTTTTTGAGCGTTTTGAAAAAATGTCGAAATCGAAGAAAAACCATGGGCTATAGTACACGGTCTCGGACGCCATGCTATAGTATGGCGTTTTTGTTGTTTTTGAGCGTTTTTGAAAAATGTCGAAATCGAAGAAAAACCATGGGCTATAGTACATGGTCTCGGAGCGTTTTTGAGCGTTTTGAAAAAATGTCGAAATCGAAGAAAAACCATGGGCTATAGTACACGGTCTCGGACGCCATGCTATAGTATGGCGTTTTTCGTTGTTTTTGAGCGTTTTTGAAAAAATGTCGAAATCGAAGAAAAACCATGGGCTATAGTACATGGTCTCGGAGCGTTTTTGAGCGTTTTGAAAAAATGTCGAAATCGAAGAAAAACCATGGGCTATAGTACACGGTCTCGGACGCCATGCTATAGTATGGCGTTTTTCGTTGTTTTTGAGCGTTTTTGAAAAAATGTCGAAATCGAAGAAAAACCATGGGCTATAGTACATGGTCTCGGAGCGTTTTTGAGCGTTTTGAAAAAATGTCGAAATCGAAGAAAAACCATGGGCTATAGTACATGGTCTCGGAGCGTTTTTGAGCGTTTTGAAAAAATGTCGAAATCGAAGAAAAACCATGGGCTATAGTACACGGTCTCGGAGCGTTTTTGAGCGTTTTGAAAAAATGTCGAAATCGAAGAAA
The DNA here is from genome assembly GCA_039105355.1 of Benthosema pterotum. Classification (NCBI taxonomy): domain Eukaryota; kingdom Metazoa; phylum Chordata; class Actinopteri; order Myctophiformes; family Myctophidae; genus Benthosema; species Benthosema pterotum. The sequence continues at coordinate 53,740,990 of CM076973.1, forward strand.
AACCATGGGCTATAGTACACGGTCTCGGACGCCATGCTAGTATGGCGTTTTTTGTTGTTTTTGAGCGTTTTTGAAAAAATGTCGAAATCGAAGAAAAACCATGGGCTATAGTACATGGTCTCGGAGCGTTTTTGAGCGTTTTGAAAAAATGTCGAAATCGAAGAAAAACCATGGGCTATAGTACACGGTCTCGGACGCCATGCTATAGTATGCGTTTTTCGTTGTTTTTGAGCGTTTTTGAAAAAAATGTCGAAATCGAAGAAAAACCATGGGCTATAGTACATGGTCTCGGAGCGTTTTTGAGCGTTTTGAAAAAAATGTCGAAATCGAAGAAAAACCATGGGCTATAGTACACGGTCTCGGACGCCATGCTATAGTATGGCATTTTTGTGTTTTTGAGCGTTTTTGAAAAAATGTCGAAATCGAAGAAAAACCATGGGCTATAGTACATGGTCTCGGAGCGTTTTGAGCGTTTTGAAAAAATGTCGAAATCGAAGAAAAACCATGGGCTATAGTACACGGTCTCGGACGCCATACTAAAATGGCTTTTTTTCGTCGTTTTTGAGCGTTTTTGAAAAAATGTCGAAATCGAAGAAAAACCATGGGCTATAGTACATGGTCTCGGAGCGTTTTTGAGCGTTTTGAAAAAATGTCGAAATCGAAGAAAAACCATGGGCTATAGTACACGGTCTCGGACGCCATGCTATAGTATGGCATTTTTTGTTGTTTTTGAGCGTTTTTGAAAAAATGTCGAAATCGAAGAAAAACCATGGGCTATAGTACATGGTCTCGGAGCGTTTTTGAGCGTTTTGAAAAAATGTCGAAATCGAAGAAAAACCATGGGCTATAGTACACGGTCTCGGACGCCATACTAAAATCGCTTTTTTCGTCGTTTTGAAAAAAATGTCGAAATCGAAGAAAAACCATGGGCTATAGTACATGGTCTCGGAGCGTTTTTGAGCGTTTTGAAAAAATGTCGAAATCGAAGAAAAACCATGGGCTATAGTACACGGTCTCGGACGCCATGCTATAGTATGGCGTTTTTCGTTGTTTTTGAGCGTTTTTGAAAAAATGTCGAAATCGAAGAAAAACCATGGGCTATAGTACACGGTCTCGGAGCGTTTTTGAGCGTTTTGAAAAAATGTCGAAATCGAAGAAAAACCATGGGCTATAGTACACGGTCTCGGACGCCATGCTATAGTATGGCGTTTTTTCGTTGTTTTTGAGCGTTTTTGAAAAATGTCGAAATCGAAGAAAAACCATGGGCTATAGTACATGGTCTCGGAGCGTTTTTGAGCGTTTTGAAAAAATGTCGAAATCGAAGAAAAACCATGGGCTATAGTACACGGTCTCGGAGCGTTTTTGAGCGTTTTGAAAAAATGTCGAAATCGAAGAAAAACCATGGGCTATAGTACATGGTCTCGGAGCGTTTTTGAGCGTTTTGAAAAAATGTCGAAATCGAAGAAAAACCATGGGCTATAGTACACGGTCTCGGACGCCATGCTATAGTATGGCGTTTTTTGTTGTTTTTGAGCGTTTTTGAAAAAATGTCGAAATCGAAGAAAAACCATGGGCTATAGTACATGGTCTCGGAGCGTTTTTGAGCGTTTTGAAAAAATGTCGAAATCGAAGAAAAACCATGGGCTATAGTACACGGTCTCGGACGCCATGCTATAGTATGGTGTTTTTTGTTGTTTTTGAGCGTTTTTGAAAAAATGTCGAAATCGAAGAAAAACCATGGGCTATAGTACATGGTCTCGGAGCGTTTTTGAGCGTTTTGAAAAAATGTCGAAATCGAAGAAAAACCATGGGCTATAGTACACGGTCTCGGACGCCATGCTATAGTATGGCATTTTTCGTTGTTTTTGAGCGTTTTTGAAAAATGTCGAAATCGAAGAAAAACCATGGGCTATAGTACATGGTCTCGGAGCGTTTTTGAGCGTTTTGAAAAAATGTCGAAATCGAAGAAAAACCATGGGCTATAGTACACGGTCTCGGACGCCATACTAAAATGGCTTTTTTCGTCGTTTTTGAGCGTTTTTGAAAAAATGTCGAAATCGAAGAAAAACCATGGGCTATAGTACATGGTCTCGGAGCGTTTTTGAGCGTTTTGAAAAAATGTCGAAATCGAAGAAAAACCATGGGCTATAGTACACGGTCTCGGACGCCATGCTATAGTATGGCGTTTTTCGTTGTTTTTGAGCGTTTTTGAAAAAATGTCGAAATCGAAGAAAAACCATGGGCTATAGTACATGGTCTCGGAGCGTTTTTGAGCGTTTTGAAAAAATGTCGAAATCGAAGAAAAACCATGGGCTATAGTACACGGTCTCGGACGCCATGCTATAGTATGGCGTTTTTGTTGTTTTTGAGCGTTTTGAAAAAATGTCGAAATCGAAGAAAAACCATGGGCTATAGTACATGGTCTCGGAGCGTTTTTGAGCGTTTTGAAAAAATGTCGAAATCGAAGAAAAACCATGGGCTATAGTACACGGTCTCGGACACCATGCTATAGTATGGCGTTTTTCGTTGTTTTTGAGCGTTTTTGAAAAATGTCGAAATCGAAGAAAAACCATGGGCTATAGTACACGGTCTCGGAGCGTTTTTGAGCGTTTTGAAAAAATGTCGAAATCGAAGAAAAACCATGGGCTATAGTACATGGTCTCGGAGCGTTTTTGAGCGTTTTGAAAAAATGTCGAAATCGAAGAAAAACCATGGGCTATAGTACACGGTCTCGGACGCCATGCTATAGTATGGCGTTTTTCGTTGTTTTTGAGTGTTTTGAAAAATGTCGAAATCGAAGAAAAACCATGGGCTATAGTACACGGTCTCGGACGCCATGCTATAGTATGGCGTTTTTTGTTGTTTTTGAGCGTTTTTGAAAAATGTCGAAATCGAAGAAAAACCATGGGCTATAGTACATGGTCTCGGAGCGTTTTTGAGCGTTTTGAAAAAATGTCGAAATCGAAGAAAAACCATGGGCTATAGTACACGGTCTCAGACGCCATGCTATAGTATGGCGTTTTTGTGTTTTTGAGCGTTTTTGAAAAAATGTCGAAATCGAAGAAAAACCATGGGCTATAGTACACGGTCTCGGACGCCATACTAAAATCGCTTTTTTCGTCGTTTTTGAGCGTTTTTGAAAAAATGTCGAAATCGAAGAAAAACCATGGGCTATAGTACACGGTCTCGGACGCCATACTAAAATCGCTTTTTTCGTCGTTTTTGAGCGTTTTTGAAAAAATGTCGAAATCGAAGAAAAACCATGGGCTATAGTACATGGTCTCGGAGCGTTTTTGAGCGTTTTGAAAAAATGTCGAAATCGAAGAAAAACCATGGGCTATAGTACAAGGTCTCGGACGCCATGCTATAGTATGGCGTTTTTTGTTGTTTTTGAGCGTTTTGAAAAAATGTCGAAATCGAAGAAAAACCATGGGCTATAGTACATGGTCTCGGAGCGTTTTTGAGCGTTTTGAAAAAATGTCGAAATCGAAGAAAAACCATGGGCTATAGTACACGGTCTCGGACGCCATGCTATAGTATGACGTTTTTTTGTTCGTTTTTGAGCGTTTTTGAAAAATGTCGAAATCGAAGAAAAACCATGGGCTATAGTACATGGTCTCGGAGCGTTTTTGAGCGTTTTGAAAAAATGTCGAAATCGAAGAAAAACCATGGGCTATAGTACATGGTCTCGGAGCGTTTTTGAGCGTTTCGAAAAAATGTCGAAATCGAAGAAAAACCATGGGCTATAGTACATGGTCTCGGAGCGTTTTTGAGCGTTTTGAAAAAATGTCGAAATCGAAGAAAAACCATGGGCTATAGTAGTACACGGTCTCGGACACCATGCTATAGTATGGGGTTTTTTGTTGTTTTTGAGCGTTTTGAAAAAATGTCGAAATCGAAGAAAAACCATGGGCTATAGTACATGGTCTCGTAGCGTTTTTGAGCGTTTTGAAAAAATGTCGAAATCGAAGAAAAAACATGGGCTATAGTACACGGTCTCGGACGCCATGCTATAGTATGGCGTTTTTTGTTGTTTTTGAGCGTTTTTGAAAAAATGTCGAAATCGAAGAAAAACCATGGGCTATAGTACACGGTCTCGGAGCGTTTTTGAGCATTTTGAAAAAATGTCGAAATCGAAGAAAAACCATGGGCTATAGTACATGGTGTCGGAGCGTTAAGCGTTTTAAAAAAATGTCGAAATCGAAGAAAAACCATGGGCTATAGTACACGGTCTCGGACGCCATACTAAAATTGCTTTTTTCGTCGTTTTTGAGCGTTTTTGAAAAATGTCGAAATCGAAGAAAAACCATGGGCTATAGTACATGGTCTCGGAGCGTTTTTGAGCATTTTGAAAAAATGTCAAAATCGAAGAAAAACCATGGGCTATAGTAGACGGTCTCGGACGCCATGCTATAGTATGGCGTTTTTGTTGTTTTTGAGCGTTTTTGAAAAATGTCGAAATCGAAGAAAAAACATGGGCTATAGTACATGGTCTCGGAGCGTTTTTGAGCGTTTTGAAAAAATGTCGAAATCGAAGAAAAACCATGGGCTATAGTACACGGTCTCAGACGCCATGCTATAGTAAGGCGTTTTTCGTTGTTTTTGAGCGTTTTTTAAAAAATGTCGAAATCGAAGAAAAAACATGGGCTATAGTACATGGTCTCGGACGCCATGCTATAGTATGGCGTTTTTCGTCGTTTTCTGGCGTTTTTGAAAAAATGTCGAAATCGAAGAAAAACCATGGGCTATAGTACATGGTCTCGGAGCGTTTTTGAGCCTTTTGAAAAAATGTCGAAATCGAAGAAAAACCATGGTCTATAGTACACGGTCTCAGACGCCATGCTATAGTATGGCGTTTTTCGTTGTTTTTGAGCGTTTTTGAAAAAATGTTGAAATCGAAAAAAACATGGGCTATACTACATGGTCTCGGAGCGTTTTTGAGCGTTTTGAAAAAATGTCGAAATCGAAGAAAAACCATGGGCTATAGTACACGGTCTCGGACGCCATGCTATAGTATGGCGTTTTTCGTCGTTTTCTGGCGTTTTTGAAAAAATGTCGAAATCGAAGAAAAACCATGGGCTATAGTACATGGTCTCGGAGCGTTTTTGAGCGTTTTGAAAAAATGTCGAAATCGAAGAAAAACCATGGGCTATAGTAGAAGGTCTCGGACACCATGCTATAGTATGGCGTTTTTTGTTGTTTTTGAGCGTTTTGAAAAAATGTCGAAATCGAAGAAAAACCATGGGCTATAGTACATGGTCTCGTAGCGTTTTTGAGCGTTCCGAAAAAATGTCGAAATCGAAGAAAAAACATGGGCTATAGTACACGGTCTCGGACGCCATGCTATAGTATGGCGTTTTTTTGTTGTTTTTGAGCGTTTTTGAAAAATGTCGAAATCGAAGAAAAACCATGGGCTATAGTACACGGTCTCGGAGCGTTTTTGAGCATTTTGAAAAAATGTCAAAATCGAAGAAAAACCATGGGCTATAGTACATGGTGTCGGAGCGTTAAGCGTTTTAAAAAAATGTCGAAATCGAAGAAAAACCATGGGCTATAGTACACGGTCTCGGACGCCATACTAAAATTGCTTTTTCGTCGTTTTTGAGCGTTTTTGAAAAATGTCGAAATCGAAGAAAAACCATGGGCTATAGTACATGGTCTCGGAGCGTTTTTGAGCATTTTGAAAAAATGTCAAAATCGAAGAAAAACCATGGGCTATAGTAGACGGTCTCGGACGCCATGCTATAGTATGGCGTTTTTTGTTGTTTTTGAGCGTTTTTGAAAAATGTCGAAATCGAAGAAAAAACATGGGCTATAGTACATGGTCTCGGAGCGTTTTTGAGCGTTTTGAAAAAATGTCGAAATCGAAGAAAAACCATGGGCTATAGTACACGGTCTCAGACGCCATGCTATAGTAAGGCGTTTTTCGTTGTTTTTGAGCGTTTTTTAAAAAATGTCGAAATCGAAGAAAAAACATGGGCTATAGTACATGGTCTCGGACGCCATGCTATAGTATGGCGTTTTTCGTCGTTTTCTGGCGTTTTTGAAAAAATGTCGAAATCGAAGAAAAACCATGGGCTATAGTACACGGTCTCAGACGCCATGCTATAGTAAGGCGTTTTTCGTTGTTTTTGAGCGTTTTTGAAAAAATGTTGAAATCGAAAAAAAAACATGGGCTATACTACATGGTCTCGGAGCGTTTTTGAGCGTTTTGAAAAAATGTCGAAATCGATGAAAAACCATGGGCTATAGTACACGGTCTCGGACGCCATGCTATAGTATGGCGTTTTTCGTCGTTTTCTGGCGTTTTTGAAAAAATGTCGAAATCGAAGAAAAACCATGGGCTATAGTACATGGTCTCGGAGCGTTTTTGAGCGTTTCGAAAAAATGTCGAAATCGAAGAAAAACCATGGGCTATAGTAGAAGGTCTCGGACACCATGCTATAGTATGGCGTTTTTTGTTGTTTTTGAGCGTTTTGAAAAAATGTCGAAATCGAAGAAAAACCATGGGCTATAGTACATGGTCTCGTAGCGTTTTTGAGCGTTCCGAAAAAATGTCGAAATCGAAGAAAAAACATGGGCTATAGTACACGGTCTCGGACGCCATGCTATAGTATGGCGTTTTTTTGTTGTTTTTGAGCGTTTTTGAAAAATGTCGAAATCGAAGAAAAACCATGGGCTATAGTACACGGTCTCGGAGCGTTTTTGAGCATTTTGAAAAAATGTCAAAATCGAAGAAAAACCATGGGCTATAGTACATGGTGTCGGAGCGTTAAGCGTTTTAAAAAAATGTCGAAATCGAAGAAAAACCATGGGCTATAGTACACGGTCTCGGACGCCATACTAAAATTGCTTTTTTCGTCGTTTTTGAGCGTTTTTGAAAAATGTCGAAATCGAAGAAAAACCATGGGCTATAGTACATGGTCTCGGAGCGTTTTTGAGCATTTTGAAAAAATGTCAAAATCGAAGAAAAACCATGGGCTATAGTAGACGGTCTCGGACGCCATGCTATAGTATGGCGTTTTTTGTTGTTTTTGAGCGTTTTTGAAAAATGTCGAAATCGAAGAAAAAACATGGGCTATAGTACATGGTCTCGGAGCGTTTTTGAGCGTTTTGAAAAAATGTCGAAATCGAAGAAAAACCATGGGCTATAGTACACGGTCTCAGACGCCATGCTATAGTAAGGCGTTTTTCGTTGTTTTTGAGCGTTTTTTAAAAAATGTCGAAATCGAAGAAAAAACATGGGCTATAGTACATGGTCTCGGACGCCATGCTATAGTATGGCGTTTTTCGTCGTTTTCTGGCGTTTTTGAAAAAATGTCGAAATCGAAGAAAAACCATGGGCTATAGTACACGGTCTCGGACGCCATGCTATAGTAAGGCGTTTTTCGTTGTTTTTGAGCGTTTTTGAAAAAATGTTGAAATCGAAAAAAAACATGGGCTATAGTACATGGTCTCGGAGCGTTTTTGAGCGTTTTGAAAAAATGTCGAAATCGAAGAAAAACCATGGGCTATAGTACACGGTCTCGGACGCCATGCTATAGTATGGCGTTTTTCGTCGTTTTCTGGCGTTTTTGAAAAAAATGTCGAAATCGAAGAAAAACCATGGGCTATAGTACATGGTCTCGGAGCGTTTTTGAGCGTTTTGAAAAAATGTCGAAATCGAAGAAAAACCATGGGCTATAGTACACGGTCTCGGACGCCATGCTATAGTAAGGCGTTTTTCGTTGTTTTTGAGCGTTTTTGAAAAAATGTTGAAATCGAAGAAAAACCATGGGCTATAGTACATGGTCTCGGAGCGTTTTTGAGCGTTTTGAAAAAATGTCAAAATCGAAGAAAAACCATGGGCTATAGTACACGGTCTCGGACGCCATGCTATAGTATGGCATTTTTCGTTGTTTTTGAGCGTTTTTGAAAAAATGTCGAAATCGAAGAAAAACCATGGGCTATAGTACATGGTCTCGGAGCGTTTTTGTGCGTTTTGAAAAAATGTCGAAATCGAAGAAATTTTGAAGATTTTTGAAAAATGACGAAATCTGGCAAAAGCGCAAGGGCAGAGCATTACAGTCTTGCACAGCATGCCGTTTTTCATCGTTTTGAGCATTTTTGAGGATTTTTGAAAAATGTCAAAATTTTGAAAAAACGCATGCTAATGCTAGCATTAGCATGTTAGCATGTTAGCATGTTAGCATTAGCATGTTAGCATTAGCATGTTAGCATGTTAGCATTAGCATGTAAGCATTTTAGTATTAGCATATTAGCATGTTAGCATTAGCATGTTAGCATTAGCATGTTAGAATGTTAGCATTAGCATATTAGCATGTTATCATTAGCATGTTGGTAGCATTATCATTGGTACATGCTAACATGCTTATGCTAGCATTAGCAGTGACACATGCTAATGTCTTGCACAGAATGCCGTTTTTCATTGCTTTGAGGATTTTTGAGGACTTTTAAAAAAATGTCAAAATTTCGAGAGAAAAAAACGCAAGGCTATAGCCTTACGTTGTTTCATCATTTTGAAGATTTTCGAAAAATGACGAAATCTGGCAAAACTGCAAGGGTATAGCATTACAGTCTTGTTCAGCATGCCGTTTTTCACCGTTTTCAGCATTTTTGAGCATTTTCGAAAAAATGTCGAAATTTCGAGAAAAAAAACGGAAGGCTATAGCCTTACGTTTTTTCATCATTTTGAAGATTTTTGAAAAATGACAAAATCTGGCAAAAGCGCAAGGGTATAGCATTACAGTCTTGCACAGCATGCCGTTTTTCATCGTTTTGAGCATTTTTGAGGATTTTTGAAAAATGTCAAAATTTTGAAAAAATGCATGCTAATGCTAGCATTAGCATGTTAGCATATTAGCATGTGTAGCATGTTAGCATGTTAGCATTAGCATGTTAGCATGTTAGCATTAGCATGTAAGCATGTTAGTATTAGTATGTTAGCATTAGCATGTTAGCATTAGAATGTTAGCATGTTAGCATTAGCATGTTAGCATGTTAGCATATTAGCATGTTGGTTGGTTAGCATGTTGGTAGCATTATCATTGGTACATGCTAACATGCTAATGCTAGCATTAGCAGTGACACATGCTAATGTCTTTTTTTCATCGTTTTGAGGATTTTTGAGGACTTTTGAAAAAATGTCGAAATTTCGAGAAAAAAAACGCAAGGCTATAGCCTTACGTTGTTTCATCATTTTGAAGATTTTCGAAAAATGACGAAATCTGGCAAAAGCGCAAGGGTATAGCATTACAGTCTTGCTCACTATGCCGTTTTCACCGTTTTCAGCATTTTTGAGCATTTAAAAAAAAAATGTTGAAATTTCGAGAGAAAAAAGCAAGGCTATAGCCTTACGTTTTTTCATCATTTTGAAGATTTTCGAAAAATGACGAAATCTGGCAAAAGCGCAAGGGTATAGCATTACAGTCTTGCACAGCATGCCGTTTTTCACCGTTTTGAGCATTTTCGAGCATTTTCGAAAAAATGTCGGAATTTCGAGAAAAAAAACGCAAGGCTATAGCCTTACGTTTTTTCATCATTTTGAAGATTTTCGAAAAATGACGAAATCTGGCAAAAGCACAAGGGTATTGCCTTATGGTCTTGCACAGCATGCCGTTTTTCATCTTTTGGAGCATTTTGGGGTGCCAAAATCCTCAAAACGATGAAAAACAGCATGCTGTGCAAGACCGTAGCATATGGCGTGGTCTAAATGGGAATAATTATGTACTTTATAAAGTTGCAGGAAATGGATAAGTCCAAACATGTCGTTATTTCATCTTTTTACTAGGCGCTGCCTTCGACATACACTACATTAATATGCTACAGAGTATAAACGCAATAAAGAATCTGTTATTGTCTGCAACACAAAGAAACCATGTAAATACAACACATTGAGCAGGGCACTGCGGGGAATCGAACCCCGTACCGGTAAACCAGAAGTACCACAACCAGCGCCAGAGTTTATTTTGTTGCAATTTACAGGTCCAAAAATCAATCGCATGGATTGATTTGGATCTCAACCACCCCAACAACAGTAAGGGCACTTAAAGGGGAATTCCACCCATTTTCAACATGTTTTCTGAGAGCGTACAGATTAATTAATTACAAAGTTTCAAATGAATTTGTCTCTATGTTTCTCATATGCACAAACCAGTGATGGGAAAATGTAGTTAAGCTATGTAGCTTAGCTACTTGTAACAAGCTACTGCCCATCACTGGCACAAACACACATTCAACCAGGAAGACTGTACCGAACTGCTGCTATCGTCTTACACATGTACAAACACACATTCAACCAGGAAGACCGTACCGAACTGCTGCTATCGTCTTACACATGTACAAACACACATTCAACCAGGAAGACTGTACCGAACTGCTGCTATCGTCTTACACATGTACAAACACACATTCAACCAGGAAGACCGTACCGAACTGCTGCTATCGTCTTACACATGTACAAACACACATTCAACCAGGAAGACTAGCTGTACCGAACTGCTGCTATCGTCTTACACATGTACAAACACACATTCAACCAGGAAGAATGAATGAATGAAATGAATGAATGAATGAATGAATGAATGAATGAATGAATGAATGAATGAATGAATGAATGAATGAATGAAATTTTTATTAACAGAGAATGAGAGTTACAGTACAAGTCAAGTACACACTGCTACAAAACTGATAACAGCTTGGAGAATTACAGTACAATTCAAGTACAACTACATCAAAACTGAAAAACTGATTGGACACACTAGTTAAGCATACACTTGTTTACAATAGTGGCCAACTTGTTCATTTCATTGAGGCATTCAAATACCGTACTTACAAAACAACTACTTTAGTAAATCAGAAGCAGCAAATCATGGGGGCAAGATCATAGTGGGGGTAAAAAAGGGAAAAGAGAAATGTACAATGAGGAGAGGCGGGGTGGGTGGGGGGATTTTATATACATTTTAGTTTTACAGAGGCCAGTTTAGAGTTGCAGCCATCTGTAGGTGCCCTTTGAGAGCGGTTTTGAAGGAGTCAAGGGATTCACATGCCTTTATGACTGTTGGTAGGGCATTCCACATTTTGGTGGCATATGAGCGGAAGGAATTAAGTCCCTTGTTTGTGCCAAATCTGGGTTGGACATGGTTAGTAGCACTCCCTCTGGTGTTGTGGGAGTGTAGGCTACCTCATTGACATTAAGGAAGTATTTGGATAGGTACAAGGGTATTTTGGTAGAGTATCGTATCTTGTGGACCAAGCCCATTGCGAGATGTTGTACTCTGTCATCAACCCTAAGCCAACCCAAACTGTCGAAGTGGGCAGGGGTGAGGTGGGTTCGGGGTGTGAGGCCAAGTAACAGTCTGACAAGTTTGTTTTGGGAGGTCTGTAGCTTTGTTTTTAGGGTTTTTGAGGTGCTGTGGTACCAAGAGGTGCAGGCATAGTCAAAGAAACCTTGTACCAGGGCTCCAGTTATGGTCTTCAGAGTGTCTTTGTTGACCAGTGAGGAGATCCTGTATAGGAATCTAGTTCTTTGGTTGACCTTTTTGATTACGTTGGTGGCCATTTTATCACCGGAAAGATTTGCCTCCAGGATGGAACCCAGGTAGGTAATTTCTTCTTTCCGGGTGATAATGTTGTCCCCCACTTTGACAGTGAAGCCATTTGCCTTACTGAGCTTAGCATTTGTACCAAAGAGTATGGATTCGGTTTTACCAAGGTGTAGTGATAGTTTGTTATCGGCGAGCCAGGTGCAGATTCTACTGAGTTCGGAGCTGAGGACTTTTTCGACCTGCTGTTTGTCCTTGTGCGAGACCAGCAGTGCTGAGTCATCGGCAAACAAGAACAATTTGCAGTCACAGGAAGACTGTACCGAACTGCTGCTATCGTCTTACACATGTACAAACACACATATAACCAGGAAGACTAGCTGTACCAAACTTCTGCTATCGTCTTACACATGTACAAACACACATACAACCAGGAAGACTAGCTGTACCGAACTGCTGCTATCGTCTTACACACACACATATAACCAGGAAGACTGTACCAAACTGCTGCTATCGTCTTACACATGTACAGTAATACTCATTATCTGAAGGAAGACGCTGTAGCATGGACGCTTCTGTCATAGTTGTCTTAGCTTAGCTGCTAGTATAGTAGTGCTTAGTTCTATGTTGCAGTATGTTCATTTAACTGTATAAATGAACATACTACTTGTTGTATTCTGTAATTCAGGGGCGGATTGGCCATCTGGAGTACAGGGAGTTTTCCCGGTGGCCTGCACCACCTAGTGGCCTGGACAAGATCCAAAATGCACTAGAATGTGCTAGATAGATGCTTGCCTGGAACATACAGATCAAAATGACCATTAATCTTCTACATTCTCTAGTTGTGTAGAGTAAGTGGCTAATTCACATGATGAATATTTTAACTCTTGAGGGTGTTACGCTCTCATAGAGTTACATCTGGTTAACCAGCTGCCCCCCCCCCGGGTTGGCTTGGCAAAGGCAAAATTGTAGCGGTGGGAAAATATGTGCCAATCCGCCCCTGCTGTAATTGTAGTATATATATGTCTGTTTTAGCTGCCTAGTTGTAGTATGTTGTAGTCTTAGCCATATAGTCTAGTTGTATATATATTTGTCCTGTCTAGCTGTCTGTTTAACTTTCACTACTTGCCACTTTATAATTATAATTATACCTGGTTGTATCTTAGCACCTTCACCTCACTTTATACTGTTACAGTTGCACTTTACTGCTCTAGTCTGTTGCACTACGTCACTTACTGTTTCTTGTGTTTGTATTTGTCCTTTTTCTTGCACTGTCTATTGTCTTATTGCACTGTGGAACAATGGAAACGTTATTTCATCCCTGTATATGTCCTGACATACACTGGAGTGACAAATAAAGAACCTTGACAAGTCTCAGGCACAAGCACATTAATTGACTTTTCTGAATTAACATGTACTTATCATTTTTTAACTTGAGAAGAACATCACTTCTTGTTCCATCAGACTGATTATTAGGGCAAAAAATTCAACATGCCAATATATTGCAATTCTTATAATGCCATGATATCCATATTGTCAGGTTCAAAATAGTTTTTTTTTTTATATATATATATATATTTATGTAGGCCTTATTGATTAATGTGTTCATGTCACACAGACTGACTGATGTTATCAGGCTGCATTGATGTGTAGGATTGAACTTTTTGTTATTTACATTGTTTAAAATTGCTTTAAAATATTCTAGGTGATTGAACTTGTCATGGTCCATATTGTTCAGAATTCACTTGATGACATCATCAAGTTGTGTTGATTTTTCTTTTAGGACCTTTAGGAACTTTTTTCAAATGTACAAATGTACATTTGTACACTCTCAAAACATCTTGAAAATGGGTGTAATCCTCCTTGTTCTAGTATAATAAAAGCTCAGTCATTTGTGGGGAAAAATGTGATATATCAATATAAATCAAATCGAATCGCAGCATAATTAATAATCGCAATACATATTGATTCATAACCATAAATATCAACAGGTAAGTAAATCGTCCCATCCCTACTGATTATGAGCATCATATGAATGTAAACAAATGAATGAATTCAGGAATTCATATTCTGAAAACAATTTATTCAAAATGATTTACATCACAGACTGGCACCACTTAAGTTAAATGGTATTTTCCTGTTAACTCTTTGAACAATTGCTTTTTTGTATATACATATACAAACAAAAGGTCTCTCTTCAAAAATAAAACCATGCACTATTAGCAAGTTGTTTAGAAAACAAACTGGGAAAAAAAAGAAAAAAAGAAGAAGAATACAAATTCTGGCAGTTCATATCCATCAAAAAAGAAAGTATGCAGCTTCCCCAAGACACTGACCTCAAAACAGTAATAATAACATCGCTTAAAACATTATACTTTCCCTATATAACTAAAATAAACAAATAAAAACACCAATGGCATCTTATTTCTTTCATAAATAGAGAATATTTCACTCAACAGGAACTGCTCCTGGCGCAGGATGATGATGTCACCTCACCTGTGATCTAGCTCTATGGAATAATATTCCAAGTCACATGAGCATGTTCATCCATATATTAATATGGATGAACATGCTCATGTGACATCATCATCCTGCGACAGGAGCAGCTCCTGTTGAGTGAAAGATTCTCTATTTATGAAAGAAATAAAGTATTGAATGTGTTTTTATCTGCATGTTTTAGTTATAGAAGGCAAGTATAGTGTTTTAAAAGATATTTGGATCCTTTTAAGATTGAACAGCTCACGTTCCTGGTACTGTGTGACCAGAGATCAGTGCTACAGGGGAACTATCCGTTGAAGGCATGAATATGATTCAAACACTATTTCACCCTCAAAAAGAACACAGAGTGGGGGAAGGGGGTCTTGAAACAACCCAATAGGTACAATTATCATTAGAAAATCATTTAAATTCCTGTGACTGGCAGGGTATCATAGGTATGTGTATCATGGGGATACTGAAGCCTTTTCCACTCTGTCTGTTTTAGCTTATTAGAGGAACTGTGATGATCTGAGCGCAGAGACAGAAACTCCTTTTCTAAAGGCCCTGATACACTAGCAATATTTTGATCAACATCAACAAGCAACGTCAACTATCAACGTTGACTTTTCACCTTTCTATAGAAAATGATCAACTCCTGGTTGTTCAGAAAAGTCAGATCATTAGCGCCCTCTACTGGTCAACCTTTCGGAATCCTCCAATCACAGCCCTCCTTGGTGTCACCTGATCCTTTCTCCTAGACTCACACAGATAAACTTTTCTGAAACCAACATGGCTGCTGCTGCTGCTTCACTGTGGTGGACAAAAAATGATTTTTGTAATTGTAATGTTTATTCCGCTAAATGAACATTTTGAGTTGGGTGGCAGTTGGGTGAAAATGATTCAATGCAAACTAAGGCTTCCTTTTTTCTGAGAGTGTACAAATGGTAATTTGTACACTCTTAGGAAAAAATGAAAATGTGTGGAATTCCCCTTTTAATGTTGCCTGTTGCCATGTGTCTCATCATGTTGCCTGTTGCCATGTGTCTCATCATGTTGCCTGTTGCCATGTGTCTCATCATGTTGCCTGTTGCCATGTGTCTCATCATGTTGCCTGTTGCCATGTGTCTCATCATGTTGCCTGTTGCCATGTGTCTCATCATGTTGCCTGTTGCCATGTGTCTCATCATGTTGTCAGTTGATGTTGACATTGCTAGTTGATATTGATCAAAATATTGATAATGTATCAGGGTCTTATCAATCTGTCACAGTAGCTGCTCTGAGTGCAAACCAGACACCATTTTATAAAAAACAAATATGATTGGAAAGAAACGAATAGAACCTCCAGAAACCTATTTAGTGTCTGACGGAGTTAAAACACCACCAGCCTGCTTGAAGGGGAACTCCACCCATTTTCAACATTTTACTGTCATTAATATACCTTAGAGATGTTGTTTGGACATAATTAGAAAGTAAAATTTTGCATTTAAGTTTACTTCGTACTTGGGTGCTTTAAACCAGGAGTTTTCAACAGGCAGTCCGGGGACCACCTGTGGTCCCTGAGAGGGTTCCAGGTGGTTCCCAGCTAAGTTGTTTAACCAGATGTAACTCTTGAGAACAAAAATGAAACCAAATGGACCCTTGCGGGTCCATTTGGTTTCATTTTTACACTCTCAAGAGTTAGAATTCATCATCTTAATTAGCCCATAGTGGTCACAGACCCAGTGGTCCCTGACCCCAGCAGAATGATAGTTTGGAGCCAAATGGACCTGGGAGAGAGATACGTAGAGATATCTAGAAAGCAGTGAAAGACACAGAGGCAGAGTGCAATGACCGCCTTCAAGACAAATTTATCTTGTGTTGTGTTATAGCGCACTAAGTTGCACACTTGCCCGATCGGGCAACCAGGCAGCAGTCTTCACTTGCCCCACCATTTTTTTTACTTGCCCCGGGCAAGCGGGCAAGTGTTAGTGTCAAGCCCTGCATTAACATGGTGAAACAACTTGATGATGTCATCAAGTTGTGTTTCGTCATGTTAATGATTTTTCTTTTAGGAATTATTTTTCTGAGAGCGTACAAACGTGAACGAAATGGAACTGCTAGGGTCCATTTGGTTCACGTTTGTATGCTCTCAGGAATTTTTTGAAAATGGGTGGTGTTCCCCTTTAAAGGTGAGGTCAGAATTAGACGCGGTTGGGATTAAGCCTCGCTTTTGTGGTGCTGAAAACATTTCAGGAAAGTGAATTCCAACTAAAAACAGCTTCAATAAAGCTTTGTTTTAATTTTTTTTTTGTCATTTATGCTTTAAGTGTGCATCAACGTACAGGTCAAATTACACTTTTAACAGGTAGCACAACTTAGGGTCACAAATAGGGTCCAAAAAACGCCCCCAAATGTTGATGTTGAAGGATCATAGTGGAGAACTTTCAAGGTCAGGTCTGAATGTCTTGCTTGACCAATTCCAGTTTTGTGAGTTCCAATCGAGTTCTGTCATTGCCTGACATCGAAGCTAAACTACAATCACAGACAGCCATGGGGTCGACGTAATGACGGCTTTTCACTGTTTTTTGCCTCTTTGCTACACAGTCAGTTTGAGTCAACGGGTTGTGGTTTAAATAAAACAAAATAAAGGCTGTCAGGCAGGACTACACTGGGAGAGGTGGTGGATAGGGTTGGTCGCATGTGAAGTTGAGTAATGAGACAAAGGCTGCCTTTACACGGAAACAGGCTTCATTAAAAACATAATCATTTATAGCCGTTTGTGGGGTCCATTCAGACGAAGACGGCATTTTCGTGAGGTGAAAACGCAACAAAGTGAAAACTCCTGGGAAAGTGGAAAGGTTGAAAATGCTCTGTATCTTCCGCTTTCATCTAAAGACCATAAACGATACAAAACTCTGCTGCTGCTGCTTCACTGCTGTGGACAAAAACAAGGATTTGTTACTTTTATTCCGCTAAATGAACATTTCGAGTTGGGTGGCAGTTGGGTGAAAATAATTCAATGCAAGCTAAGGCTTCTTTTTTTGAGGGGGTTAGGGTGAAATAGGTTCGTTCTCCTGGATCTGGTGGTGAAGGTGTTGTGTGTTTTAAGCGTTGCCGGCTCCTCCTGCGGTGACGGCCGTAGCGGTGGTTGCAGCGTTCAGAGCTTTCCCTCGGTGCCTCTGGCCTCCTCTCCTGCGTCCGCCACCTCCTGACTTGGGCTAAACGCAGAAAGGAAAACACCAGCGTCAATGTGGGGAAAAAAAACACCACAGGGCCCAGGACAGGTCCGTCCCCTTCCACTGTTTATCACGCCATAATCCCCAGGAGGCTGCTTATTAGCCGATCTTAACTCACAGACTGACGTTCCCGCAGTCGTTGTCGTTTTCCCGTTAAATTACGTACGCCGGTCACGACAACGGCTCGTATCACGACAAAATGTAGATTTCATTCTTTAATCCAACTATTAGTCCGAGCGCATCGTCTGATAATGATCCCGTTGCTGACTTTCATTTGGAACAGAATTGCCGCGACAACTTGTTTTGTTTGTCCCATTTGCACCCATTCAATCCAATGCATTCAAAAGCCTCTAGCATCCAAAAGCCCCTGAATGTTGTTTGCGCACGGGTAAATCAACTAGGGCTAGACGTCACTTCCTGACTTTTGACCCGGAACTTTTTGCTCAGATCGTCAGAGGACAGGTTAGTCAAGACACCAGAAATAAGCATGACGGCACCCCCCTCCTGTTTAGGCGATCTGGCGCTTCAAAATAAGTTTTTTTTTTTTTTTACACCGATTTCACTGGTTTGAGCCGTGGCAATGGGGAGAAAATGACGAAGATGCGTCCGCAGTCGATGTGTTTTAACGAGGAGGCATGTTGTCTGGGAGCAGACTGACACCATTGCACTGATAAGATGACAACTGTGATCTTATCCACTGATAACAGTCGAATCTGCTTGCGGATAGGTTTAGGTTTGTGGTATAAGACTTCAGTGTTTTGTATCTTACAACCTTATGTATGAGTAGAATACAGAGAATGGTTGCATTCACCATCTTTGTTGAAGAAGAGTCTATCTATGCCTGAGACTGTCAAACAAAGTTGTGAATATTCACATCTTTTGGGTGAGGCCTTACTTCAAAAGATGTACCGCGAGTACAATCACAATCGTAATATTGGTGGGGGGAAAAAATCTTTCTTTTTTCTCTGCCAAAGTCAATTTATTCAGAATAGAAGTACCATAGAGTGCACAGCACTCATAGGGCTTCTATGACAATATTTAAACATTTCCATGTTGAGCTTAGAGTAGTAGTAGAGATAATTTAAGAGATATGTTGTTTTACAACTTCAACTTGCTTTATGCACCTTGATAAATACAGAGAAGATTTATAACCAAGGATATTCTGTTACTCATCGTCGTAAGCAACTGGTGATTCTAATCCCATGTTTAAGTCTTTAATCTCTTTTTTTTTGTTTCGAACGAAGTAACAATAAAAATGTCTGAGCTATTACCTACAAAATGACAACTCAGCTGCAAAAACTGCTGAGTTTGCCTGACATATTAATGATGATTTCACTCCAAAACAGTTACGCAACGCACACACACTCAAGTTCCAATATCAGTTGGGAAGCAGAAATACAAAGAAATTAACGGCATGCCAGTTAACAGGTCTAATATTCATTCCTTCGAGTTATAATCTGGGAAAATCTTTTAATTAATACAATATCATGAGTCAATGTCCAATGTCATGGAGATACAAAAAGCACCACATATGCCATACCTGGGCATTATGCAGCCCTTTGGCTGACTCTGACCGGCCCGGGGGCCAAATGCGGCCCTTTGGCTGACTCTGACCGGCCTGTGAAAGAGTTACAGTTAAATATGGAAAGTTGTTAACCAGATGTAACTCTTTGAGAGTGTAAACATGAAACCATGTGTTTCATGTTTACACTCTCAAGAGTTAAAATATTCATCTGAATTAACCTGAGAATGTAAAAGAATGGTCTTTTTTTCTATTTTTGTCTGTTTTGTTTGTGAAATCCAGCCTGGAATTGTGAACAAAAGCAAAAAAATTCTTTAGTTTTGGGGTCTGTGTGGCTAAAATGTCATCAAATGGTGGTCCGTGGCTCAAATACTGAATAAATTGAGGGCCCTGGTGTCAAAATGGTTGGCCTTACTCTTGCTTTTATCTTGAAATTAAATTAATACTACGCAGACTTTAGTTCAGACTTTAGTCTTGGCCCTCCACAATATTTTATGTATCTCATTTGGCCTCTTGGGAAAAATAATTGCCCAACCCTGATATATGCTCTGTCAGAGGTCTAGTGGAAGTCATACAACATTGAGACATGGCTGACGATGTTAATAAAGGAATTCAATGGATTAACAGCACCGAAACGTAACAATACGTGCACACAGCCATGCTTGTCCCATTTAGACCTATTAGGAACGATTATTAGGGTTGGTGTTGCTATATACAGTATACAGCAAGTTTTTTTTATTCTTTTTTAAAGCATGTATTTTAGAAGGCATTTAAAAAATCGGCCTCATGTCTAAATGGGTTATTGTAGTTCTGACATTTTAATTACTGTATTTTTCAGACTATAAGGTGCACTTATAATTGCGCTTTTTTATCTTCTCTCTTATGTTGACTTCAGTAGCTTCTATTCTGTGTGCCTTATAAGCTGCTGTGCCTTATAGTGTGGAAATTACAGTATGTCTCAGAACATATGGATTATAGCTTTAACGATGGAAGACACAGATTTAGTTAACGATGGAAGACCGGCGTTTACCTTGTTCTCTTTGTCGCCATCGTAACATAGTGACTCCTCCTCTGTTGTCTAACGCAGCACAACGCAACACAGAACGGCACAGAGAGGGGATGTTATACAGGGTTTTAGATGTTATACAGGGTTTTAGATGTTACATTACGACATGGGTGAGGGGGAAGAAGGAGAGAATCGGTTTAAAGGCATCGGAGGTCGGGAATAAAACGGGAAAACGGAGGATGGGGAAAACGGAGGAGAAAAGAGAAGGGAGGAGACAGAGAGGGAGGAGATAGAGAGGGAGGAGATAGCAAAGGAAATGAAAGATAAATTAGTCAGTGCACAGAAACAGACTGAAAGGAAGAGAAGAGAAGAGAAGAGAAGAGAAGAGAAGAGAGAAGAGAAGAGAAGAGAAGAAGAGAAGAGAAGAGAAGAGAAGAGAAGAGAAGAGAAGAGAAGAGAAGAGAAGAGAAGAGAAGAGAAGAGAAGAGAAGAGAAGAGAAGAGAAGAGAAGAGAAGAGCAGAGAAGAGAAGAGAAGAGAAGAGAAGAGAAGAGAAGAGAAGAGAAGAGAAGAGAAGAGAAGAGAAGAGAAGAGAAGAGAAGAGAAGAGAAGAGAAGAGAAGAGGGCACAGGCCTGTAGCGGTGCGAAACGATGATAACATTTAATCAGTAGTAGCACAGCGACTGCTGCATGACTTCATCAATCCATCTATGCTTTTATCTAAGTTGTCGTTCCAATCTCAGAGGTTATGTTTTGTTGTACGACATAACCTGCATCCGATGATATCTCAAACCTTTTGTTTTGACCTATTTTGATGAACAAATCATGTGAATGTCATAAATCTATTTTTACTATGGTCTAAATTCACACAACCAAAGTAAACCCACGGCTTTGCTGCACGGTAGCAGGTCATCCAATGATCCATAGGTCAGCGGTTCGAATCCCGCTTCCTTCCTGTCTACATGTGACCAACTGTCCTTGGGCAACACCCTGAACCGCTATTTGCTCCGAAGTGCTGGTTGCGCCTTGCATGGTTTCTTCCGCAAATGGTGTAAGAGAGTGTGTGTGTGTGTGTGTGTGTGCGCGCGCGTGCGTGCGTGTGTGTGTGAGAGAGAGTATGGGTTGATGCAATGCAAAAACGCTTTGAATAAAAGGCACTATTTAAAACCATCATTTGCCGTGATAGCAATCGGTTATGGTCACTGAGCAGTAGAGCAGAGGTAGTGAATATTATGACAACAGCTATTGTGCAGTATAACTGGGCGGGGCATCATGCATTCACAACTTGCATCGTTTCCGACAAGCGTGTTCACAGAGTATGTGTAGGTTATTCAAGACCCAATGCCAAAAACATAGAAAGTATCTACACTAGAAGTCTAGAAGTCGAAACAAGTCAGGTTTAAGGGTAGCTTAAACCTAGAGAATGCTCATACTGTAGGTTCAAACATTTTGACAAATAACAAATAAGGTTTCTGCTTATTATTAGAGATTAAAGCTATATTTCACCTGTAGTTGAGCTCCGGTGGGACTTGTTTATTATTATAGATTGAAGCTATATTTCACCTGTAGTTGTTTATTATAAGAGATTAAAGCTATATTTCACCTTTAGTTGTTTATTATTAGAGATTAAAGCTATATTTCACCTGTAGTTGTTTATTATTAGAGATTAAAGCTATATTTCACCTGTAGTTGTTTATTATTAGAGATTAAAGCTATATCTCACCTGTAGTTATTATTATTAGAGATTAAAGCTATATTTCACCTGTAGTTATTATTATTAGAGATTAAAGCTATATCTCACCTGTAGTTGTTTATTATTAGAGATTAAAGCTATATTTCACCTGTAGTTGTTTATTATTAGAGATTAAAGCTATATCTCACCTGTAGTTGTTTATTATTAGAGATTAAAGCTATATTTCACCTGTAGTTGTTTATTATTAGAGATTAAAGCTATATTTCACCTGTAGTTGTTTATTATTAGAGATTAAAGCTATATCTCACCTGTAGTTGTTTATTATTAGAGATTAAAGCTATATTTCACCTGTAGTTGTTTATTATTAGAGATTAAAGCTATATCTCACCTGTAGTTGAGCTCCGGTGGGACTTGACGGCCGCATGCTGGATCCAGCCTCCTCATTGGCTGCGCTGCCCTCCTTAAAAGCCTTCTTATTGGCCAGCATCTTGGCCTGCTGGTTCTTGGCTGCCTGAGTGCTCACTGATTGGAGGAGCTGAAACAAAGGATAAACGTCTTCATTAATGTCCATCACATGATACTGATGTCATTACACTCTACTTCCATCTGAAAAATAACTTCATTAAGTGTCAAATACATTTCATTGTGAACCAAAGGTTGGGTTGTAGGTCTGCTATTTTTGAAAAATCATGAAAATGATTGGCACAAATCTTTGAATAGAAGCAAACATTTTTAATTCATCACTGACACTGGAACATAGATTTTTCAGAGAAACTAAATTAGTGTCAGGAACTAGAATCTAGCGTCAGAAACTAGAATCTAGCGTCAGAAACTAGAATCTAGCGTCAGAAACTAGAATCTAGCGTCAGAAACTAGGATCTAGCGTCAGAATCTAGAATCTAGCGTCAGAAACTAGAATCTAGCGTCAGAAACTAGAATCTAGTGTCAGAAACTAGAATCTAGCGTCAGAAACAAGAATCTAGCATCAGAAACTAGAATCTAGTGTCAGAAACTAGAATCTAGCGTCAGGAACAAGAATCTAGCATCAGAAACTAGGATCAAGTGTCAGAAACTAGAATCTAGTGTCAGGAACTATAATCTGGTGTCAGGAATTAGAATCAAGTGTCAGGAACTAGAATCTAGCATTGGAAACTAAAATTTAAGATATGACATATGACAGAATATTTAAAGCACTATGCTCACATTAACCATAATAATGACATCCATCCACATCAGGCTTTACAAGATTTGAGTCACATTTTCACAATTTTTCAAAAATGGCAGAACTTCAAGCTCATATCGCGCCACCCGGTGGCACGATATGAGCTTGTATGTGTGCTATTTTCCAACAGCTAAAATGCCAAAAATGCGTTTTACAGTACAGAAAATGGTTTAATTTCACTACATACTGTATGCATTGCAACCACATCCCACAACACATCCACTACCTTGGTGATAGTGCCCACAGCTTTGATGCGTCCCTCCCTGAACGGTGCCATGTCTTTATTCCGACCTCCCATTGTTGCGAACTCCCGTTGTTCCGAAACTAGGAGACGCAAAACTCTACCCTTCTCCAACCGTAACCCTAAGAGACTAAACCCCCGACCCTCCACCTAACCTCACAGACCGTCATCAAACATGCCTAAACCCTTCTCTAACCCTCATCCTCACCATAACCACATCAAGCAGGTCGCAGCTGATAGTGGATTTCATCCTCACCATAACCACATCAAGCAGGTCGCAGCTGATAGTGGATTTCATCCTCACCATAACCACATCAAGCAGGTCGCAGCTGATAGTGGATTTCATCCTCACCATAACCACATCAAGCAGGTCGCAGCTGATAGTGGATTTCATCCTCACCATAACCACATCAAGCAGGTCGCAGCTGATAGTGGATTTCCAGAGCATGTTGGGACTAATGGGAGTTCTGATCTATGGGACTTCAGAACTTAGATCAGTCCCTCCCTAAAGACCAGTCTCTGGTCACAGTACAGATACTGTACCTTAGTGATAGTTCCTACTGCCTTGGTCCTTCCCTCCCTAAAGACCAGTCTCTGGTCACAGTGCAGATACTCGGGGGTCTTGATGAAGCGGAAGTGGACCGTAGCCTTGTCTCCGGTCCGTAAACAGTCTCTGTTCATGGTGAGGATGGTAGCGGTCTGCCGGATGCTGCCACAGTGGACTGAGGACACAAACACAACATGGTCAGGATGGTAGCGGTCTGATGGAGGACAGAAACACAACATGGTCAGGATGGTAGCGGTCTGCCGGATGCTGAGGACAGAAACACAACATGGTCAGGATGGTAGCGGTCTGCCGGATGCTGAGGACAGAAACACAACATGGTCAGGATGGTAGCGGTCTGATGGATGCTGAGGACAGAAACACAACATGGTCAGGATGGTAGCGGTCTGATGGATGCTGAGGACAGAAACACAACATGGTCAGGATGGTAGCGGTCTGATGGATGCTGAGGACAGAAACACAACATGGTCAGGATGGTAGCGGTCTGCCGGATGCTGCCACAGTGGACTGAGGACAGAAACACAACATGGTCAGGATGGTAGCGGTCTGATGGATGCTGAGGACAGAAACACAACATGGTCAGGATGGTAGCGGTCTGATGGATGCTGAGGACAGAAACACAACATGGTCAGGATGGTAGCGGTCTGATGGATGCTGAGGACAGAAACACAACATGGTCAGGATGGTAGCGGTCTGCCGGATGCTGCTACAGTGGACTGAGGACAAAAAACGCAACACAACGCAACACAAAATGGACACTTAGAAAGCGTTTTCTATTTGGGAAAATCAGTGGTTCTACAGTGTAGAGTGGGACCTTTTTTAAAATAATATAGTGGCCCAGTTATCTTGTATGTAAGCTATAAAAAAGTTTGGAGCTACTAAAATACCAGCATTAAAATATATAAAAGACAACCTGCAGCAATGCAAACCGTATTGGACGGAGGGGGACCTCAGTGTGAAATATAGAGACGTAGGGGGACGGAGAGGGACCTCAGTGTGAAATATAGAGACGTAGGGGGACGGAGAGGGACCTCAGTGTGAAATATAGAGAGGGGGCATCTGTGACAAAAATCAAGGACATTATGTACAGTATCATGTCACAGGAATCAAGGTAGACACCAATATGGGAAGTTGGTTAACCAGATGTAACTCTGAGAGCATAAACATGAAACCAAATGGACCCTTGCGGGTCCATTTGGTTTCATGTTTACACTCTCAAGAGTTAACATTACATTCTTTGAATTAGCCAGAGAATGTAAAAGAATGGTCATTTTTGATCTGTTTGCCTGTTTTGTTTGTGAAATCCAGCCTGGAATTGTGGACAAAAGCAAAAGAAATCTTTAGTTTTGGGTCTGTGGGGCTAAAATGTCATCAAATGGTGGCAAATAAATTGGGTCTCTTGTGTCAACTCTTACTTTTATCTTGAAAATTAAATTTTATACAGACTTTAGATCGGCCTTTAGTCTTGGCCCTACACAATATTTTATGTATCTCATTTGGGCCCTTGGGAAATTGCCCAGCCCTGCTCTAACCCATGGCCTGGTATCGAGGTGATACGGTGGTGGGGTGATGGAGTGTGTATGGTGGTGATATGGTGGTGGGGTGATGGAGTGTGTATGGTGGTGATATGGTGGTGGGGTGATGGAGTGTGTATCATGGTGATATGGTGGGGTGATGGAGTGCGTATTGAGGTGATATGGTGGGGTGATGGTGTGTGTATACTAACCCATGGCCTGGTATCGTGGTGATATGGTGGTAGGGTGATAGTGTGTGTGTATACTAACCCATGGCCTGGTATCGAGGAGATATCGTAGTAGGGTGATGGAGGTGATATGGTAGTAGGGTGATAGTGTGTGTATACTAACCCATGGCCTGGTATCGTGGTGATATCGTAGTGGGGTGATGGAGGTGATATGGTGGTGGGGTGATATGATGTGTATAGTATACTAACCCATGGCCTGGTATCGTGGTGATATGGTGGTAGGGTGATAGTGTGTGTGTATACTAACCCATGGCCTGGTATCGAGGTGATATCGTAGTAGGGTGATGGAGGTGATATGGTAGTAGGGTGATAGTGTGTGTATACTAACCCATGGCCTGGTATCGTGGTGATATCGTAGTAGGGTGATGGAGGTGATATCGTAGTGGGGTGATAGTGTGTGTATACTAACCCATGGCCTGGTATCGTGGTGATATCGTAGTAGGGTGATAGTGTGTGTATACTAACCCATGGCCTGGTATCGAGGTGATATGGTAGTAGGGTGATAGTGTGTGTATACTAACCCATGGCCTGGTATCGTGGTGATATCGTAGTGGGGTGATGGAGGTGATATGGTGGTGAGGTGATGGAGTGTGTATGGTGGTTGTGGTGAGGTGGTGGGGTGATATGGTGTGTGTATACTAACCCATGGCCTGGTATCGTGGTGATATCGTAGTAGGGTGATGGAGCACCAGGATCTCAGCTTCAAACTCCCAGGTTGCCTGAGGCGTGAGCTTGGGGGAGATCATCACCATCCCTTTCCTAATGGAGGAGCGTTTGATCTGAGAGAGAGAGAGGAGGTTGATTACAAACACTTCAAGGGGAATTCATTTCCAACCATCTTCTTCAACATTCTAATATGTCATTAATATACCTTAGAGATGTTGTGTGGACATGATAAAAAAAGTTCCTCCCCATTCTGTGTTTCCAAGAAATGCAGGTCTGAAAAATCATGGACATGGTGAAGTTGTGTTCCACCATGTTAATGATTTTTGTTTTAGGACCACTTTTTTCTGAGAGTGTACAAATGGACCCGCGAGGGAATTTCCCTTTAAGTCAAAAACTAACAAGGGCATACGGAAGATGACAATAAAAATTAAAAATGTTATAATAACAGCCAAGTGTCTGTGTTGACACTAGGCATCCTGTATTTTACCCTCATCCCCTCTAAATAAAATAAAAATGCTAAGAATAAATGAGAATGGAAATGCTCAAGGAAGAGCTAACACCAGCTCACACTCTGACAATATATAGATTCTACAAAAAATTAGTCTTGGGCGGTATTGATTTTTTATTATAGGTATTGATAACATGTTAATTAGCTCGATATTACCGTTATCAACCACGAGATGGCAATGGTGTACAATCAGATTCGACATGTTCCACCAGTCACCTAGTTCTCAGAATTGCGACATTGAGGGGTCAGAAGCTCTGCTGTTCAAGCAGCCTAAATAGGGACAAACTGGAGTTGGAAATACATTGTTTCCAAAAAGCCTGGCCCAAATAAGGGCTATTTTAGGCATGTGTGTAACATGAAAATTGTTTGTATAGTTATGACAGAGTTACTATTAAAAGTCTCATTGCTCATATTTTAATAGAATACAGTAAAATGTTGGTATTCGATATTTTTTATAGACCGATAGAGATATTACTCAGCATTGATTCCCAATATCGCAATAAACGGTAATACCGGTATATTGCCCAACACTACAAAACATTCGCTTTGTAAGAACATATACTATTTACAGATTTACACTGCATTTTCACGATTTACCCCAAAATATCAGGTGTGCAGATGTTCACGTTGCCATTTTTCAATAAAACACCAGAATGTACAGAATAAATTCATTCTTTCATTCATTGTTACATAAATGATCAACACGTCACCAAAAAGAAAACACAAGCACATCCTGCACCATCCATGCAGTCAGTCATCACACAAAACGGGGGCGGATCTAGGCATGGGCATGGGCATGGGGGGGCAATGCCCCCCTAAATGCCCTGACTGCCCCACCAAACGATGATGGCATGCAAATCAACCCAAACTTCAAAGATATTTCAAAATGAATGTGCTTGCAGTATAATTAAAATGATGTGAATTGTGAAACACTCCTACTGCTACTAACTAACTACAGCTGTGTCACCACTAAACCAACAGCATTTCATCATTGAAAACAGAAAACTCTCTGAGTCAGACCTTTAGCTTTATGCATGCTGCGTGTCTGTTGCAACTTCAACAACAACTGATGTTATTATTGATGCTTTACTTGACTAATAAAAGTCCTGGAACTGAAAATGGTACGGGTGCCTATGAAGCCGCCCAGGGGCGGATGTAACATGTCCCATTTGGGAGGGCAAGAGAACATGTTGGAGGGGCAAGAGAAAATTTTATGGGGGCGGCTTCATCACCCGTGTCGCTTCGCGCCACGGGCGATGAAGCCGCACCCATACCATTTTCAGTTCCAGGACTGAAAATGGAAACACAGAACCAGTGTTGTTCTAGTCTGCGATTTTTAATTTTAGTTTCAGTTTTAGTCCACTTTTAATCACCGGTTTTAGTTTTTATCCTATTTAGTCTAACTCGTCCTTTTTTTATTTAGTCTAGTTTTAGTCGACGAAAAGTAAATCATTTTAGTTTTTATTTTAGTCCATGAAACCATGATTTTATTAGTTTAGTTTTAGTCAACAAAAACTATTGTCATTTTAGTCTAGTTTTAGTCTGACAATTTAGTCTCCAATTGGTTCCAATATATCATTTAACTGGGGATCTCCTGGAATTTCCTGAAGGACCCCTGGGATCCAGAGTGTGTACAAGTGGAACCAAATGGACCCGCTAGTATTCATTTGTTTCACAAAAAGGTCCCAAAAGAAAAATCACTGGAGAAACATTGTGAAACACAACTTGATGTCATCAAATTGTGTTTCACCATGCTAATTTTTTTCAGACCTCCATTTCTAGGGAACACAGAATGGGGGGGGGGGGGTTATCATGTCCACACAACATCTCTAAGGTATAATAATGGCACTCCCCTTTAAAGACAGGGTATCATGCTAATATCAACTTTTTCTCATTTTAACTATGACAAAGTTGTGATAACATTCGAAAATGCAAACATATGGCTATATAAAGCCGTTTCTATGCTGTATCGGGTCGGAGTGACACTCTTCTGAAAAACCCCTCCCACCAGCTCGGAAAGGCCCGAGCCAAAACAGCGCGTCACCAGTAGAACACGCTGACGTCACACCTCTAGGAACACATAGGAACACATGTTAAAAACTCCTCGGAATTCCATTATTTTAGCGTCATGTTAATGAAGTAAATAAAAATCTTTTTTGGTTAGCATGGCCAGGGACCGCTATACTATGCACTCGAGATTTTTTGTAAATAATCCGCCAGCCGTTTTTGCATTATCTACGGGGAAACACGGCTGTGCACGGCTCGCATTTCTACACAGGCTTGGGGGGCGTGTCTTTCTTGAGTCACTGTATCCAACCTCCGGGCTGGTTCCAGCGGGCCACGCTTGCTAGCCTGCCCATGAAGAGATTACGTCCCTTGGGCAGGCTAGTGAGGTTTACTCGGTGTCGGTATGGGGGGAAATAGACAGAGTTGCGATATTGAGGGGGCAGAAAATAGTCTGGTTACGTGGTTCATGTACTTGCGCGAGCCCATAGACTTATTGTATGTAGTAACTTCTTCCTGTTCTCTCCCCAGCTAGTTATCTATATAACGTAATATAGGCTATAATATAAAAAATAGCTCTTTAATGTGAGCAAGGCGGGGAGTTATAATCAGTAATATTGTTATAACCAGAATTATTTCGACCAGATGTAAACCATATGGCATAATGACGGTCGTATTGCAGTATAAATAAAGCCTCTGTATAGCCTGGCTCAGCCCTGAATCAGCACCGTAAAAATACTACCTTATTTTTTCTTTGTGATTCAAGTAAATAATGAAGTGAGACGAGTGAAACAGAATGGCAGTCCGTTTCACTTCATTGAGGTATAGCCTCTGTATTCAACAATGAGAACAATCAACCATTATTATTGAGCGTCATTCGGAATCTGAATATTAGAAGAACATTAGCTCCGTCGGAACCCCACTCTCTGCTCCGTCCCTCCGCTCCCATCTCTAGTTCAACTTCTTAGATACAAGAAATAATAATCACACCGCTGCCGTGGGATCGTCCAGTAATAATACTAGTAATAATAACAGAAAATAACTTTAACGCCAAACACATGGGTTTGGTCATTGCATCCACTGCTGCTGGACTGCCGTTATACATGTACCCGGACATGATGTAGCATTTTAGCTATCCCCCCATATGCCAACACACATTTTCACTAAATATCCCGGTAATTCACATCGATAATTAAAAATAATACTCTCTATGTTGGCCCGGGGGGCTAGAATTGTCCGCGTTGCCGGGAGAAGACCAAAAACAGTTTCAAAAAGGAAAAGAATAGATGCAATGATTCAGCCCGGTTGGAAGTCAAAGCTAGTTAGCTAGCTTCCTTGGGCTAATGCAACCAGCCCTGCACTGCCTGAGCTGGATAGCATAGCATAGCATAGCAGGCTATCATACTACTATGCTATGCTATGCTACAGTGGATAACTTTAGCCGGAAGCTGAGCTGCAGGAAGGACCTGCTCGCCGGAGTTGGCCGAGTGTACCACTGCAGACGTCACGCAATGGCACGTTCGGCTCTTTTCCCGAATGCAACAGCTTTTCAGAGAAGCAGGGGGGGCGCTCAACTTCTTTCTTCAACTCTGCCTATATATTGTATTTTTTCTGAAACGACTTTTTTTCTGGACATCTTTAGGGGGTCATTGATAGATATGCGTCATTAGTTTTTAAAGGAAATATCCGTGATACCTACTCTTTAAATAGGCTAAACTAGCATTCCAACTGAATTTTGAAACCATAGTTTCCCCACCAGCAATGTGTAATATAATGTGTGTTCAATTCATTCAATGTCAAAACACGATCTCAAGTTGTGTGCCAAACTAAGTTATAATAATAATAATAATAATATCTGGGACTTATAGAGCGCTTTTCAAAATACCCAAAGACGCTTTACATGTGTGGGGCTGGTAGGGTGGGGCGAGGGGGAGCAAAAGAGACAACTTTATTATAGTAAAAATAAAAGAAATAAAAACATTACAAGAGACAGCCAACTACATGTCAACTCGGGAATGCCTTCCTGAACAAGTGGGTCTTCAGCACGGATTTGAAGGATGAGAGTGTGGGAGCATCACGGATTTGTTTGGGGAGACCATTCCAGAGGGTGGGGGCGGCCACCGAGAACGCCCTATCTCCCCAGGTCTTTAGTTTGACTTTCTTGGGGACCACAAGCAAGCCTGCACCACTGGACCTGAGGGAGCGAGAAGGGGCGTGTGGGCGTTGTGGGCAGGTCTGATCTATCTATTAGAAGAGTTGCGACATTGATGGGGCAGAAAACAGCCTGGTCACGTGGTTCATGTACTCGCACGAGCCCATAGACTCCAATGCATTCCGTAACTTTCGGTTGTCCCTTTTTGTTGTCTCTTCTCAATAGAAGTCTATGTATGAGCCTCCATTGGACTGACCCATGAAGTGAACGGAGTTTGCGTGAATCGGTCTATAATCTATTCCGCTTTGCGTTGCTAACATTAAGCTAACACTGTCACTCAACAACACAACGTTGATGTAACGTTACATTCTACAACCAGCAGCATACTCTGCTGATTGCTTTGTGCTAAATCCTGAGGTGTCTCTTCAGGTTTGTAATCTAGCTCTCATCTTCACTGGAAATGCTGTAGCCCCATCACTGTAAAATGATGGAGTTAAACAACAAGTTGCTTAACAACAAACAACAACAAGTGTGAGCATGCAGGTCCATTTGGTTTCATTTTTACGCTCTCAAAGAGTTACATCAAGTCTCCACCAGTTAGCCGGGGACCACCTGGAACCCTCTCAAGGACTACTGCATGGTGGTCCCGTACCACTGCTGTATACGGCATTTTCAGCGAAGATGAGACGTCGCACAACGGCGCTAGTTGTGAACAAGCATTCAGTATTGTCCCTGTCTACATCGATTTAGCGAAAATATTTCCATAAATCTTCTCTTCTCTTTGTCCCAATCCCGTGCAAAGCGTGCTGTTTTGTGTGAAAGGATTCGACCATAAAGTATGAGTAAAATCTCTGTCGCGTGTCTTATAGTTTTGTTAGTTGCAGAGCCTTCTTGCTGCTGCTGCTGCGCTCAGTGCGGAGCACCAGAAAGAGGAGGAGGAGGAGGATTTGTGGAGGGAGGGTGTGTTCGGTTACAGCCACGCTGAAGTGATCACAATGCCTAGTATATACAAAGTGATAGGTGTCTGTGCTCCCGGACAGCCCCGACGTACACCTCCGAACACAACGTAACTTCATAGCAAAATACTCCGCAAGAAGAGATACGATTATTATAACAATATATTTCGTGTCGTCTTCGTTCGTGAACGAAAATGACAATAGATTTTTAGATTAGTTTTTATTTTGTCAACTACATTTTCGTCTAGTATTTATTAGTCAACGAAATTGCATATTAATTTAGTCCCAGTTATTGTTTATACACATGTTTTTCGTTTAGTCTAGTCTCGTTTTCGTCCCGCGAAAAATGGTCGTTGACGAACACATTTCGTTTTAGTTTTCGTTGACGAGAACAACTATGCACAGAACCAACCTTTTTGAGTGCGAAGGATGCGGTCTGTCCTCCGCGGACCTCCCTGACAGGCATCCTCTTACGGTGGATGGACTTGACAGCGATGGGGATGAAGGTTCCCAGAGGATCTGGTCCTAACAGGAGCGTATCGTTGAGGCGGATCAACCCCCGTAACGTCGTACCGGACACCACTGTCCCCACGCCCTGGAAGACATCACAACACACACCATACATTTAACGTTGTAGAGGACACCACTGTCCCCACGCCCTGGAAGACAACACAACACAACACACACCATACATTTAACGTTGTAGAGGACACCACTGTCCCCACGCCCTGGAAGGAACACATACAGGTACCATACATTTAACGTTGTAGCGGACACCACTGTCCCCACGCCCTGCAAGACAACACATTACCATACATTTAACGTTGTAGAGGACACCACTGTCCCCACGCCCTGCAAGGCAACACATACCATACATTTAACGTTGTAGAGGACACCACTGTCCCCACGCCCTGCAAGGCAACACATACCATACATTTAACGTTGTAGAGGACACCACTGTCCCCACGCCCTGCAAGACAACACAACACACACCATACATTTAACGTTGTAGAGGACACCACTGTCCCCACGCCCTGCAAGACAACACATACCATACATTTAACGTTGTACCGGACACCACTGTCCCCACGCCCTGCAAGACAACACATTACCATACATTTAACGTTGTAGAGGACACCACTGTCCCCACGCCCTGCAAGACAACACATTACCATACATTTAACGTTGTAGAGGACACCACTGTCCCCACGCCCTGCAAGACAACACATTTATACCATACATTTAACGTTGTAGAGGACACCACTGTCCCCACGCCCTGCAAGACAACACATACCATACATTTAACGTTGTAGAGGACACCACTGTCCCCACGCCCTGCAAGGAACACATTACCATACATTTAACGTTGTAGAGGACACCACTGTTCCCACGCCCTGGAAGACAACACATATAGGTACCATACATTTAACGTTGTAGAGGACACCACTGTCCCCACGCCCTGGAAGACAACACATATAGGTACCATACATTTAACGTTGTAGAGGACACCACTGTCCCCACGCCCTGGAAGACAACACATTCATAGCATACATTTAACGTTGTAGAGGACACCACTGTCCCCACGCCCTGCAAGGAACACATTACCATACATTTAACGTTGTAGAGGACACCACTGTCCCCACGCCCTGCAAGACAACACATACAGGTACCATACATTTAACGTTGTAGAGGACACCACTGTCCCCACGCCCTGGAAGACAACACATACAGGTACCATACATTTAACGTTGTAGAGGACACCACTGTCCCCACGCCCTGGAAGACAACACATACAGGTACCATACATTTAACGTTGTAGAGGACACCACTGTCCCACGCCCTGGAAGACAACACATTCATAGCATACATTTAACGTTGTAGAGGACACCACTGTCCCCACGCCCTGCAAGACAACACATTTATACCATACATTTAACGTTGTAGAGGACACCACTGTCCCCACGCCCTGCAAGACAACACATACCATACATTTAACGTTGTAGAGGACACCACTGTCCCCACGCCCTGCAAGGCAACACATTACCATACATTTAACGTTGTAGAGGACACCACTGTCCCCACGCCCTGCAAGACAACACATTACCATACATTTAACGTTGTAGAGGACACCACTGTCCCCACGCCCTGCAAGGCAACACATTACCATACATTTAACGTTGTAGAGGACACCACTGTCCCCACGCCCTGCAAGGCAACACATACCATCAGGAGGTTCTAGAGGACGCTGTAGGAGGTTCTAGAGGTTCTAGACTACAGGTACTTACCGGTACTGAATAGGTGTCATCTATCTGGAACTCAGCAGGTTCCTCATCGCTGTAGGAGGTTCTAGAGGACAGCAGGTTGAGGAACATCTTCAACAGGTCCATGTTCTCTCCTGTGACGTTGGAGATCTGGAAGATTGGACACATCCTGGAGAGAGAGAGAGGAGAGGAGAGGGATGTTCATTACACTGGTACACACACACAGAGGAGGGGGATGTTCATTACACTGGTACACACAGAGAGGAGAGGGATGTTCATTACACTGGTACACACACAGATTGGACACATCCTGGAGAGAGAGAGAGAAGAGGAGAGGGATGTTCATTACACTGGTACACACACACACGCGCGCGCACGCACGCACGCACGCACACACGCTAAACCTGGCTTCCCCCCATCGTTTTTCCTTGTACAGCACACAAAATCCAGTGTTTTGCTTTAGATGTTTAATTTGCTTTTAATTGCCTTGCTAGAGTTAGTTGATGGTACACAAAGTCCACATTGAATGAGGTCTGTTATTGTCTTGAGTTACACCATGTAACAGAGAAAGAACAGCCACAGACTGACCCCACTCCAAGAGAAGACCCACTATGCTCCTACTGTACACTAAGGCAGGGATTTTCAACAGGTGGTCCGGGGACCACCAGTGGTCCTTGAGATGGTTCCAGGTGGACCCCAGCTAAGTTGTTTAACCAAATGTAACTCTTGAGAACGTAAAAATGAAACCAAATGGACCCTGGCGGGTCCATTTGGTTTCATTTTTACACTCTCAAGAGTTAAAATATTCATCATGCGAATTAGCCCAAATCTACACAACTAGAAGATTAACGGTCATGGACAGAAGCAAAAGAAATCTGTGGGGCTAAAATGTCATCAACTGGTGGTCCGTGGCTCAAATGCTGAATAAATGGTGGGCCCTGGGATGAAAAAGGTTCAAACCCCCTGCACTAAGGGCTTCATTTTCGTTACCGCTAAACCCCTTATCCCCTAACTTCTTTGCCTTTTTAAACTATTAAAAAAAAAAAACATTTTTCAGTAGTTTAGATGGCCAGTCTACAAGCTCACAATGTGTTAATAGATTGACATGTTGAAACATTCCAAAAAGTTTTTCAAAATAGTAAAAACAAAATGAGCATAAAATTAGCATGTAATGAAAATGGAGCCCTAAATATTGTTGAAACAGAGCTACACTATATACCAAGACATCAGACACATACTGTACTTCCCACAAATTACACACACTCAATGTGAGTTTGAAACTATGACCAACTATGCATAATCTGTCCTGAAGTACAAAATAATTAATCATGTTTGTTTATAGAGAAAAAAAAGCATGTATAAAACAATGTAATGTTACATAACTGTTTACAAAACTCTGTACCCCGCTCCAACTGCATATATTTGTACCCATTTTTTATTATTATTTTTTTTTTTTCGTGACACTTGCTTTGTCGATGTAAACGATTGTTTTCTCATGCCAGTAAAGCTCTTTGGATTGAATTGAGTCGTGGAGGTGGAATATTTTTTTCCAAACACAAACAATGTGTTAAATCTCACCCTCCTACTGTATCTGCATTTCTTTGAAATTTCTCTCTAAATGTTGCCAGGTGTTCACTCATCCTCTCCTATTTGTGTCATATAATCCAGCTGTTCACTCATCCTCTCATATTTGTGTCATATAATCCAGCTGTTCACTCATCCTCTCATATTTGTGTCATATAATCCCATAAGGGATGAGCCACAAGGTGGCAAGACACTTAAATAAAACAATTCATTCATGCATTCATTCATTCATCCTCTCACCTCTCAGAGCTGAAGTTAGATGCTGTAATGATGACGTCATTCATTCATTCATTCATTCATTCATTCATTCATTCATTCATTCATTCATTCATCCTCTCACCTCTCAGAGCTGAAGTTAGATGCTGTAACGATGACGTCATTCATTCATTCATTCATTCATTCATTCATTCATTCATTCATTCATTCATTCATCCTCTCACCTCTCAGAGCTGAAGTTAGATGCTGTAACGATGACGTCATTCATTCATTCATTCATTCATTCATTCATTCATTCATTCATTCATTCATTCATTCTCTCACCTCTCAGAGCTGAAGTTAGATGCTGTAACGATGACGTCGTCGTGGTTCTGGACTAGAACAGGGATCTTTCTGCAGCCTGGAGACTTTAATAACCTCTGTAATAACTTCAATGTTTCTGTGTGGAGATGCACGCATACACGCACGCACGCGCACACACACACACACACACACACACACACACACACACACACACACACACACACACACACACACACACACACACACACACACACACTTACTGTCTGCCAATAAACAAACAACAATAACAACAATAAAACTGCTTTCTGTCTAAATAATTTTAATTTTTCAGTCTATTCTTTTTCATCATGCAGATTTTTGCTTAGTGGTGGCTCTGAACTCATTAAAAAGGTATTGCAGACGTTGCAAACATTCTAAATAAAATAAATAAAAATATTAAATTGATTCAGTGGTGTTTCCATTTATCTACGACCTGAACACGCCTGATTACTTCCCATTGTTACTACAAAAAACAAGTGCTTCATTCACTGGAGACATTATGTAAAATATTAACCTAGACGCAGTTTCATTATATACACAATTTCAACTTCATATGCGTTCATTAGGCTGCCGCTTAATTGTTAGGATTTTGGTGACAATAGCAATTAATGGCCTTGAATAGAATGTATATTTTCTACTACTGCAGTAGTAGTTACAATCTGTGAAGGTATATAATGAGTTCATCCAGTGTCTGATTACATATCTGTGTCATATTTACATGTTGGATGGAGTGTTGTTGTAACTGCATTTGTATTTAGTTGTTTGCAGTGTTTATTTAACCGACTGAACATTACAGTTCCTAACAACTGCAGCTTGATGGATCATGGAGTACTATCTCAGATATGATCACAAATATGCTTTTGTGAACATTCTCTGTGAAATAATACCTTTGGGATGTGTGGAACAGAGTGCTATATTTATGGATGTCAGTCTTCAGATCTTCAAGTTAGGTAAAATGTCATTCTCACCCTTCTCTCATGACCAGTGTTGGTCAATATTACTTAGGAAAGTAACTTCTTTACTTTACTCGTTACTCCTTAGACAAAGTAATATCATTACTTTACTTATTACTGGAATCGAAGAGTAATATATTACATATTACAGTATCACTTTCCCAAGTTCTCAACACCGCCTTTGAAAAAATAGACCTGTACAATATAATCTGTTTCGCGAGCTCTTTTTAGAACTGAATCCAATTTATTGGAATAATAATAGTCTCCAATCCCACAAACTGCACCTGAAAACAAAGCCAACAAAATCTGTCTCTTTGGCTTTTTAAACTTTTTCACAATTGTTTTCAAAGACAGTTGAGGTCTTGTATTTAAAAATAAAATACAAAATGAAGCAGCAAGCGATTTGTAGTGTACATAACTGTGTACAGGATGCAGCATGTGGACTGGATCTACAATCTAGTGCACATCTCTGTTGTTACAGTACCTGTCGATAGCTTGTAAATCTGTTCTATTTTTGCATGCAACAACAAGGTCATTTTAAAAAAGTAACTTGGCGTTACTTGCAAAGTAATGCGTTACTTATTACCCATTTTTGCAGAGTAATCTCGTTACTTTACTTTTTGGAGCAAAAGTAATAATATTACAGTAATATGTAATCTAAAATTAGTTACTGCCCAACACTGCTCATGACTGAACGATCATTAATGTATCGCTGCTCTCATAACTAATAACTGCATCAGTTTCCCATTGTGGGTGACATACAGGAAATCAATATTATATCTGTCAAATATGTTTAGGGTGACATGACAGAGAACCCAGCTGCCTCGCTAGTCTAGTGGACTGCAGCTCCGACTCGTAATCCATGCACCTCTGCTCAGCGAGTTTGAATCCTGCTGCTGCCATTTTTTTCAACAGCAGTCTTTATATTTTTTCTAATATAATTAAGGTTAAGTTCAGGCATAGTTTTACTGAGGTTATATTTGTGGTATAAGATTTCAGTGTTTTGTATCTTAAATATTATGCATGACTACAATACAGAGAATGGTTGCATTCGCCGTCTTTGTTGAAGAAGAGTCTATTTATGTCTGAGATAACTAATCTTACTTATCTTTCATAGTGGTTTAAACCCTGTGGAAATGTTGTATTTAGTCTTAAAATCCATTGTTTTTCTGCAAACTTCCTCTTTCTCTGTCCATGTTTGATTGCATTCCAGTCCACACACTTCCATTGCCCCAATTCCATGTCCAATAAAATGCTGTACTATTAGCGACATCTCCTTAGCATTTTTATGCTATATCTATGCTGGTTAAGTCTGTCTGCTATTGTGTTTCTGGTTTCCCCTACATATTGTAGATTACATTTGTTACATGTGATTAGATAGACACAGTTTTTGTGGTTGCTGTTGTGTTTTGTTTGAGTCCTATCATGGTGTTCGATCTATTTTTCACCAGTAGTTTGGGTTTAAACGTTAAAGTAATCTGGTCATAGTTTTACTGAGGTTATGTTTAGGGTTAGGTATAGCCTGGATCATGTCAAACTCTCCACAAAGGAGAGTCTGGGACTCTCTGATTGGAATCTCTTTACCGTGACGTAGGTTGCCTGTTTGACAGACAGATTCCTCTAACCAATCATTAGCCATCAGTGCACCAATCAGGAGATGTGAGGTAGGATTACTCAAACGCAGCCATTTGATTGGTCTCCAACTTTGAAAATCAACAACTGGGTGAGTGAGTTCTTTGTAATGAGAGTCAACGGGTGACCAGACACCAGACACAGATGGAAGCACAACGTTGTGATGACGTAGCTGGGGCGGGCGGGGCCAGGCTATGGTAGGTATAGTTTTACTGAGGTTATGTTTAGGGTTACATATAGTTTTACTGAGGTTAGGGTTACATATAGTTTTACTGTTATGTTTAGGGTTACATATAGTTTTTCTGAGGTTATGTTTAGGGTTACATATAGTTTTACTAAGGTCATGTTTAGGGTTAGGGTTACATATAGTTTTACTGAGGTTAGGGTTACATATAGTTTTACTGTTATGTTTAGGGTTACATATAGTTTTACTAAGGTCATGTTTAGGGTTACATATAGTTTTACTAAGGTCATGTTTAGGGTTAGGGTTACATATATGTAACCCTAACCCTAAACATGACCTCAGTAAAACTATGTATAGTTTTACTGAGGTCATGTTTAGGGTTAGGGTTACATATAGTTTTACTAAGGTCATGTTTAGGGTTAGGGTTACATATAGTTTTACTAGGGTCATGTTTAGGGTTAGGGTTACATATAGTTTTACTGAGGTCATGTTTAGGGTTAGGGTTCAGCCATACAACTACTTGTGGGCGGTCCAAAGCACAGCGCAGCGCTCCCTACACTGACAACCAATCACAAGCCGTAAAACCAAACCCATCCTAGGAAAAAAATCATCTAGCTTACAGTACAACCAGTTAGACATTGCATTTTAATAAAGATGCTACATAACTGCACCATTTACTATTTGCAAGTTGTATCCCAGGAGTGAAGTGTATAATTAATTCAAAGGCCACTCAAACAGCACCAATAATGTAATCTATCAGAATGTTTACCTTGCAGGATGTTTGCTGGACACATGTCTATCTTAGTGACCACTACGAACACAGTAATGTAATCTATCAGAATGTTTACCTTGTAGGATGTTTGCTGGACACATGTCTATCTTAGTGACCACTACGAACACAGTAATGCAGGGGTGCCCAACCTTTTTTGACCCAAGATCTACTTTTCAGCAGCTAACCCCTCCGGGATCTACCAGTCCAGTATCAACATTTCAAACCACACGCATCATTGCCAGCCTGCAGTAACTTCACAACAACACAACACTACTTTGTTTTACCACTTTACTTTATGCCCATATAAGCATAAAGTACAACAGACTTGTCATAAGTAGGCCTACAACAGTACAACAGACTTGTCATAAATAGGCCTACAACAGTACAACATAAGCACAACAGACTTGGTCAAACACTGCCATTGCAAATGCAATTATAATAAGAACAGTTCATTACACGTTGCAGAACAATACTGTTGGCATAATTCACAGAGTGCAGACAACAATCCTCCAAATGAGCTGCTTCGTAGACAGACAGATAGACGCGTGCGCGCACGCACACACACACACACACACATACGAAAATCGCTCTTTTATCTTTTCCACCCCATTTTTTTCCTTTCCCCCCGCATCTCCCGAGATCTACTCGTGATCAGGCCGAGATCTACCGGTAGATCATGGTCCCCACGTTGGGCAGGCCTGCAGTAATGTATCAGAATGTTTACCTTGTAGGATGTTTGCTGGACACATATCTATCTTAGTGACCATTACGAACACAGTAATGTAATCTATCAGAATGTTTACCTTGTAGGATGTTTGCTGGACACATGTCTATCTTAGTGACCACTACGAACACAGTAATGTAATCTATCAGAATGTTTACCTTGTAGGATGTTTGCTGGACACATGTCTATCTTAGTGACCACTACGAACACAGGGACGTTGAGAGCCAGTGCCAGACCCAGGTGCTCTTTGGTCATGCCAACGATGCCCGCGTTGCTGCCAACCTGAAACATACGGAGAAGGAACTTTCTCACAAATAATTGTGTAATAAATGTGTAAACATTTGCATGCCAACAGAACTACAGTCTCAATGTGCCTATTTGAGAGCTGCCAAAGCACTGCCACACAGGGCTGGATCTAGGCATGGGGGGAAGGGGGGAGGGGGGGCATACCATTTTCTCCTGCCCCCCCAGCTGGGAAAATTTACATCCGTGATGAGCATGCAGAAGTCATGTACTCTTACCATGAGCATACAGAAGTCAGGCAGGTGTACTATACTCCTAACATTAGCATACAGAAGTCAGGCAGGTGCCCTAGTGTACTATACTCTTACCATTAGCATACAGAAGTCAGGCAGGTGTACTATACTCTTACCATTAGCATACAGAAGTCAGGCAGGTGTACTATACTCCTAACATTAGCATACAGAAGTCAGGCAGGTGTACTATACTCTTACCATTAGCATACAGAAGTCAGGCAGGTGTACTATACTCTTACCATAAGCATACAGAAATCAGGCAGGTGCCCCGTCATGTACTATACTCTTACCATAAGCATACAGAAATCGGGCAGGTGCCCCGTCATGCCGAACACGGTGGTCTTCAGGTATTTCTCGTGTCCAGCCAGGTCGATGAAGGTGATGACCTTGGAGGACTTCTCACAGATCTTGGTCCAGTCCAGGCTGCCTCCGTGGCTGTCCGGCTTGTTCACCACCTGAACACATGTTTACAGAACATACAACACGTTACGAGTGTAAAAATGAAACCAATTTGGTTCCATGTTTACACTCTCAAGAGTTAAAATATTCATCATGTGAATTATCCCAAGTCTACACAACTAGAGAATGTAGAAGATTAATGGTCATTTTGATCTGTATGTTTGTTTGTTTTGTTTCCTAAATCCAGCCTGGAATTGTGGACAAAAGTAAAGGGTTTAGTTAATGTATTAACAGTGATATTTATCCAGCCGCCTCCTGAGCCTGAACTTTATAGCAGAAGTAGTGTTAAAAATTAAACACTTTAATTTGAAAAATTATCGTTGAAATTTGGGTTGTTTTGCATGCCATCCTGTTTGGTGGAGCAGTCTGGGCATTTAGAGTGGCGTTGCCCCCCCATGCCCATGCCTAGATCCGGTCCTGCACAAACTGCAATTGAGATACATGTAAAATGACTGATTTCCCCATAAATAATCAATCATTTCAGTATCATAACGGCTTCTAAATCAGGTCAACCAGACATACAGTAGAGGCGACTAATGTGCAAGACCTCACTTTTAGACCTAGAAATACGAAAAGATCGTATTTTTCAAACAGCTGTCAACTTTATAACGACAGTTCTGCGATACTTTCTAAGAACACTGATTAGTATTGCCATTACCTGGGGTAGGTGACCCTAATATAAGCTGCGTGTGGATGTGCTCCACAGCACAGCCATGCAAAATAACAACTTTAACCCAGCAGTTTTTGTTGGGGAGAGAGAGAGACTTTTTTGACAGGCGCTTACTACCAGACCACCGCGATTCTGTGTGAAAGTGACCAAATGGCTGAAAAGTCAAAGTCAAGAAACACCTGACTCGATCCCTTAGCTTCCTGCACCAACTGCTAAATACCTTCCCATCCCGCCCAGTCTCTTCTAGCCATGCCTAGCGCCATTTATTTTTGATGCCTTTTTCTATGGCAAGGGTATTTTCACCTGGCTTCAAGAACTGCATCGTCCCGACTCCTCACACCATGCGGTGCGCTGATCATCACTCTCTATCTCCACGTGTCTCTGTCAGTGCTGCCAACTTGGCGCATTTGTCACTATGTTTAGCTTTTTTCCAGACCCCCCTAGCGCCAAATTTATTGAAAAACTCCTGGTGGAAAATCTAGTGCTTTTTTAGTGGCGAGTTGGGTAGAAAACCACTGCTCTAGCTGCTTCTAGTGCATTTTGGAAGTGCCACTAGTGCATTTTAGATTTTGGCAGTAGGCAACACTGGTCTCTGTTACCATCGATTCTGTTAAGGCCTGCCCCGCTGTGGTTCTGATTGGCTAATGCTGGTAGTTACAGAACCGCTTCTTTACTATCATTGGCAGAGATAACCACAAAGCTATGGGGCAGACATACAGTACACGGTTCTGAACATGGCCTTAGCGCATGTTTTTTTTTTTTCTTCCTTTTTTCCCCCAGCAAGCCGGACTTCTGGCACTGTGCCGGAGAACTTTAATCCCTGCGTCTCTCCCTTACCTGTCCCTCCTGGTCGAAGCCCAGGATGTCGTTACCTATGCTGCTGGTCGTTACCTGTCCCTCCTGGTCGAAGCCCAGGATGTCGTTGCCTATGCTGCGGGTCGTTACCTGTCCCTCCTGGTCGAAGCCCAGGATGTCGTTACCCATGCTGCGGGTCGTTACCTGTCCCTCCTGGTCGAAGCCCAGGATGTCGTTACCCATGCTGCTGGTCGTTACCTGTCCCTC
This sequence comes from Benthosema pterotum, assembly GCA_039105355.1. Lineage (NCBI taxonomy): Eukaryota > Metazoa > Chordata > Actinopteri > Myctophiformes > Myctophidae > Benthosema > Benthosema pterotum. The sequence goes on from CM076973.1 coordinate 53,783,917, forward strand.
CTGGTCGAAGCCCAGGATGTCGTTGCTGATAGTTCTTACCTGTCCCTCCTGGTCGAAGCCCAGGATGTCGTTGCTGATAGTTCTTACCTGTCCCTCCTGGTCGAAGCCCAGGATGTCGTTGCTGATAGTTCTTACCTGTCCCTCCTGGTCGAAGCCCAGGATGTCGTTACCCATGCTGCGGGTCGTTACCTGTCCCTCCTGGTCGAAGCCCAGGATGTCGTTTCCCACGCTGCTGGTTCTGCCACTCTCCATCTCGTGTTTGTGCCTGAAGAGTTTCTGTCGGGCGAAGCCGCGTCCGTTGTCCAGTTCTCCATGGGTCAACACCCCCAGCAGGGTGCTCTTACCAGCGTCTACGTTGCCCACGACCGCTACCCTGCATGGGGGAGGGGAGGGGGGAGGGAAAAGGAGAGGAGGGGGAAGAAGAGACAGGATTAAGGCCCTGATACACCTAGGGGTCAGCAACCAGCAACAGGCAACATGATGAGACACATGGCAACAGGCAACATGATGAGACACATGGCAACAGGCAACACCTCCCATTAAAAAGGGGAATTCCACCCATTTTCATTTTTTTTCCTGAAAGTGTACAAATGTGAACCAAATGGACCCGCTAGGGTCCATTTGGTTCACATTTGTACACTCTCAGAAAAAAGGAGCCTTAGTTTGCGTGAGTTGCCACCCAACCCAAAATGTTCATTTAGCGGAATAAAAAAAAAGTTATAAAATCGTTGTTCATTGTTCAGTGCCGTGAAGCAGATCCATGTTTTCAGAAAGGTTTATCTGTGAGAGTCAGACAACCAGGAGTTGATCATTTTCTATAGAAAGGTGAAAAGTCAGTGTTGATAGTTGACGTTGCTTGTTGATGTTGATCAAAACATTGCTGGGTGTATCAGGGCCTTTAGACCTCATATGGAGTTAGAAGGGGCAAGAGGGGTTTTCAAGGTCCCTGAGAGGGTTCCAGGTGGTCCCCAGTTAAGTTGGTTGACCAGATGTAACTCTTGAGAACATAAACATGAAACCAGAATGGACCCTTGCGGGTCCATTCTGTTTGGAAAATGCTAAAATTAAATCTTACAAAAAAAGAAAATAATAATAAAACAATTGCTCCACTTAATTGTAAATAGGATGGGTATGCTTCAGTTAAATGACAGATACTGTGCATCAGAATGCTGATGTAGCACATCTAAAACCCTGACCTCAGAAAGCATCGGTGTGAATGGTTCAGAGACGGGTTGCAACCGTTTCACAAATGCAAAGCATAATTATATATAACTGATTAGGCTATATTAACAATGTGCAACAGTTTAAACTTAGCTCCCAACACATGATATACAGTACAAGCAGTAGCTCTGATATCGTTGACTGTACCGATTTGATTGCACTTGATAAGACACCATACTGTCTTGCATGGAACTTTCGTAATCACATTTACAATTGGGTTACACCCCTCTGTGCACTCAATAAAGTTCAATTTAATCAAATCAAAGTTGGTGTGTGTGTGTTTGTACCAAAAAGACATTTGCATTGAGGGAAAAATGGAGTTATTCTGGTTAGTATGACTGCAAAAAATGCTGTCCTACATATAAGAAAGAAATATATATATTTGAGTGTATTTGAGCAAAATAATCTGTCCGTGGGGTAAGTGAATTGTACTTGGCAAGAATTCTTGTAATAAGAAACATATTCTAAAAACAAGGTTGATAATCTTATACAACTTGCTCTTGGTTAGTATATCCTTCTTAAAGTAAGAGCAATCATACTAGATTTAAGATTGCAACACTTGCTTAGTTCAGAGATTTTTGCAGTGTTCCTGATGTTATAATGTTTATAGTTGTAGCTGTGTGGGTTTGGTTTGTGGTTACACCGATCCCTCTCTCTTCAATTTATTAGCCTTTACGTAAGGATGGTTTGCTGAGCACACATACAGTCACACAACTCCATACATACACAACTCCATACATACACATACACATACACATACACATACAGTCACATATACACATACAGTCACACAACTCAACTCCACCCGGCTTCACATTCATAAAACTATAAAACTATGCACACATACAGTCACACAACTCAACTCCACCCGGCTTCATTCATGCGACATTCATAAAACTATAATATGCACACACCGCAGCTGTTCAGTACAAAGCACTAGAGCATACCTGGGCATTATGCGGCCCGGGGGCCAAATGCGGCCCTTTGGCTGACTCTGACCGGCCCGGGGACCACCAGTGGTCCTTGAGAGAGTTCCCGTTAATTACTGGAAAGTTGTTTCACCAGATGTAACTCTTTGAGAACGTGAAACATGAAAACCAAATGGACCCTTGCGGGTCCATTTGGTTTCATGTTTACGCTCTCAAGAGTTAAAATATTCATCCTCTGAATTAGACCAAAGTCTACACAATCAGAGAATGTAAAAGAATGATCATTTTTTAAATCTCTGTTATCCTGTTTTGTTTGTGAAATCCAGCAAGGTATTGTGGACAAAAACAAAAGAAATATTATTTATCTTGAAATTAAATTAATATTACACAGACTTTAGTTCAGCCTTTAGTCTTGGCTGCCCCTTGGGAAAAATAAGGACACGTGGGACCTGAAACATGTCCCCCCCCCCCACACACACACACACACACACACTTGGGGGGGGGGGGGGGGGGCTTTTATAAGTCAAGTAAAGCATCAATAACTAGAAAAGTGCCCTTCTGGGCACAGGTCTCCACCAGGCCAGTTCAGGTTGTGGCCTCCTGGTGGCGCTATAATATGCCAATGTTAAAAGGGTTCCATTTCTTCGTATGACTTTAGCATTTAGATGATTTGAGGCATTTTGTCCAAAAATGTGTTTTGCAAATGGTGGCGCTATAACAAGCCATTGTGAAAAAGAGTGGATATTAGAGAGAATATTTTTCTCAGCCTAGTATTTTAGTGTGTTAAAGATTTTATGTAAATTGCCTGCTGTTCATCATGTTTTTAAAATCGGCCTCCTGGTGGCGCTATAACATAGCGTTGTCGGAAATTTGGAGCAGAGGTTCATGGGTGGCATCCAGGGAGTCTGTGTGTAAATTCTGGCATTGATCGGGTTAACGGTTTGGGAGATTAGCTGGTAACAGACGGACACACACAGAGATTTTTGCACAAAGATGCCAAAAATCGGCCTCTACTCGTGGTGGCGCTCTAACAGGCCATTGTGAAAAATTTGAGGCAGAGGTTCATGGTTGGCATCCAGGGAATGTTTGTGCAAATTGTGGCATCAATCGGGTTATCGGTTTGGGAGATTAGCTGGTAACAGACGAACACACACACAGATTTTTGCCAAATAATTGCAAGAATCGCCCTCCTGGTGGCGCTATAATAGGCCCTGGCCAAAAATTTGGAGCAGAGGTTCATGGTTGGCATCCAGGGAATGTGTGTGCAAATTGTGGCATCAATCGCGTTTACGGTTTGGGAGATTAGCTGGTAACAGACGGACACACACACAGATTTTTGCCAAAAAATTGCAAAAGTCGGCCTCCTGGTGGCGCTATAATAGGCCCTGGCCAAAATTTTGGAGCAGAGGTTCATGGTTGGCATCCAGGGAGTGTGTGTGTAAATTTTGGCAGCGATCGGGTAAACGGCGCCGGAGATTACTTGTTAACAGACGGACGGACACACGGACACACACACACACACACACGGACGGACGGAGGGTGAAACATATTCTCCACCATGCCTCCAGCCTGGTGGAGACAATAACATTAGTTGTTGTTGAAGTTGCAACAGACACGCAGCATGCATAAAGCTAAAGGTCTGACTCAGAGAGTTTTCTGTTTTCAATGATGAAATGCTGTTGGTTTAGTGGTGACACAGCTGTAGTTAGTTAGTAGCAGTAGTAGTGTTTCACAGCATTTTAAATAGAAGCACTTTAATTTGAAATATCCTGGGTTGTTTTGCATGGCATTGTGTTTGTTGGGACAGACTGGGCATTTCATTTAGGACCCCCCATGTCCTAAATGAAACATCCCCTCCCTCCCCCCATGTACCTGACTTCCAAGAAGTCCTGTTCCCCGACTCTCCGGCGGATCAGGTAGTCGCGTACGCGTCCCCCGGTGTCTGTCCGTTCCCTCAGGAGGATGAGGTCGGCACCGATCTGCTCACAGAGCGAACGCACCGTGGCGACTGATGCCTCCATGTCCTTCTCATCCAGACCATAGTCACCACCGTCTGGGGAGTGGGAGCGAGAGGGGACAAAAAGCAGACATTCTGAAAGTCAAATTCATTTTATATATACTGTATGAGGTATGATACGCTTTAGGCCAGCGGTTTTCAATCTTTTTGATGCCAGGGCCTACAGTACTATTTATTCGGAATTTGAGCCACGGACTTTGTCCACAATTCCAGGCTGGATTTGGGAAACAAAACAGTCCAAACAAAACATCTTTTACATTCTCTAGTTGTGTAGACTTGGGCTAATTCATATGATGAATATTTTAACGAGTGACATCGCAAAAGGACTGAAGGAGAAAAGGAGAGTGGATGTGTTGGATGTGTGGATGTGTGGATGTGTGGATGTGTGGATGTGTGGATGTGTGGATGTGTTGGATGTGTGGATGTGTTGGATGTGTGGATGTGTTGGATGTGTGGATGTGTGGATGTGTTGGATGTGTGGATGTGTGGATGTGTTGGATGTGTGGATGTGTTGGATGTGTTGGATGTGTTGGATGTGTGGATGTGTGGATGTGTGGATGTGTTGGATGTGTGGATGTGTTGGATGTGTGGATGTGTGGATGTGTTGGATGTGTGGATGTGTTGGATGTGTGGATGTGTTGGATGTGTGGATGTGTGGATGTGTTGGATGTGTGGATGTGTTGGATGTGTGGATGTGTGGATGTGTTGGATGTGTGGATGTGTGGATGTGTTGGATGTGTGGATGTGTTGGATGTGTGGATGTGTGGATGTGTTGGATGTGTGGATGTGTGGATGTGTGGATGTGTGGATGTGTGGATGTGTTGGATGTGTGGATGTGTTGGATGTGTTGATGTGTGGATGTGTTGGATGTGTGGATGTGTTGGATGTGTTGGATGTGTTGGATGTGTGGATGTGTGGATGTGTGGATGTGTTGGATGTGTGGATGTGTGGATGTGTGGATGTGTTGGATGTGTGGATGTGTTGGATGTGTGGATGTGTTGGATGTGTGGATGTGTTGGATGTGTTGGATGTGTTGGATGTGTTGGATGTGTGGATGTGTGGATGTGTTGGATGTGTTGGATGTGTGGATGTGTTGGATGTGTTGGATGTGTTGGATGTGTTGGATGTGTGGATGTGTTGGATGTGTGGATGTGTTGGATGTGTTGGATGTGTTGGATGTGTTGGATGTGTGGATGTGTGGATGTGTGGATGTGTTGGATGTGTGGATGTGTTGGATGTGTTGGATGTGTGGATGTGTTGGATGTGTTGGATGTGTTGGATGTGTTGGATGTGTGGATGTGTTGGATGTGTTGGATGTGTTGGATGTGTTGGATGTGTTGGATGTGTTGGATGTGTGGGATGTGTGGATGTGTGGATGTGTTGGATGTGTGGATGTGTTGGATGTGTTGGATGTGTTGGATGTGTTGGATGTGTGGATGTGTTGGATGTGTTGGATGTGTGGATGTGTTGGATGTGTTGGATGTGTTGGATGTGTGGATGTGTTGGATGTGTTGGATGTGTTGGATGTGTTGGATGTGTTGATGTGTGGATGTGTGGATGTGTTGGATGTGTGGATGTGTTGGATGTGTTGGATGTGTTGGATGTGTGGATGTGTTGGATGTGTTGGATGTGTTGGATGTGTTGGATGTGTGGGATGTGTTGGATGTGTTGGATGTGTTGGATGTGTGGATGTGTGGATGTGTGGATGTGTTGGATGTGTTGGATGTGTTGGATGTGTTGGATGTGTGGATGTGTGGATGTGTTGGATGTGTTGGATGTGTTGGATGTGTGGATGTGTGGATGTGTTGGATGTGTTGGATGTGTGGGATGTGTGGATGTGTGGATGTGTGGATGTGTTGGATGTGTTGGATGTGTGGATGTGTGGATGTGTGGATGTGTGGATGTGTGGGATGTGTGGGATGTGTTGGATGTGTTGGATGTGTTGGATGTGTGGATGTGTTGGATGTGTTGGATGTGTGATGTGTTGGATGTGTTGGATGTGTGGATGTGTTGGATGTGTTGGATGTGTGGATGTGTTGGATGTGTGGATGTGTTGGATGTGTTGGATGTGTTGGATGTGTTGGATGTGTGGATGTGTTGGATGTGTGGATGTGTTGGATGTGTGGATGTGTGGATGTGTGGATGTGTGGATGTGTTGGATGTGTTGGATGTGTGGATGTGTTGGATGTGTGGATGTGTTGGATGTGTTGATGTGTTGGATGTGTGGATGTGTGGATGTGTGGATGTGTGGATGTGTGGATGTGTGGATGTGTTGGATGTGTGGATGTGTTGGATGTGTTGGATGTGTGGATGTGTGGATGTGTTGGATGTGTTGGATGTGTGGATGTGTGGATGTGTTGGATGTGTGGATGTGTTGGATGTGTGGATGTGTTGGATGTGTGGATGTGTTGGATGTGTTGGATGTGTTGGATGTGTGGATGTGTTGGATGTGTGGATGTGTGGATGTGTTGGATGTGTGGATGTGTTGGATGTGTGGGATGTGTGGATGTGTGGATGTGTGGATGTGTTGGATGTGTGGATGTGTGGATGTGTTGGATGTGTGGATGTGTTGGATGTGTTGGATGTGTGGATGTGTGGATGTGTGGATGTGTGGATGTGTTGGATGTGTGGATGTGTTGGATGTGTTGGATGTGTGGATGTGTTGGATGTGTTGGATGTGTTGGATGTGTGGATGTGTTGGATGTGTGGATGTGTTGGATGTGTGGATGTGTTGGATGTGTTGGATGTGTTGGATGTGTGGATGTGTTGGATGTGTGGATGTGTGGATGTGTTGGATGTGTTGGATGTGTTGGATGTGTGGATGTGTGGATGTGTTGGATGTGTGGATGTGTGGATGTGTTGGATGTGTGGATGTGTTGGATGTGTTGGATGTGTTGGATGTGTTGATGTGTGGATGTGTTGGATGTGTGGATGTGTTGGATGTGTTGTGGGTGTAAACCACAGTGCCTCTCCCAAAACGACAGAATAACAAGCAGTTATACCCCGTTACTCAGCATTTAAATCTAGACTATCTCAACTAAAATGTCTTCGTCTGTAATCCTAGTTAAGCAGAGACATTGCTCACTTATAGTAAAGTACTGTATCACAGCACAGGATAGAATAGAACTTTCAATAAGCCCCTCCCCAAACTGCTATGGTCCAATCACAACTAAGCATAACATGTGATAGACAAACCTCTCCACCAATAGCTTTCCTGTATGATAAAACATTGTTTTAAAAAATAAACACATTTTCCCACTGCATAGAGCATCATGACTTGTTGATGGATTTGGAAGAGATTTGGTCTGGCTCTAAAAATGAACCAGTATTTATTGTGTAAAGTCTATGATATTTATATTGGAATGAATGAGCCTGGATGGGAAGTGTCCTAAACTTGGGTGGACACTGGGGAGGGGGCGGGGCTTACTGAAAGGTCTATTTAATTAGATATACAGTAACAGAACAATTTCCATGTTTCCAATATGAGAGACTTACTGATATCAGGATACACCAAAACTCGCTCACTAAGTCGACAAGATTACTGACAAGGCTTTTTTATTTCATATATGTTTATATACAGTATATTTGATGGGGAAGCCTCTATTAGGGTTGTTGAATCTAGTCATAGTTGTGTAAAAGCTTCAGTCTTGTTAGTGCGTTTGAGTCAGTCGTAAGTCAATCAAGTCTTGCTGACTTGATTTCAAATTATAATCCACCCAGGGCCTTGAGGTCAGCTGACCAGTTAAGGCTGGCCGTTATTCCCACTAAGCGACGCTCAAAAGGGGATGGAGCCTTGGCTGCAGCTGCTCCTAGGCTCTGGAATAGCCTACCTCTCAACATCCGAGCCGCCCAGTCCATCACTTGTTTTAAATCACTGCTTAAGACCTACCTATTCTCCCTGGCCTTTGGGGTCAGCTGAGATAGTTTCCGCTAGACCCTACTCCCAAAACATTAAGTATCCCTGCAGGCTCTCTCTGCCTAAAACCTACGGTAGTTCATCCTGTTTTATTATCTTCATTATTACCTGCTTACTTCCTTTGTGTTGTGTATTTTCCTTATTGCCTGCTTATTCTGTTTTATCGACTGTTTATACTGTGCCTTGTCCTTTGTAATCTGTACAGCACTTTGGTTGACCCAGTCATGTTAAACGTGCTATATAAATAAAGTTGAGTTGAGTTGAGTTGAGTAGTCATAGTTGTGTAAAAGCTTCAGTCTTGTTAGTGCGTTTGAGTCAGTCATACAGCGAACCTAACCAAGTTCTCTGTCAAAACCTTCTCAAAAACACCAAGAGCAGTTGATAATGCTTAAAGACAATTCTCTGCTAGCTTCAAATGACACAAAAATATATCCATAATGGATTACTTTCCTGCTAGACTATTTCTAAACCAATGCAAGTGTAGTGCATTAAAACTGGAACGCATTGGTTTAAACACTTGAACCATGTAATCATCTACAAGCTCTTAACATTTCATAACATAGTTCTGCCACTTTGTGCAGAACTACGAGCTTGTAGAACTGGTATTTTTGAAAGGTCTTGGTGCAAACATTTTAAACTCAGATATTTGCTTCTGTGGATCCCTTGAGATGGGGGAGGGTCTATGCTGCTCATATACATACAGTAGTGGAGGGGGGGCGGCGTCCCCCCACTTTCACATCTCACTCACATCTAGAATAGTTTTGGGGCAAAAGTAGGACTATGTTTTCTGTCTTGTCATTTACTTTTATGGATACAATTATGCATTGTAAACAATCTTTCTCAATATGCTATACAAGTGCAAGTGCACGCAAATTCGCATGCAAATGCAAGTGTACATGCACATGTGTTAAAGGGGCATTCCACTCAATATTTTACTATGTCATTAATATACCTTAGACAGGGTTCCTACAGGTTTCCTAAAGTAAAATTTAAGTCTTTTTAAGACCTTTTTAAGGCCATTTATATAAAACGTAATACCCATTTCACGGCCATCGTCAATAAGCGACGTTTTATATATTTTTCACAACTAGCACTGCAGTCACCCTTACAAGATGATTCGATACGTATCGATTTGCATGGATTGGTCTCTACACGATTCAGAAACGATTTATTTTATATACAGAACGATACAATTCGATTCAGTAGAATCGATACAATTTCGATTTGTTGGAATTTAGTACAATACGATACAGTGCGATCTGACGCATAAAAAACCCTAGGTAATTAGGATTAGGCTACATAGGGTTTCTTTTTTATTATCTACTACAGTCCTAATAAGCCCCAGGAAATTATAAGGGGAACATGAAAAACAACTATGTGTTTGGACTTTGAGGTGGTGCATTGAGTGCTTTGACAAGTCTGCCTGCTGTGACACAAGTAGATGCAACTACACTAGTATACATTCATTATCAAAGGAAGCCAAATGACTAGACCAGTGGTTTTCAACCTCATTCATACCAAGGCCCACTATTTATTCAGAATTTCAGCCAGACCACCAATTGATGACATTTTAGCACCACAGACCACACAACTACTTCATTTAGTTTTGTCCACAATTCCAGACTGGATCTCAGAGAAAATAACAGTGAAATACAGATCGAAATGACCATTAATATTCTACATTCTCTAGTTGTGTAGACTTGGGATAATTCACATGAATATTTTAACTCTTGAGAGTGTAAACAATGAAACCAAATGAACCCGCAAGGGTCCATTTGGTTTCATGTTTACACTCTCAAAGAGTTACATCTGGTTAACCAACTTTCCATCATTTAGCCTGGACCTCCTGGAATCCTTTCAGGGACCACTGGTGGTCCCCGGACCACATGTTGAAAACCCCTGCCATAGACGCGAGCGCGTTAGCTCATCGCGTTAGCTATGGCTACGCTAGCTAGTCTCGATACAGACAACACCACCACCACCACCACCACCATCCCGTGTATCACGTTGTGGATGGAAAATACGATTTAAAAGGCTATGGACGTGAATGGAAGCACAGATGTGTGCAACTATCCAATAAAAAGTTGTGTAAAGCTGTCGGTCCCGACAGCTCCGCTCAGATGATCATCTGTTGCGCTGTGGTGTCCGAGGCGTAGAGTATAGAGAATTGCGACATTGAGGGGACAGAAAACAGCCCGGTCACGTGGTTCAAGTGAGCTCAAAACTCCAGCTGTCCATATTTTTGTTGTCCTCATTCCGTAGAGAGTAGATGAAATGAACGGAGTTTGCGTAACTCTAAGACCCTGAACACTACGTCACACACACAGACACTTGCACTGAACGTAGATGATCTACAAGCAATGTGCCCCATTGCAATGCATGGCTATATGAGCTTGTATATCTGTGGTTACTGGTTTTTGCGCAGCTGATGGAATGAATCATATCGATTCATCTCTTTAGGATCGATCTAATAACGTCCAATACAGACACTGTTTTGATCGCTCCGACACACGTGGCTCGATGTAACTGCGCAAAATTTAAGACCTAGATATAAAAATTCGAGACCTTTTTAAGTCTTTTTAAGGTATTATTTTCAAATTCGTAAATTCAATGCTTTTAAGACTTTTTAATATCCCGCGGGAACCCTGCTTAGAGATGTGTGAGCATGGTTCCTTTTTTCTGAGAGTGTACATTTGTACACAGGTGGTCCGGGGAACACCAGTGTTCCTTGACAAGGTTCCAGGTGGTCCCCAGGCTAAATGATGGAAAGTTTGTTAACCAGATGTAACTCTTGAGAATGTGAAAATGAAACCAAATGGACCCTTGCGGGTCCATTTGGTTTCATTTTCACACTCTCAAGAGTTAAAATATTCATCATCTGAATTAGCACCACTTAATTAAGAAGTTTACACTGTTTTGTTGGCAAAATACAGCCTGGAATTGTGGACAAAATCAAGATTATTCTTTAATTTTAGGTCTTTGGTGTGAAAATGTAATCAAATGGTGGTCCGTGGCTCAAATACCGAATAAATGGTGGGCCCTAGTGTCAAAAAGGTTGAAAACCCCTGCACTACAACACTGGCTCTGACTAGTCCCGCCTCAGCCTAATGTAAATAAACCAACTGATCTACAGTGTCTATATCAGCACTACAGTAGTATGTTTGACTCGTCTAGCCTTCCTAAACTACCAACAGGGAGGAGTGGAGTTAATCCTGATGTAAGACAAGACCCTTTCACACACGCCCTCTGACCTCTCACCAGGCCACAGGAGCCTTTCACACACGCCCTCTGACCTCTCACCAGGCCACACAGGTCAGACATGTTGCTGCGGTGGCAGAAACATTACTGGCACCTGTTGACCAACAAAGCCCTGCGTGTGTGTGTGTGTGTGTGTGTGTGTGTGTGTGTGTGTGTGTGTGTGTGTGTGTGTGTGTGTGTGTGTGTGTGTGTGTGTGTGTGTGTGTGTGTGTGTGTGTGTGTGTGTGTGTGTGTGTGTGTGTGTTTTGTGGGAGGCAGACAAATGGGGCCAGCTCAGCTGTCAGGGAGGGCCTACAATAGTGGGCCCACTATTTATTCTGCGTTTTAGCCACGGACCACCACTTGATGTTAAGTTTATTCTCCCATAGAATACGCACATCGACTGGGTGGGTGCTGGGCTAAGATAGACTTCAGTGGATAAGAGATCACAGGGGTTGACACTAAGGTCTCCTTAGTGTCAACCCCTGAGGAAGTGAGGAAGTCAGGTTCTAAGTCAGGTTCTACTTGCCCTCAGGTCATAGTCACTTGCCCCAAAATTTAAATTTTGCATTTAAGTTTATATTCTACTTGGTGCTTCAAACTCAATGTTGCAGTTGAAGACTATGTTTTGTTTAACGGGGAATTCCACCCAATTTCAAAATTTTCCTGAGAGGATACAAATGTGAACCAAATGGACCCTTGCCATTTGCATTTGGTTCCATTTGTACCCTCTCAGGAAAAAAGGAGTCTGAAAGAAAAATGTGAAATACATCTTGATGATGTCATCAGATGTATTGCATCATGTTAATGATTTTTTCAGACCTCCATTTTTAGGAAATACAGAATTAGGGGAACTTTTTTTATCATGTCCACACAACATCTCTAAGGTATATTAATGACATATTAAAATGTTGAAAATGGGTGGAGTTCCCCTTTAAGTCACAATCAGCTACAGTAAATATTCAACTTGTAAATCAGTGTAACTCAGTGGACTCAGCGGTCTGTGACCACCTTCAAGACAAATATATCTCATGTTGTGTTAAAGCCAACTAAGTCGCTCAGGTAGCAGTCTTCACTTGCCCGACCATTGTTTTTACTTGCCCCGGGCAAGTGTTAGTGTCAAGGCCTGAGATGGGTCCTGCACACCACTGGTACAAAAGACTATTATTAGTGAGACAACGATTTGATCGTCAAGATCTTCATCAGGTCATGTCCAAGTCCATGACCTGATGAAGATCTTCACCATGGAAACGTTTTCTGCATAGATTTATTTGCTGAGCTGTCCCCAACTAAATGATGGAAAGTTGCTTAACCAGATGTAATACTTTGAGAGTGTGAAAATGAAACCAAATGGACCCTTGCGGGTCGGTTTGGTTTCATTTCCACACACTCAAGAGTGAAAATATTCACCATCTGTACGTTTGCCTGTTTTGCTTCTGAAATCCCGGTCTGGAATCGTGGACAAAAACAAAATAAATCTTTAGTTTTGGGATCTGTGGGGTGAAAATGTCCTCAAATGGTGGTCCTTCTGTGGCTCAAATGCTGAATAAATAGTGGTCCTTGGTATGAAAAAGGTTGAAAAGTGCTGCTCTAGCTGAATGAAAACAGCGTTTCAATGCAGCCTAGACAACACCGTATTGGATTGTTACTCTTTACCCATACTGTACTGAACGCATTCGGGTGTTTCAAGCATTAACTAGCTTTAACTATTGAAAAATAGCAGATCTACAAGCTCATATCGCGCCACCGAGTGGCGCGATATGAGCTTGTAGGTCTGCTATTTTTGGAAAAACCTTAAAAACCTGGTGCAAATCTTTGAATATTATTTTCTGTCGGAGCGAAATGTTATTAACTCCAATCCTTGTTTCTGGGAGGGGGGAGGGGGTGTCCCTCCATGGGATATTTCAGATGGGGGGGGGGGGGGGGGGGGACAATTCTAGGTGTCCTTGGCATGAAATAATTTGAGCATCACTGACACAGAAATATCGATTTTTCAGAAAAACTAGAATCTAGTGCTAGAAGCTACAATCTAGGGCCAGAAACTAGATTCTAGTCTAGTGACAAAATGGGTTATTGTTCTCACCTGAGCCCACTCCCACTACGTAGATGGTCTCCCCACAGCCCTCGTCCATTCGCTCCCTCAGTTGCCGTAGTAACGAGTCGTACTGTTCTCCTGTTGGACTGACCAAAACCAGCTGAAAAAGAAGAGAAGGAAGAGAGAAAGAAAGACTGTTACACCAACAACCAAATTGATGGCATCAAAAGTGCCCCCAAAGTGCAGTGTAGCAGGGCTTGACACTTGCCCGCTTGCCCGGGGCAAGTAAAAAAATGCTGGGGCAAGTGAAGACTGCTACCTGGTTGCCCGATCGGGCAAGTGTGCAACTTAGTGCACTATAACACAACACAAGATATATTTGTCTTGAAGGCAGTCATTGCACTCTGCCTCTGTGTCTTTCCCTGCTTTCTAGCTGTCCACAATTCCAGGCTGGATTTGGGAAACAAAACAGGCAAATTAACATACAGATCTGGTGGTCCCCGGACCACCTGTTTAAAACCTCTGGTTTAAAGCACCCAAGTAGGAAGTAAACTTAAATGCAAAATTTACAATATATTTTTGGGGGGCAAGTGACCATGACCTGAGGGCAAGTAGAACCTGACTTGCACTTGCCCAATGGGCAAGTGCCTCGGAGACCTTAGTGTCAACCCCTGTGTAGTAATAATAATATAATAGATCAGGGGTGCCCACAGTTTTTTTTACTTGAGAGCTACTTTCAAAATGAGCGTCTCAACAAGATCTACACATCAACAATGTGATTGTTCCATTACTGAAAATCCATTTCAAGACCCCTAGAAAGTTTGACCTTTGAAATAGTGGTGATGGAGTTACTTACTGTTATAGTGTTTAAGAATAATGCACTTATGATGAATGAATTTGAGTTGACAGTTTGTAATGTTGAGTTTAGTTTCTTGCACCTAAATCTAAGAACTTTCACGTTTTTTGTTCACAATTGCGAAAGAGAACTGGCAAAACGTTGGTCAAAATAACAATTATTCTCCATTTTCTAATTGTGTGGACTCTTGAATTACATAATTTAGATGTTCAAATATAATTTAACTCTTGAGAGCGGTAAAATGAATCCATTTTAACGCTCTCAAGAGTTACAGATCTATAAGTGCAAGTGCTGGGGGGACTGTCATGTGATCTACCTGCATGGTCTGTGTGATCTACTGGTAGATCACCATCTACCTTTTGGGCAGCCCTGTAATAGATACTATAAATAAAAATACATATATTAGCGGAATGTATCTCTGTTAAGAGAATTTTTAAAAATACAACAACTATATACACTGTAAGAGAGGACTGCAAAAAAATGCAGGAGACTGCAGTACTCAGGTTTAGTATTTCAGCTTTACTGTAAAGATGCACGGCTCAAACTATGCAAAAAATGGAAAGAGATGAAAGAGATGCTGCACTGTGGAATTCAGTTAATGATTGTATTTAGCTCAGGAGGACTAAGATATGGACGCATTTCACCCCTGATGTGTTGAGAAAGTCCTCAGGGGCAAAACGCGTCCAATGCCTTAGTCCTTAGTAAGGCATGGAGGCGTTTCACCCCTGAGGTCTTTCTGTGAGAAAGTCCTCAGGGGCAAAACGCATCCAATGCCTTAGTCCTTAGTAAGGCATGGAGGCGTTTCACCCCTGAGGTCTTTCTGTGAGAAAGTCCTCAGGGGCAAAACGCATCCAATGCCTTAGTCCTTAGTAAGGCATGGAGGCGTTTCACCCCTGAGGGCTTTCTGTGTTGAGAAAGCCCTGAAAACGCGTCCATGCCTTAGTCCTGCCTCCTGAGGTATACACTGTATACCGTAATTTCCGGACTATAAGCCGCACCCGACTATAAGCCGCACCAGCCAACAAGCTTCATGATAGAGCAACCTTTTTCATCCCAGGGACCACTATTTATTCAGCATTTGAGCTACAGACCACCATTTGACAACATTTTCACCCCACAGACAGAACCCAAAACTAAAGATTCTTTTGGTTTTGTCCACAATTGCAGGATGGATTTTCGCAAACAAAACAGGCAAAACATAGATACGTATTAATTAAGTGGTGCTAATTTAGATGGTGAATATCATAACTCTTGAGAGTGTAAACATGAAACCAAAATGTGCTTTCGCAAAGTGCTTTCTTGTCAACAAAATTACAGTCACAAATTGTGACAGTCAAAAATGTAGTTATCGATTTTGACACTTCATCCATCATAGATTAGACCAGTGGTTTTCAACCAGTGGTCCTTGAGAGGGTTCCAGGTGGTCCCCAGTTAAATTGGTCCAGATTAGACCAGATGGAAAGTTGGTTAACCAGATGTAACTCTTTGAGGGGGTAAAAATGTTTACACTCTCAAGAGTTAAAGTATTCATCATCTGAATTAGCCCCAACTACGTCTACACAACTAGAAGATTAATGCTCTGCATGTTTCCCAAATCCAGCCTGGTGGAGCAAAAGAAATCTTTAGTTTGGGGGTCAGTGGGTCTAAAATGTCCTCAAAATGATGGTCAGTGGGTCAAATGTGTAATAAATGGTGGGCCCTGGTATCAAAAAGGTTGAAAACCACTGGATTATAATGGATACGAAAGTAAAAGTCAGATTTGATGAAATGCATCTGGATGGTCAGTGCAGCGACATACGTGTCACCACTTTGATGTTTTGTAGACAGACAGACAGACAGACAGAGAGAGAGAGAGAGAGAGAGAGAGAGAGAGAGAGAGAGAGAGAGAGAGAGAGAGAGAGAGAGACAGAGAGACAGAGAGACAGAGAGAGAGAGAGAGAGAGAGAGAGAGACAGAGAGAGAGAGAGAGAGAGAGACAGAGAGACAGAGAGAGACAGAGAGAGACAGAGAGAGAGAGAGAGAGAGAGAGAGAGACAGAGAGACAGAGAGAGACAGAGAGAGACAGAGAGAGACAGAGAGAGAGAGAGAGACAGAGAGACAGAGAGAGAGAGAGAGAGAGAGAGAGAGACAGAGAGAGAGAGAGAGAGAGAGACAGAGAGACAGAGAGAGACAGAGAGAGACAGAGAGAGAGAGAGACAGAGAGAGAGAGAGAGAGAGAGAGAGAGACAGAGAGAGACAGAGAGAGAGAGAGAGAGAGAGAGAGAGACAGAGAGAGATAGAGACAGAGAGAGAGACAGGCAGACAGACAGATATCACAAAACTACAACGTGTCCAGTCCTTTCCTTGCAGCACAGAATAGATAGACAGAACTATAGATTGCATTCGATCGTTTGCATATCAGAATCAAACTGCCCCTAGTGCACATTAGTTCGCACATCGCGTTAGAGCAGGGGTTTTCAACAGGTGGTCCGGGGACCACCACTGGTCCCTGAGAGGGTTCCAGGTGGTCCCCAACCCATGCAGGCTAAATGATGGAAAGTTTGCTAACCAGATGTAACTCTTTGAGAGTGTAAACATGAAACCAAATGGACCCGCAAGGGTCCATTTGGTTTCATTTTTACACTCTCCAAGAGTTAAAATATCCATCATGTGAATTATCCCAAGTCTACACAACTAGAGAATGTAGAAGATTAATGGTCATTTTGATCTGTATGTTGGACTGTTTGGTTTCCCCAAATCCAGCCTGGAATTGTGGACAAAAGTAAAAAATAAATCTTTAGTTTTTGGGGTCTGTGGGGATAAAATGTTATCACATGATGGTCTGTGGCTCAAATGCTGAATAAATAGTGGTCCCTGGTGTCAAAAAGGTTGAAAACTAGTGCGTTAGTGCAGGTGTTTTCAACAGGTGGTCCCTGAGAGGGTTCCAGGTGGTCCCCAGCTAAGTTGGTTAACCAGATGTAACTCTTGAGAGCGTAAAAATGAAACCAAATGGACCCGCAAGGGTCCATTTGGTTTCATTATATATTCATCATCTGAATTAGTCCTAAATCTACACAACTAGAGATCTGTGTTTGCCTCTTATGTTTCCGAAATCCAGCCTGGAATTGTAGATAAAAACAGAAGAAATCTTTGGTTTTGGGGTCTATGGGGGTAAAATGGTGGTCCGTGGCTCACATGGTGGATAAATGGTGGTCCCTGGAGTCAAAAAGGTTGAAACCCCCTGCGTTAGTGTAAGTATCTCCTCGGCCTACCTTACTGCTGAAGTCCAGCTGGTCCGCGGACTCTCCGTCGGTCCCCTCCCCGTCCTCCTGGTCCTCTCCCCCGGACAGGTCCTGCTGGTGGTCCGGGGCGAACATACAAGCCGGTACTAAGGACTCCACAGCCCCGGGACCCGGAGCGGCGGACCCCGGCTCTGTGGCCGTTAACGACGCCATCTGACGGACCCCCACAGACCCAAAAAACCTTCAGGACCCCCAAAGCCCCAAAACCTTCAGAAAACACTGAAGTTGACCCAAAAAACTAGAAGAAAAATAAACAACAACAAAAGCAGCTTTGCTTTAGCCTGGTCTAGAGTACATTAGAGTCAACACTGATGATATAACAACAGAATGGAACGTGGATCGTGCCAACTATGTGTTCTGATTAGGTTGTTGTTGGACTTTAATTTGGGTTTAAATGGTTAAAAGTAAACTCTGCATATCAGAAGTAAAGTGTGTGCTAACTCTGTAGCTGTTAGCTTCCATCTGGATAAGGTAAAAGTATGGCCAGTGTTGCCAACTGGCAAAATCCAAAATGCACTAGTGGCACGTACTTCCAAAATGCACTAGAATGTGTTAGATGCTCGCCTGGAACATACAGATCAAAATGACCATTAATCTCCTACAATACATTCACTAGTTGTGTAGACTAGATGAATATTTTAACTCTTGAGAGTGTGAAAATGAAACCAAATGGACCCTTACGGGCCGTAAGGGTCCATTTGGTTTCATTTTCACACTCTCAAAGAGTTACATCTAGTTAACCAGCTGTCCATTATTTACCCTGGGGACCACTGGTTGAAAACCACTGTCATAGGAGGAAAAATGGTGAAAAATGAGGGTTTTATGATCTCTGGTGCCTGTCAATCAACTTCCCCCTAAACTCACCAGCAAAAAAGCACTAGATTTTCCGCCAGGAGTTTTTCACTAATTTTGGCGCTAGGGGGGGGTCTAAGAAAAAGCTAAATATAGTGACAAATGCGCCAAGTTGGCAACACTGAGTATGGCACGCCCCCTAATGAAATACAGACAGGGGATTGGATGCGGTGCTCTACACTCCGCCCCACAATGAAATACAGACAGGGGATTGGCTCCTTCTAGTCAGTGTTGCCAACTTGTCGCATTTGTCGCTATATTTATCTCTTTTCCAGCCGCCCCCCCCCCCCCCACCACCACCACCACCAGCAGTGCTGGTGCTTTTTTGCTTGTGAGTTGGGGCGAAATTGGTTGACAGACAGGCGCCACAGAATAAAACCCTTGTTTTTCACCATTTCTCCTCCTATGATAGATTCCTCCTTCCTTCCTAGAAATTGGTAATTAAATGGACCCTCATAGAGCTGTAACTCTTGAGATCGTAGAGTTAAATTATAGGCCTATTTAAACATCTGAATTACCTATAATTTTCAAGAATCATTTAGAAAACATTTAGAAACATGGAGAAGAATTGTTATAAAATTAAATTAGTCAGAGAGACTAAACTCAGCATCAGCTCCGTGGCTAAATAAATAGTGGGCCCGGTGTGAAAATGGTTGAAAACCCACTGCTCTAGCGCATTCTAGTGCAGGAAGTGCCACTAGTGCATTTTGGATTTCAGCAGTTGGCAACACTGCTTCTAGTAGGAGAGTTAGGATATTCTCGTTCACTCCTGTGTCCCCTAGGGGGCGCTACTCGCTCTGCTGGAGGAGCATGGAGGAGTCCTGTGGCTGCCAACACATTGCTTTTTGTACAGTCCGTGTCAAAGATACTCTATTTATAAAGATGGCCATACTCCCATTGGCGCCACTATATAAATGACCTGAACTACAAAGCCTACAAATGGTCTCCTAAGTAGTAATGGTTTCTCTCAGAGCCCCCTATCTGTCGTATGTCAAACTGCAGATTACAGTAGTCATGGTTTCTCTCAGAGCCCCCTATCTGTCGTATGTCAAACTGCAGATTACAGTAGTCATGGTTTCTCTCAGAGCCCCCTATCTGTCGTATGTCAAACTGCAGATTACAGTAGTCATGGTTTCTCTCAGAGCCCCCTATCTGTCGTATGTCAAACTGCAGATTACAGTAGTCATGGTTTCTCTCAGAGCCCCCTATCTGTGGTATGTCAAACTGCAGATTACAGTAGTCATGGTTTCTCTCAGTGCCCCCTATCTGTCGTATGTCAAACTGCAGATTACAGTAGTCATGGTTTCTCTCAGAGCCCCCTATCTGTCGTATGTCAAACTGCAGATTACAGTAGTCATGGTTTCTCTCAGAGCCCCCTATCTGTCGTATGTCAAACTGCAGATTACAGTAGTCATGGTTTCTCTCAGTGCCCCCTATCTGTCGTATGTCAAACTGCAGATTACAGTAGTCATGGTTTCTCTCAGAGCCCCCTATCTGTCGTATGTCAAACTGCAGATTACAGTAGTCATGGTTTCTCTCAGAGCCCCCTATCTGTCGTATGTCAAACTGCAGATTACAGTAGTCATGGTTTCTCTCAGAGCCCCCTATCTGTCGTATGTCAAACTGCAGATTACAAAGAGACTTTTCCTGACTCCTAACAAATCTCGCGAGAGTTGGGCGGTGGGATAAAGAATAATTTATAACAAAGTGAAATTTCTTCTGTTCTGTTTAGCTAATAGAAGCCATTTTACTATGAATATGCTGTAAATATTATATGCCTTTTGATGATGGGGTCCAGTATTTAGTTCAGTGTCCATGGAGTTAAGGAATGGATCATATGTTGTGTTCACGTTCATTCTACCATTGAAAATGAATAGACTCCAACATACTTCCCGTCTCCTAATATTGGCCCCGCCCCCTCCTTCTAGAGTCAGGAAGCAACGGAACTATGACCCTCTTGCCATTGGCCTCTAGTGTTTCGCCCAGGGTGTGACGTCACGTCCTCCTTTTTGAATGGGTTTCAATGGGAACTTCCTGCTAGTTCCTGCATTTTGAACAGTGGTCAGGCAGCAGGAAAGACCCGCCTGCGGCCGGACTGTGCACTGTGCAGTCTGTAGCCTGTCACAGCGCCGCCCTACAGACTGACTGAGGCTGTGCAGTCTGTAGCCTGTCACAGCGCCGCCCTACAGACTGACTGAGGCTGTGCAGTGTGTAGCCTGTCACAGCGCCGCCCTACAGACTGACTGAGGCTGTGCAGTCTGTAGCCTGTCACAGCGCCGCCCTACAGACTGACTGAGGCTGTGCAGTCTGTACCCTGTCACAGCGCCGCCCTACAGACTGACTGAGGCTGCGCGGTCAGTTATTAGGAAACAAATCACCGGTTAGTCGGGTGTTATCCCTTACTTAATTCCCTGTCCACGCACAGAAAACTCTCTGAGTCAGACCTTTAGCTTTATGCATGCTGCGTGTCTGTTGCAACTTCAACAACAACTGATGTTATTATTGATGCTTTACTTGACTAATAAAAGTCCTGTAACTGAAAATGGTATGGGTGCGACTTCATCGGCCCCCCACACAATTGGGAAATGCTACACCCGCCCCTGAGACCAGCTGAGCCAGGTTAGGTGTTGACTGAGTTCCAGTGACTATT
This sequence comes from Benthosema pterotum, assembly GCA_039105355.1. Lineage (NCBI taxonomy): Eukaryota > Metazoa > Chordata > Actinopteri > Myctophiformes > Myctophidae > Benthosema > Benthosema pterotum. The sequence continues at coordinate 53,804,911 of CM076973.1, forward strand.
TAGAAAATGCCACATGTGTTTGGTGAGTTCTTGTTTTAAGTTTGTCAGATTTATGGCCACTACTACTACAGTACTATTGGTAACCTACACGGCTTGTATTTATGAGGTCCCGGGTTCGCCTCCCGGCCAACGTACCACACTACTACTGTTTTCCTATGTCATTTACAAAGTAATGTCTTTGTTTGAGTTCCTGCACTTGAGTCCTACTGACAGGTATAACGCCTGTCTGCTTAATGCTCAGTTACAAGTTAAGGTATTGTCATCTTAAATGTATTTTATGCAACTACAGTAGAAAGTAGCCTAGTACTCATTCTGTAGGATTCCCCATTTCCCATTTCACAAGTTTTCAAATGCATAAGAAGTCTTTTGTTAAATTGCAGAAGCACATCCTTGTGTCACCACAAACAGACCTCATGCTTTGTACTTCCGCTGTATTTACTTTACACGTAGAGCCTAAATCTGATTGGCCGTGGGCTTTACAACCCTGTCATTATTGGTTATACTTTGTGCTAGACCAGCCCTATCATTGGTTTACTGCGGCTACTCTCAGAGGCCAATGAGTCTCAGCGCTGTAACGATTCTGATTGGACAGGATTTGTACCACCTTTCCCCATATCAGCTGCTTCTCTGTGAGTCAATATAAAGCATTGACTGACCTGACTGCAGTCACCATTGAGGGGTCCATCCATCACTGAAGACAGCCAAGATGGTAAGTGTGAACGATAAGGACACATATCAGTTTACTCTGACAGGATCCTTGATCAAAGTCCTTTATGGTAACTCAAAGCTTTCCTAGTTGTAACTGTGCCATAGTTATAGTTAGAGAGCAGGTTGTCAACCTTTTTGACTCCAGGGACCACCATTTATTCTGCATTTGAGCCACGGACCACCGTTTGATGACATTTTCACATCAAAGACATAAAATTAAAGAATTCAATTTGATTTTGTCCACAATTCCAGGCTGTATTTTGCCAATAAAACAGTGTAAACTTCTTAATTAAGTGGTGCCAATTCAGATGCTGAATATCTTTACTCTTGAGAGTGTCAAAATGAAACCAAATGGACCCGCAAGGGTCCATTTGGTTTCATTTTTACGTTCTCAAGAGTTACATCTGGTTAACCAACTTAGCTGGGGACCACCTGGAAACCTCTCAAGGACCACTGGTGGTCCCCGGACCACCTGTTGAAAACCCCTGTTATAGAGGGACGTAATGATGTGAATATGGTATGAGACAGATTGATGAGGATGACGTCTTGTGACTCTTTTTGTCTGTCTGTGTTTGGGAATGGCATCATGCTTAATCAATGCAGGTGTGTAGGAGTCACACCCACGCTCTCAGTCTAATTAATTTGACAGATTTGAGGTTAATGATTTGGTTTGAGGTTAATGATTTGGTTTGAGGTTAATGATTTGGTTTGAGGTTATTGGGTTTCATCAAACAAGGCCTACACTACAACTCTCTCCATTTTGTGTGAAATATGTGTTACATAATCAAACATAGGCAGAACAAATGCTATTATCATATGCTGTTGAGTACGAGAATAGATTTTCCAATTCATTAAATCTTGGTTGTATTGGATCGCATACCTACAGTATATGGAAAAATATATTTATGCAGGTTCATAGTATTTTTTTTTAACCACTACTACTGCTACTAACTAACTACAGCTGTGTCACCACTAAACCAACAGCATTTCATCATTGAAAACAGAAAACTCTCTGAGTTATGCTATGTGTCTGTTGCAACTTATATTACTTGCCTAATATACAGTAAGTCCTGTAACCAAAAATGGTATGGGTGTGGCGATGAAGCCGCCCGCATACCATTTCCTCCTGCCCCCCAATTGGGAAATGTTACATCCGCCCCTGATTTACATTTATAACAGACACAGACAAAAAGCAAAGTCATTTTACTACACATATCTTTTCCCTATCACTAGCACCAGGATTTTCCCCACAAGGAAGTGTTACCCATTCAGTTATAATGATGATGATTACTGCTTGTATTTACAGTAGATAACGTTTATTACCAATCTTCACATTACAGTAGATTGCACTCTGGGTGCAGGGAGAGAGAACAGGCGTAATATAATCTTTAAAATCGCAGTGAAACTAATAAATCATTAGTTCCCCAAACTAACGTGTGAATGTGTGGTGGCCTGTGCTCACAGAACTACTTCCCATTGTATTATTTCCCATGGTGGTTTTCAACAGGTGGTCCGGGGACCACCAGTGGTCCCTGAGAGGGTTCCAGGTGGTCCCCTGCTAAGTTGGTTAACCAGATGTAACTCTTTAGAATGTAAAAATGAAACTATTTGTTTTCATTTGTACACTCTCAAGAGTTAAAATATTCATCATGTGAATTATCCCAAGTCTACACAACTAGAGAATGTAGAAGATTAATGGTCATTTTGATCTGTATGTTGGACTGTTTGGTTTCCCAAATCCAGCCTGGAATTGTAGACAAAAACAAAAGAAATGTTTAGTTTTGGGTCTGTAGAGCTAAAATGTCCTCAAATGGTGGTCCGTGACTCAAATTCTGAATAAATGGTGGGCCCTGGTATCAAAAAGGTTGAGAACCTCTGGTGCACAAGGTTGATGAGTTTACTGTTCTGTTAGGCCTAGTATAGACTAGGGGACTCCATTCCCTAGTATAGACTAGGGGACTCCATGCAACAGAACCCTAGTATAGACTATGGGACTCCATGCAACAGAACCCTAGTATAGACTAGGGGACTCCATGCAACAGAACCCTAGTATAGACTAGGGGACTCCATGCAGCAGAAGTAGAGTTTTAGGTTACCATAAAGGTTCCCTTTTCCACTCCTACGCCAAATCATTTTGCCAATAATTGCCACACTTGGCTCTTATTCACATGACCAGAATAGGGGAAGAGGGTTTGTGTAGTTTTATGATTAACATGCTGGGTGTGGCATTAGGACACATGTATTGTTTTAACAGTCTGTGATGACAGAATATTGACTGGTACCTTTATGTTTTTACTATCTCCTCGTGATGAATGCACCTCTGTGACCAAACATCTCCTTCCCGTTTCATGTTTTTATTGCCCCCAATACACCCTGGTTGATCATCAACGTGACTAAATGATAACCAACGTCTCACACTCTGCTCTCACCATTGTTTCAACACATGCACAGCCCCTCCCATGTCCACCTCAGTTTTTATGTGTGTACATCTAGTTTCGGTATACATTCCTTTCATCTTATAGGTAGTAACTATATTAACTAGCAGGCCTATTGAATGGCCAACGTTTAAGTGGGTTTAGTGTGGTGAAAGGGGAATTCCACCCATTTAACATTTAACTATGTCACTAATATACCTTAGATGTTGTGTAGACATGATAAAAAAGTTATCCCCATTATGTGCTTCCTAGAAAAGGAGGTCTGAAAAAAACATCATTAACATGTTGAAACACAACTTGATGATGTCATCAAGTTGTTTCACCATGTTAATGATTTTTCTTTTAGGACCTTTTTTCCCCCTGAGGGTGTACAAATGGACCTTCCTTTCATATAATCGGCTTTTGGAATCCAACAGGTTATAATCCTGATGACTCATACCTTTAGTAGACATATTTACCAAAGTCCAAGAATGTCAAAGTGTCAGAGTAGACATTTCACCATGTCATGGTGCATTATTACCTTGAAGCCTTTCTTGTAATTCAAAATGTAACACAGATTTTCCTTTTTCTAAAATAGCAGGCAACGCAACAATCTAAAACGGTATAGTTTTCAACCAGTGGTCCCTGAGAGGGTTCCAGGTGGTCCCCAGCTAAATGATGGAATGTTTGTTAACCAGATGCAACTCTTTGAGAGTGTAAAAATGGACCCTTGCATGTCAACTTGGTTTCATGTTTACACTCTCAAGAGTTAAAATATTCATCATGTGAATTATCCCAAGTCTACACAACTAGAGAATGTAGAAGATTAATGGACATTTTGATCTGTATGTTGGACTGTTTGGTTTCCCAAATCCAGCCTGGAATTGTGGACAAAAGCAAAATAAATCTTTAGTTCTTGGGGACTATGGGTCTAAAATGTCATCAAATGGTGGTCCGTGGGTCAAATTCTGAATAAACAGTGGGCCCTGAGGTTGAAAACCACTGATCTAAATGGACGGATGCTTTCTGTCGTGGAATGACAGTCCTATCCAGGCTAGAGTTCTCAAACTCTGTCCGAACCGGAACAGGCCTGACTACGGGCCTGAAAATGAAGGCCCGGCCTTAACTGATCAGGCCCAAAGCCCGGCCAGGCCTGACTAATTAGCATAGTTTTTAGGCCCGACCCGGCCCTAAAATGTCGGGCCGGATCGGGCCTGGTCGGGTTTGGGGAGAATTTTAGAGGTCTAGTAAAAGTGAAATGCCAGTCAGCACCATCTTCATAATAGATAAATCCACAGGCAGACAGATCACAACTATTATTTTTAACAATAAAATAATTCAATAAATATATTTTTTTCATGGCGAGCCCTAAGCCCGACCCGGCCCTACTAATTAGCATAGATTTTAGTCCCGAGCCCAACCCTAAAATGTCGGGTCGGGTCGGGCCGGGCCTGGTCGGGTTCGGGCAAAGTTTGAGAACTCTAGGCCTGACCCAACATTTAGGGCCGTGTAGGGCCTAAAATCTATGCTAATCACTAGGCCTCGGGCCCCATGAAAAAAATATATATATTGAATCATTTAATTATATATAATAGTAATAATAATAGTTTCTGTATGTAGCCTTAATTTTCAGGCCTGTTGCGACCTTTAATCCAGGCCTCATGTGTAATTCTATTCAGTGAAAAGTGTATTGTTCAGTTTGATGGTCCATCTATGTATATTTTTTGGTACAGTTTATTTTTTTTGTTGTTTTTTTGTATTGACAGAAAGTCACCAACATGACCTTCAAGGAGGGGCATGAGTTCAAGGTCAGAGTCAAACCCAAGGACGACTGCGATTCGTAAGTCTTCAAAATTTTTGACCAAATGAACCCTTACGGGTCCATTTGGTTTCATTTTACACTCAAGAGTTAAATTATATTTAAAGATCTGAATTACGTAATTTTCAAGAGTCCACACAATTAGAAAATGGAGAATAGTTTCACTTTCCCAATTGTGGACAAACACTATAACAGTAAGTAACACCATCACCACTATTTCAAAGCTCAAACCTTCTAGGGTTCTTGAAATGGATTTTCAGTAATGGAACAATCACATTTTTGATGTGTAGATCTTGTTGAGACGCTCATTTTGAAAGTAGCTCTCAAGTCAAAAAAGTGTGGGCATCCCTGATGTAAAGTCTGTATAAGTGAACGTTTTTCTCTGTTCACTATAGCTTTGCCATCAACATCGGTCATGATGAAGACAACATCGCGCTTCACTTCAATCCCCGCTTCGGTGAATCGTGCATCGTGTGCAACTCATCGTCTGGTGGATGCTGGAGTGATGAGTACCGTGAGGAAAACATCCCTTTCTCACGCGGGGAGGAGTCAAAGGTGAGACTGACGATTACTGCAGTCATGACAACTGCCAAAATCCAAAAATGCACTAGAATGCGCCAGAGCAGTGGGTTTTCAACCATTTTCACACCAGGGCCCACTAATTTATTCTGCATTTTAGCCACAGAGGAGGACCATCATTTGATGTTGAGTTTCATCCCTCTAATTTAGGAGAAATAACTGGTAAAACGTTGGTGAAAATAGCAATTCTTAGACATTTTCTAAATCCGTAGATTCTTGAAAATTAGGTAATTGATGTTTAAAGATCTCAAGAGTTACAGATCTATAAGGGTCCATTTGGTTACCAATGGTCCTTTCTAGGAAGGAAGGAGGACTATCACAGGGTTTTTCACAAATTTTGGTGTCAGGGGGATCTGGGGAAAAAAAAGCTAAATATATAGCGACAAAAGCACCAAGTTGGCAACACTGAGCTTACTGTCGTGCCCATGATTAAATAATACATACAGTGATTTATGTCAGATAAATGGACCTTCATAAACCATGCAGACATGAGGCAGACCAGTAATGTCATGCCAGTGTGTTGCCATGGCTTTGTTAGGACTTTGTCCACATATTACCCTGCTGACGCCATCTGTCATAACTATATGGAGGATATGAGCTTTTATTGGTCTCATAAAATATCATTGGTAACTGACGCCGATTGCATCTCCTAAATGACACTGCGTAAGTCTGCTTGGTGTCAAAGTGAGAGTGCAAATTATGGCGTTGATTTGATACTTGGCACAAATCGCACGATGCATATTTATATTTTACTAGGACCTTACTAGTGATGCTCGGGTCATGAAAAACCCTGACCCGAGCCTCACTAGACCTTCCGTTGTGAAGAGAGAGAGACTAAACTCAACATCAAACTTGACTCCAATTAACTCATTGACCGCGATCGGATCTTCTTTGTTTCCTCTCCATTGCCGCGGCTCAAACCAGTTCGATCGGTAAAAAAGCCCTTATTTTGAAGCTCAGATCTCCTAAACAGGATGTGCTGTTTCTGTTATGCTGTGTCTGTTGTCTTGCCTAATCGATCATCTGGCGATGTACCCAAAAACATCCGGGTCACAAGTCAGGAAGAGCTGTGTAGCCCTGGCTGCTTAACCCATGCGCCAGCGACATTGAGGGGGCAAACCGGAGGAGAGCCGTTTGAATGCATTGGGTTGAATGCATGTCAATGGGACGGAAAAAAAAAAAGTTGTCCCCAATTCTGTCCCAAATGAAAGTCAGCAACGGGATGATCATCAGACGATGCGCACGGACTAATAGTTGGATTAAAGAATGAAATCTACATCTCGTCGTGATACGAGCCGTCCGCGTGACCGGCAGTGGGGTTCTCCACGGGATGTCCACGAGCAGCGCGTGGACGGCAGAAAAACTTGACTCCAATTAAGAGACTAAACTCTGTAAAATGCAGAATAAATAGCGGGCCCTGGTATGAATAAGGTTGAAAACCACTGGTTTAGATGATTTAGGATCTCAGTGAAACCAATTGTACATCATGGTGGCCAAATATCGACATGGACATGAGGAGATTGTCAGACTCTAATTACTATTAGACTATCATTACATGTTTGTTTTCTCCTTTATCCCACAGTTCTACATCAGCATGTCGCCGGATACGTTCTACGTCAAACTCCCTGACGACAGCATGATGCATTTCCCAAACCGCCTTGGTGACACCAAGTACAAATACTTCACTGTCAGCGGAGATGCCAAGATCGTTGGCATCAAGATCAAGTAGAAGTTCACCTCCTCCTCAGTCATGAGAGCGGACAAATGGAACCAAATGGACCCACTAGGGTCCATTTGGTTCCATTTGTCCGCTCTCATGACTCCCGACTGTGAAATATGTGTGTTTCACTTTTTACCAGCACTATGAGGTCACCTGGCTGCTCATCTTCTTCTAGTTAACAGAATTCATAATAAATGTTGTAGTGAGAGGAAATGGCCATTAGAGGACACCAAAGCAAGGCTAACTTCTCCATGTAAACCCTGTGGATTATTATTCATTAAAAACACAGTGAAACAAGACACTTCTGTCTAAATGTCTTCATTATACATTTACATTCATGACATTACTTATGATGCATCATTAAAAAGGAACATCTTATTCAGTCTCTCATTTATAAACGGTAGGATAATAGGGTGTCTTACTGTTGACATGCACTGGCTGTATTGTCAGTGTGAATGACTAGACTGAATTACAGTGTGTCTCTTATAGTCCGGTCTCTTAGTGAAATTTTGTGCACTTGCGGATAAAAGCGCCAATTTTTTTGTGAGGCTTCCTTAGGACATCCTAAACAATTTTAGCCTAGGAGCTAAACGCAAATATTGAAAATACCCCCCCAAAATCCAAGATGTCTGCCCAAAATTGTGTTTTTTCCTTCATAACTTGAAATGCATCGATTTTTCACCCCATAATTGTATTGAACGTTAATATAAAGTTGGGCATTACGGACAATTCGGTACCAAGTACATGTCTGTATCTCCTACGATTCTTGAGATACAGCATATAGGTACTTTCGCAGATTGAGGTGAGCAAGACATTTGTAACAGTCTCTTAGCGAAATGTTTGTGCACTTGCGGATAAAGGCGTAATTTTTTGCATGATGGTTCTTTAGGGTCAGTTCTTGGTTTTTAGCCTAGGAGCCCATGTGAAATATCTATTTTACCTATGTATTCAACCATATGAATATTAACTGAAATATGTGAAAATCCGCCTAATATTTTTTAGACAATATGCATCATAAAATGATCACATTACTTCCAAAAAGTGATAAAAATCACTTATTTTGACTTTATTAATGTCACAGAACATATATCATCAATCACATCTGTCATTGTGTGAAACAAGTTACGCAAACAAATTATTCACAGCATACAGAATATAAAGAAATTGAAAAATGAATTTGACCCTGCTAAGAACTTTTCTTTTGACCACTGTGCCCAAATATCCAAATGACCATATGATCCATACGACTCCAAAGTCCTCGATGGGGCAGTCACTGTCCACTGCCTACCCACTGTGAGTGTGAGAACCTTTGATGCCTATGCAGATGAGGTTTTCATCCCTTACTTGCAGAAGCAGCTACAGGATACCAAGCGGTTGGATATTGTATGGGACTCATACATCTCAGACAGTTTGAAGGAGTCTACCCGCGAAAAGAGAGGACAAGGTGTTCGCAGGAAAGTGAAGGGAATTGTCCGTAATGCCCAACTTTATATTAACGTTCAATACAATTATGGGGTGAAAAATCAATGCATTTCAAGTTATGAAGGAAAAACCACATTTTTGGGCAGACATCTTGGATTTTGGGGGGGTATTTTCAATATTTGCGTTTAGCTCCTAGGCTAAAATTGTTTAGGATGTCCTAAGGAAGCCTCACAAAAAAATTGGCGCTTTTATCCGCAAGTGCACAATCCACCTATAAAGTTGCGCTAAGAGACTGGACTATTAAACCACTCTGGTATGACTGTCAAACTTTCTCCAGCCAATCCTGGCACACCACACAACCCGACAATCCTGAGAGATTTGACCATTGGGTATTTCAACGTGGACTGGAATGGTTTGGCTATGGGTTAGGGTTAGGGCAGGCAGGTGGTAAAAAGAGAACACAATCACATTGTCTAAAGCAGGGCTGCCCAAAAGGTAGATGGTGATCTACCAGTAGATCACACAGACCATGCAGGTAGATCACATGACAGTCCCCCCAGCACTTGGACCCTTATAGATCTGTAACTCTTGAGAGCGTTAAAATGAAGCAAAATGGACCCTTATGGGGTCCATTTGGTTTCATTTTAACGCTCTCAAGAGTTAGATTATATTTAAACATCTGAATTACGTACTTTTCAAGAGTCCACACAATTAGAAAATGCAGATTAATCGCTTTGACCAAGTTTTGCCAGTTCTTTTTCCCAATTGTGGACAAAAACGTGAAAGTTCTTACTTTTTGGTGCAAGAAACTAAACTCAACATCACAAACTGTCAACCAAACCTCAAATGCTATTTTCAAACTTCAGTAGTAGCATATACAAGAAAACCTTCCAACTCTCCCCCTCTATTTTTCATTATAAGTGCATTATTCTTAAACACTATAACAGTCAGTAACACCATCACCACTATTTCAAAGCTCAAACTTTCTAGGGGTCTTGAAATGGATTTTCAGTAATGGAACAATCACATTTTTGATGTAGATCTTGTTGAGCCGCTCATTTTGAAAGTACAGTAGCTCTCAAGTCAAAAAAGTGTGGGCACCCCTGGTCTAAAGTAACCATCCTAATTCATTAATTCATCAGAACCTCATTTGACCTCCCAGTGGACCCCTAACCTGTGTATGCACACACACACACACACACACACACACACACACACACACACACACACACACACACACACACACACACACACACACACACACACACACACACACACACACAGTGTGGAATGTCTTCCCACTGCGTTACATTCCTCATTCTGAACCAACGGCTCTCTTTGAGTCCATCTGTAAATTGTGCTGCAGGAATGAATTCTCTCTCCGTCTCCCCTCCCCTCCCCTCCCCTCCCCTCATCTCCCCTCCCCTCCCCTCCCCTCCCCTCAGCCATGAATCATTATCAGTCGCGTCGATACGTGGGGGAAAAGTTAGACAATTTTAGGGGGGCCCAAAGCCGGGGGGGGGGGGGCACTAAAAACTTGCATTAATAAGGTTTTATTTGTATTGATTATTATAAAAAATATTTTAAAGGGGAATTCCACCCATTTCCAACATTCTAACATGTCATTAGTATACCCTAGAGGTGTTGGGTGGACATGATAAAAACATTTCCCCATTCTGTGTTTCCTAGAAATGGAGGTCTGAAGAAAACCACTAACATGTTGAAACATCTTGATGACATCATCAAGATGTATTTTCACCATGTTAATGGATTTCTTTAGATGCTTCTTTAAAAAAAAAAAAAAAAAAAAGAAGCAAATGGGTGAAATTCCCCTTTAACGCCACTGGGGAAGGGGGGCCCATGTGGAAAAGCTTTGCAGGGGGCCCAGAATTGCCTGCTACGCCCCTGATCATTATTACCCATTAAGATGAAGATGTTTCCCCTCCACTCATTCTAGTCTAATTGAATGTGTTATATTTTGACAACTGTTCACAGACAAAGGAGCAATAATTTTTCCTCTTCTGCCTTTAACCTTGTGCTCCTAGATTAAATTGGTAAACCATGCCAAAGCAAAAAAGTACACAATCACTGTAGTAAATGAATTAACTAGTGATGTCCCGATGCCACTTTTTCATTTACAGATCCGATCCCGATGCCACAATTTTTGTGTTAGCTGATACCAGAGAAGAAAAAAAAAATATATATATATGAAGTCACCAACAGGGAATAACATACTCCTCTCTCAAATGTGCACTTGGGAAACTCCAAAGCAAACTCCACATGACCCAACATTTTACTTTTACTAACTGCCATAGTGTCAACCCCTTACCCCTGTGTCTGATCACTGGTTAGACTGGTATATTCACCATAGTGTCAACCCCTTACCCCTGTGTCTGATCACTGGTTAGACTGGTATATTCACCATAGTGTCAACCCCTTACCCCCGTGTCTGATCGCTGGTTAGACTGGTATATTCACCATAGTGTCAACCCCTTACCCCTGTGTCTGATCACTGGTTAGACTGGTATATTCACCATAGTGTCAACCCCTTACCCCTGTGTCTGATCACTGGTTAGACTGGTATATTCACCATAGTGTCAACCCCTTACCCCTGTGTCTGATCACTGGTTAGACTGGTATATTCACCATAGTGTCAACCCCTTACCCCTGTGTCTGATCACTGGTTAGGCATATTTGCCAATATGTGACCCAATAATGACAAATAAGGGCCAATACTGATACTTTTCCGATACCCATACAGTATTTGCTGATACCGATATGATAAAAAAGGCACAAAGAGCCGATCCGATACTTTGGTATCGGGACATCACTAGAATTAACACAAGCATTCCAGTCTAATAAACACATACATCATATTGGAATGATGTTGTGATATTGGTCTGTAGCTGGAATGTGAAAACGAGTGTGTGTGTGTGTGTGTGTGTGTGTGTGAGTGTGAGTGTGTGTGTGTGTGTGTGTGTGTGTGTGTGTGTGTGTGTGTGTGTGTGTGTGTGTGTGTGTGTGTGTGTGTGTGTGTGTGTGTGTGTGTGTGATTGGTGTGACACAACCAATCAAAATATTGTAAAGTACAAGCTAAACATTAGCAGAAAAACAGAGCAGTCAAAATAAGTGTGATCAGGTTTTTACTAACAAAGTCACAAAGTGATTCACAGAGCAGCTCTTTGAAATACGCAGCCCTGACGTTTTGGACACAAATCTGAAGAGAACATTCTGACGACACACAGTCAAGGGGGTGAAAAAAGGTAGATGTGTGGATGGAGTTAAACAAACACTGATCATTTAAAGTGTAGAATGTGGTCCCAGAGATACACGTAAAACTGGTATCAAATGTGTGTCGTTCTACAAAACGCTCTGAAAGAACATACTGAAAGAATTGAGCTGCATTCTCACTCACATTCAACCCCCAAAATAATAGCAGGCGTTCACGGCTCATAGCGCGCCACTCTGAGCCGTGAACACCTGCTATTTTTCAGTCTGCTAAGTACCGTACCATTCTGCACGGTACTTAGCAGAATGCGGGCTGCATTCTAAACTGGCGGATCATCAACAACCATCGCTCTACTGGTCTTGCTAACCCTAACCCTCGATGCCCCCCGTGGACTGACCCTTCTGAGACAGGTACTGTAATTCCACGTCAGCAGTGGCAGCTTGTAAATCTGCTATTTTTGAAAAATCATGAAAAAAAATGGGAACTAGAATCTAGCATTAGGAACTAGAATCTACTTTTATAAACTAGAATCTAGTGTCAGAAACTAGAATCTAGTGTCAGAAACTAGAATCTAGTGTCAGAAACTAGAATCTAGTGTCAGAAACTAGAATCTAGTGTCAGAAACTAGAATCTAGCCAGGACAAAATAGTTTAAATAAACACTGATCGTATAAGGTGTACAATGTGGTCCCAGAGATAAAACTGGCATATAAACGCAGGAAAACTGTTAAATAGATAGCCGTTTTTCTGAGAAAGGGGTAAGCACTTAGGGTGTAAATGTTATTTGTTCCTAGTGTATTGTGTTGTCTTTTGGTTGGTGGAGCTGTGGTCCAAATGTCTCCAAGACAAGTTTCTCCTTCGGGAGACTAGAATAAAATAAAATGAAACTTGAACTTGACCAACCATGTCTCTTACAGGTCTTGCATGGACCATCCATGTCTCTTACAGGTCTTGCATGGACCAACCATGTCTCTTACAGGTCTTGCATGGACCAACCATGTCTCTTACAGGTCTTGCATGGACCAACCATGTCTCTTACAGGTCTTGCATGGACCAACCATGTCTCTTACAGGTCTTGCATGGGCGTGGTGACAGCGGACGCTGGCTCAGCCCTGCTGGACGCCCCTGTAGACTGCAGACCCTTCTGGTTGAGGTAGTCTCTGTAGTTCCGTGTCAGCAGCGTGTAGAGCAGCGGGTTGACGCAGCTGTTTCCGTACGTCAGACACGTGACGAAGAAGTTGACGTAGTTGTGCGCGGCGGGCGACAGCGAGCGCAGCGACTCCGGAGAGAACAGCCGGGCCATCTGCCAGCCCCAGAACGGCAGGAAACAGAACCAGTAGGCCAACACGATGCTGAAGATCATAGACACCACCTAGTGCAGGGGCGTCAAACCCAAATGCAGAGTGGGCCAAAATAGAAAAATTGGTACAAGTCGAGGGCCGGAGATATTCAACACCGGTTTACAATGACGTAAACAGCTATTAATTTCAATAAAACTTAAAACTTAAGTTTTTTATTGAAAAGCAGGTGTTCTCGTCTCATAGCGCGCCACAGAGTGGCGCGCTATGAGACGTGAACACTTGCTATTTGTTGGGCAAAAACGTTAAAACACAGCGCAAAACTTTGAATATTATATGTTCTTTCGGAGTTATACAATCTATAGTGTCAGGTCAAAGTATGTTAAAGCTAAATAAGACTGAGTTGAGGAAGTAAAACAGTTCGTTTCATTAATTTCTTATCACGGTGTGTGTAATATACCAGAGGGCCAGTTCTAATACTAATTCAATGTCATCCCGCGGGCCGAAGATAATTCATTCACGGGCCTGATTTGGCCCCCGGGCAATACACAATGTCATTGTGTATTTAACACCTATGTGTACTACTGAACGCGTTTTGGTGTTTTATCTGTTGAAAAATAGCAGATCTACAAGCTCATATCGCGCCACCGAGTGGCGCGATATGAGCTTGTAGTTCTGCTATTTTTGAAAAAATTGTGAAAATGTGCTGCAAATCTCTGAATACATTATTTTGGAAGCAAACGTTTTTAACTCTCTTTTTTTTGCTTCTGGGGGATCCCTAGAACAACATGTTTTCAGATGGGGGTCCACAGCCAAATGTGGATAATTCTGGTGGTCCTTGGCTTGAAATATGTTAGCATCACTGACACAGGAACACAGATTTTTCAGAAAAAAACTAGAATCTAGTGTCAGAAACTATAGAATCTAGTGTCAAAAACTCTATTCTAGCATCAGAAACTAGATTCTAGTGTCAAAAAGTAGATCCTAGCATCAGAAACTATCATTTAGTGTCAATAACTAGAATCTAGTGTTGGAAACTACTGTAGAATCTAGTGTCAAAAGCTAGAATGTTGCTGCAGCTATAATCTGGTGTCAGGAACTACTGTATAATCTGGTGTAAGGAACTACTGTATAATCTGGTGTCAGGAACTACTGTATAATCTGGTGTCAGAAACTCAAATCGAGGGTCAGGACACAATGGATTAAGTGAACGTTTCATGAAGATGTTTGTAAACCATGTTTTTTCTGTTCTATGAACCCTATGAAAAACATCCCTTGGCCTAAAAACGATGATTTCTATGGCCGATTTTACTCCAAGGAATGTTTTTTGGGGAAAACTAATGCCTGGGATGGATTCAGAAGCATGAAAAAACCCTAGTTTGACATGTCAACATGTGCTTCTTAAAGTATGATTATATTTTTTATTAATTATTACATTATATGGGATGTTATGGGTAAATATTTTCTGGGCAAAGATAAAAAAATGTAAACCACTTTTTTCATGTTTCATAGGGTTCATAGAACAGAAAAAACATAGTTTACAAAAATCTTCAGGAAACATTCACTTAAATACACAATGACATACACTAACCCTCTGTTTCAGGCCTTTCCTCCGGGCCGAGAGGCTGCGACCGCTGCTGATGCTGCGACCTCCAGCCACCAGGCTGGCCTGGGCGGCCCAGTAGTGCTTGGCCAGCCCTGCGTACAGACCTACGATGACCAGACCGGGGATCAACACGCTGGTGAGGAACAGGACACTGATGTAGGCTCTGTTAGGAATGAATGACATCATTTATATATACCAGGGGTTTTCAACAGGTGGTCCGGGGACCACCTGTTGATGACCAGGGACATCACGAGGGGCAGGACTGCCCCCTCGTGATGTCTTAACGTCATTAAAACGATCCCTGGCTAATAAGACAAATATGCCTTAAAACACTATACTTGCCTTCTATAACTAAAACATGCAGATAAAAACACCTTCAATACTTTATTTCTTTCATAAACAGAGAATCTTTCACTCAATAGGAGGTGCTCCTGTCGCAGGATGATGATGTCACATGAGCATGTTCATTCATATATTCCATAGAGCTAGATCACACATGGACATGTGACATCATCATCCTGCGACACTGTGCGACAGGAGCAGTTCCTGTTGAGTGAAATATTCTCCATTTATGAAAGAAATAAGATGCCATTGGTGTTTTTGTTTATTTTAGTTATATGGGGAAAGTATCATGTTTTAAGCAAGGTGGATCCTTTTAAACAGTTAAGAATTACGATGTATTGGCCCACCCCTGGATCTACCTGTAAGCCTCGGGGGTCTATACCTGTAAGCCTCGGGGGTCTCAGGGGTCCATACCTGTAAGCCTCGGGGGTCTCAAGGGTCCATACCTGTAAGCCTCGGGGGTCCATACCTGTAAGCCTCGGGGGTCTCGGGGGTCCATACCTGTAAGCCTCGGGGGTCTCGGGGGTCCATACCTGTAAGCCTCTAGGGTCTATACCTGTAAGCCTCGGGTGTCCATACCTGTAAGCCTCTAGGGTCTATACCTGTAAGCCTCGGGGGTCTCGGGGGTCCATACCTGTAAGCCTCTAGGGTCTATACCTGTAAGCCTCGGGGGTCTCGGGGGTCCATACCTGTAAGCCTCGGGGGTCTATACCTGTAAGCCTCGGGGGTCTATACCTGTAAGCCTCGGGTGTCCATACCTGTAAGCCTCGGGGGTCCATACCTGTAAGCCTCGGGGGTCTATACCTGTAAGCCTCGGGGGTCTCGGGGGTCCATACCTGTAAGCCTCGGGGGTCCATACCTGTAAGCCTCGGGGGTCTATACCTGTAAGCCTCGGGGGTCTATACCTGTAAGCCTCGGGGGTCCATACCTGTAAGCCTCGGGGGTCCATACCTGTAAGCCTCGGGGGTCTATACCTGTAAGCCTCTGGGGTCCATACCTGTAAGCCTCGGGGGTCTATACCTGTAAGCCTCTAGGGTCCATACCTGTAAGCCTCGGGGGTCCATACCTGTAAGCCTCGGGTGTCCATACCTGTAAGCCTCGGGGGTCTATACCTGTAAGCCTCGGGGGTCTATACCTGTAAGCCTCGGGGGTCTCGGGTGTCCATACCTGTAAGCCTCGGGTGTCCATACCTGTAAGCCTCGGGGGTCCATACCTGTAAGCCTCGGGGGTCCAGGTGGGGAAGCAGATCCTCTTCCCTCCCTGCTGGTCTCTCAGTCTGATCATCACCATCATGGGCAGCGTCAGAACCACGGCCGCCGCCCAGATGGCAGCGGCCGCTAGCTGCCGTCGGCGTGCGTTGGTCCGCCGGGCGGCGAAGGGCCGTGCCACGGCGCGGTAACGCTCCACGCTCATGGCCACCAGGACGAAGGCCGAGGCGTGCATGGTGAGGAGGTCCAGACTCAGCAGCACGCGGCAGCCGGCGTCTCCGAACAGCCAGTCGCCGGCGACGTACGTGCAGACCACGAAGGGGATGGTGGAGAGGTAGAGCAGGTCGGCTAGCGCCAGGTTGAGGATGTAAACGTACATGGAGCCTGCGCGGTGTAGCGACGCCGAGCGTGTGATCACCAGCGTGTAAACGTTCCCCGCTACGCCCAGAGCGCACATGGTCAGCAACGTAGCACCGAGGACGGACGTCACCCACACGCCGTTTCCTCCTCCGGACCCACCGCCACTCTCCACCACAGAACCACTGGCTCCACTCACCCCAGCCTCCGCCAGGCTGAGCACCGTGTTGAGTTGTGGGCTGATGCTGACGTTAGGCGACGTGCAGTTCATCATAAAGTCTGCAGTCACTCCCTAGTAAAACGCACACTATCGCCTTTTCCCTTCTCTGCTTATCACGCCAAAAGTCGTTTGTGTTATTAACAAGCTCATTAACTCACTGCACACATCCTTTAAGTGGTGATTGAACTACAGAACATAGAAAACACCTCACACACTACAACGACAATTGATGAATGATTAATGATAACTTTAAATGCATTTATCTCCAAATGAGCCCTGGAAACAGGCTGTTTTGTTAAATGTATTTAAAAGAAAAACTGAAACACATGATCAACTCATTTAAGTAGTAGACAAAGTAGACAACTTATGCTGTCTTTGGATCTCATTCATTGGCAGAAATTCCCAACAGAGGATTTTCTATAAATTATTTTGTTACCATTGAGTCTAAGGGGAGACAGCCTATAGCTTTACTGATAATCTGTCAAATAGTTAAATATTTGAATAAATTAAAGGCATACACTCATATTCTCAGAGTGTAAACTGTACCTATAATGGTCTGATCCCATATGGGATCAGAGAGCGGTTTTGAGTCCGTATTCCTCCCATAGTGTAAGATAATGGATAAATTAATAGTTTTCAGCTCCGACACGTCATCAACCAGCCTGAGCCATCAGCTGAAAACCACAGAAAAACAACATAATCATAAAGACTTATAATCCTTTAACATGTTGGTCACGCTCTTTACCATTCTATAGGTTAACGCCAGACGTAACAGCGCAGGCTGTGAGTTTGAGATGTGAACGATCTCAGCCAGACACTGATCCATCATGGTGAAAATCCACAGTAGAAGATGACATTCCTGACAGCTTGCTGTCATCTCTGAGGTGTCAGGGGTGGGAAATAAGCCGCAATCCTACATGGAATTAAAAACGCTGAAACGGCTTTAAAAAATGATGAGGTCCCCGTTTGTCACAAATCAGAAATCAGTCTGCCCGTCTTCATGCTGTATTACGGCTGCATGTTAACACGCTCTCCCAGTACCGTAAAGTCCTGAGTAGAAGTGGCAGCAGCATTTCCAGTCAACATTCCCAACAATCCCAGTGGTGCGATAGAGTCGAGGGTTTTGTCATACGGCGTTCCTTTAGCCTCAACAGGTGGACGTCGTTGGCAGGTAAATAAATGCGTTCTTCCGCGCCTCAGTCTGTTTGGATAGACAACAGACATGAACGTGTACAACTGTCTGTTGGAATCACTACACTGTGCAAGTCTGTCTCTCTCTGTCTCTCTCTGTCTCTCTCTCTCTCTCTCTCTCTCTCTCTGTCTGTCTCTCTCTCTCTCTCTCTGTCTCTCTCTCTCTCTCGTTCTCTCTCTCTCTCTCTGTCTCTCTCTCTCTCGGTCTCTCTCTCTCTCTGTCTTTCTCTCTCTCTCTATCTCTCTCTCTCTGTCTCTCTCCCTCTCTCTCTCTCTGTCTCTCTCTCTCTGTCTGTCTCTCTCTCTCTCTGTCTCTCTCCCTCTCTCTCTCTCTCTCTCTCTCTCTCTCTCTCTCTCTCATTCCAACCCTAGTCTGTCCGTCTTTCTCACCAGAGTGAAAACCTAACAGGGGTCTATGGATTTACGAGGTAATCACATGCCCCCTCCTCCATGTTGTCTCAGAGAGTGTGAAAATGGACCTAAATTGTCAGATTTTACACGCTGAAGTTAAACTCTGAGGATAAACCGACACACAGTTAGCCTGAGTGTGAACCTGCTGATGTGTCTACTGCTAACATATGAAAATATGTACATCATAATAATAGTGCATATAGGCCTGTATGTATATACAGTAACACTGAACCCAGGCATGGCCTAGGGAAGAGTGTATGCGGGCACACACACACACACACACACGCACACACGCACGCACGCATGCACGCGCGCGCACACGAACGCACACGCAGTATACAGTATAGTAAACCATGCACACATACATATGTAACAAGCTGCACAAACGTGGTGTAAATAACTAAGTAAATGGAAAGTACTGTATTAATGTAAAATTGTACTTTATTTGAGTATTTTCAATTTAATTTTCTACTTCACTACATCTCAGAGGTGAATACTGTACCATTTACACCACCAATACTACTACTACTACTAAAATCTAAAACTTATTTCTACTTATTTGAAATATGTTAACTATTCAGGTCAGGAATCGGTTTTGTGGATTCTGTACAGAATCCACAAAACCGATTCCTGACCTGAATGGGTTATGGGAAAAAAACGTTGATGTGTTTTAGTTTTTTTTATTGTATTTTCACATCTCACTGTTTCCAGAGCTCAATCAGAAATAAATTCATTTAAAGTTATATCTTTTATCGTTAATAAATTCTAGTAGTAAAGTGTGTGAGGTGTTGTCTGGGTTTTGTAGTCCAATCACCACTTAAAGAACTACATGAGGTGGTTAGGGTTAGGGTGAGGTGCAGTGAGTTAATAAAACAAAAACATGATCTCCAACTCAGTACTAGACAAGTCAAGCAACAAGCCAGTGGTCCAGGGACCACCAGTGGTCTCTGACAGGATTCCAGGTGGTCCCCAGGCTAAATGCTGGATAGTTGGTAACCGCATGGGCCCTTGTAGGTCTGTAACTCTTGAGACCATAAAATGATACCAAATGGACCCTCACGGGTTTTGGGTCCGAGAGACTTAACTAAACTAAACTCAACATCACATGGTGGTCCCTGGCTAAAATGCAGAAAAAATAGTGGGCCCTGGTATCAAAAAAAGTTGAAAATCACTGCTATAGATGAACGCTGAGTCAAAACAAAATGAAAAGCTCAACATATCAGACATGCCTATGATGACATGATATGGTTTTATTTAAAACACCAGTCAACCAATGTTTAATATAAAGTATCTTTTTCAAATGTGATTTGTTGTGGTACAAAATGTTGGAATTTCTTCGTTAACATGAAGTCCAAAATAATAATGTTTCTGCTTTTGTATTAACAAAACTGTGTAGTATCTGAATCAGGGGTTTTCAACAGGTGGTCCGGGGACCACCAGTGGTCCTTGAGAGGGTTCCAGGTGGTCCCCAGGCTAAATAATGGAAAGTTGGTTAGCCAGATATATCGCTTGAGAGTGTAAAAATGAAACCAAATGGACCCGCCAGGGTCCATTTGGTTAAGAGTTAAAATATTCATCATCTGAATTAGCACCAATAATTAAGAAGTTTACACTGTTTTGTTGGCAAAATACAGCCTGGAATTGTGGACAAAACCAAAAGAATTCTTTAGTTTTAGGTCTTTGGTTTGAAAATGTAATCAATTGGTGGTCCGTGTGCTCAAATGCTGAATAAATGGTGGTCCCTGGAGTCAAAAAGGTTGAAAACCACTGATAAAATACAATGTGAACAGTTACTGCTGTACTGAAAGATGCCACAAGGAGGAGCTGTTTGGTTTACATAGTAGTGTCTGAAAAACCTCCACAGTATAAATCCATTATGAATAATATTCATTATGTCACGATGTTAGGGAAGACAAGGACAACAGACAAATAATAACAAAAACAACAATAATAAAAACATGTAGTGTTTTAGAAGTCAAGGATTAGGTTTGTAACAAAACTTTAAAATACCTCACAGGAAACTTGAAATCCTTGGAGTTCTGGATTTTGTGATTATTGTCATGATTCTAAATATGCCTGTATTGCATAACAAGCATTAAAAGAACCAAATTAATAATATGACTAGTAATTAACTATGTTTCATCAACTAGGACAGGACAGGACTTGATTATATTACACTCATTTTGGAAAAGAGTCTCAATTACTGTCCTTTTTCTTTTCTTTTTTTCTTTTCTTTTCTTTTTTAAGTAAAAACGTCCCCTGGCTCTTTTTTCTATAGATTAGACTGAAAATCATCTTATCAATCAGCTCTTTAGTTGATGACTGCTGTAATCTCTCCTTTAGAGCAGCTAAACTAGAAACATTCTGTCTCATGGAAACTCACAGATATGGAGAATTAAATGGAGTCACAGAGGAGTTGAGTTGATTAATGTCTGTGTTTGAAGAGAGCTTCCACTGGAAAAAAACACACACAAACAAGACAATCAATTAGTCAAATGGCTTAAACTTAAAGGTAGAGGAAGTGATTTCACTTTTGTTAAAATGCTCTATTTTAAGGTGTGGAAACCACATATGGAGTTTCCCCTCCCCCACGTTAGCAGAGGAGCTAATAAAAGTTCCCCAGGTCACCACAATTCTCCTCCAATCAGGAGCGAGCAGCAGGTTCACATAGTGTAGCTACTGTTGGGGGCCCCTAGTGCACCAGGCTGGAACTACACCATGAATTTATAATCACTTCCCCTACCTTTAAAGGGAAGTTCCATCCACCATTTTACTATGTCATGAATATACTGGACCTTGGAGAGATTGTTTCCTAGAAATGAAGGTCTGGGAAAAAATCATTACCATGATGAAACAGCTTGATGACATCAAGTTGTTTCATCATGTAATGCTTTTTCTTTTAGGAGAAAATCTTCAAAGTGGGTGGGATTGAATTAACATTGGAATTAACATTGACTCTTTAAGTCAATGTTATGTGGGTTTAAAAAATAAAAATAAAACACCTGCAACAAAGAACAGCTCAAGCTTGAACAGTAAACTTAATTTTTGTTACTCCATCACTTTTAGCCGATGTAAACTACGACTCCCCATTATGTTTAGTGTTCTATGGTTAAGAAGCAACAAATGTTTCCACCTGTAACTAAAGCTAGGGTGAGGATATTCTCTCTCTTCTTTCATGATGTTTGCCTTGAATAAACTGTAGGCATTGAGATTAGAGGTGTGATGATTCACTCACCTCACCATGAGATACAATATCCATATTTAGGCTTATGAATCAATTTATATTACGATTCTTAGTTATGGTGCGATTCCATTTGATATATTGATATATCCAGGGATTAAAGTAAAAAAAAATCTTGGGACTGACAATGATCTTTTGCAAATAAGCACTGAGTTAATTAAATGACCCCTGTGAAATCCTCAGGACTGAAAGCAGTACCCAGTACTGAGAACTTTAATCCCTGTATATCACACTTTTTACCCACAAATGACTGTGCTTTTATTATACTAGGACAGGTGGGATTACACCCATTTTCAAGATGTTTTTCTGAGAGCGTACGAATGGAACCAAATGGACCCTTACGGGTCCATTTGATGATGTCATCACCAAGTAAAATACAGTACAGTAAAATGTTGAAAATGGGTGAATTCTGAACAATATGGACCATGACAAGTTCAATCAACTAGAGCATTTTAAAGCAATTTTAAACAATATAAATAACAAAAAGTTCAATCTATCTGACGTGAACAAATTAATGAATAAGTCTGCATGATCATAAAAAAAAATCGATTCTGAAGCTGGCGAATCGATATTGATATCATCCCTAACCCTAACCCATGGCAATAAGAAATGCGATATATTAGCTTATCGATTTTATTGCCCAGCCCTAATTGAAATGTGCACACAAACTTTCTCTGTGAACTTAACAGAAATGCTTCTATCTTACTGGTGAAGTCCTGAGGTGACATCTGAGCGCTCATGATGTCATTGAAGTGTCTGAGCCAATCCTGTTGCTCGCTCTCCGTCTCGCAGGTAAACAGGAAGGAGCGTTCAGGCGTGACGATGGTGATGCCGTGCTGCCAGGCGCCGTTACAGCTGGTGCTGGGAGGAAGACCGGCCGCCGCGCTGTAACCATGGTCTCTGTGGCCTAGGAATACCTCTCCTTTAGCAAACGCATCCTGCAACAGAAAGGGAAAGAGAGAGAGATTAAATTTATATTCCGGCTGGATCGGAGGGTGTTGACATGTCGAAGAATACCTCACCCTTAGCGAACGCATCCTGCAACAGAAAGGGAAAGAGAGAGAGATTAAAACATCATTTATATTCCGGCTGGATAGGAGGGTGTTGAAGGAGAATTCCACACCAAAACACATTGGGCATCAATCTTACCTTGATTCCTGTGACATGATTCATAATGTCACAGATGTTCCATTTTCTCCATTTCACCATGAGGTCCCGTCCCCACGACGACGTTGGGAACAGTTAACATGCTGCAGGTTGTCTTTATTCTAATGTGGGTATTTCTGGAACTACAAACTTATTTTTTTTCACACATCACATTTTAATAGTATACTGATAAACATGCTTGAGTTTTATGTCACTCTGACTTTCCATGTAATCCCAGAGGTAATCTATTCCTCCTCCTCTCCTCCCCTCCCTGACTCCTGTCACACAGGTGCAAACTGAGTTTTTAAAACTCATATAGTGGTCCAATTATCTTGTAATGTGTGGTTTGATGTGATGTGTGAAAAAAAAAATAAGTTTGGAGTTACAGAAATACCCGCAGTAGAATAAAGACAACCTGCAGCCATGTTAACTGTTCCCAACGTCGTCGTGGGGACGGGGACCTCATGGTGAAATGTAGAAAAATCTGTGACAAAAATCAAAGACATTATGTATCATGTCACAGGAATCGAGGTAAGTTTTGGTGTGGAATTCTCCTTTAACATGTTGAAGACTGCCTCATGTTGATGTATTGTGAGCTTGTGGTATCTCCACCTCCGCTGTGGTATACTGTAGGTTGTCATACAAACTGATTTAAAACAGATATTACTACCCTGGCACATTTATGAAAAAGGTTTAAAACCACTGGTATACTATCTATCTAGGCACAACTAGACCAGCTCAAAATCAGCCTCTCTCACTAAGCTCAACACCCAGGAAAAAAAAAGACGTAACCAACAGGCAAGTTCCAACACGCTGCCTGTCCATGAAATATACTTCTCTAGTGTGAAATGCTGAGTGAGACGTTATGATATACACAAACAGAAGATCAACAGGTATTCGAATTAATGGTGTGATTGCAAGACCCTCTCAAAGGCTACATCACTGGTTTTCAACCAGTGGTCCTTGAGAGGGTTCCAGGTGGTCCCCAGCTAAGTTGGTTAACCAGATGAAAAGTTGGTTAACCAGATGTAACTCTTGAGAGTGTAATCAGTAAAAGAGTGTAAACAGGAAAAATGAAACCAAATAGACCCACATTTTTACGCACTCAAGAGAATATTCAATATTCATTACCTGAATTATCCCAAGTCTACACAACTAGAGAATGTAGAAGATTAATGGTCATTTTGATCTGTATGTTGGACTGTTTGGTTTCCCCAAATCCAGCCTGGAATTGTGGACAAAAGCAAAATAAATCTTTAGTTTTGGGGTCTGTGGGGATAAATTCACCACTGTGCTACATGACAGCATGTTCCACCATCACACCAGCAGGGGGCAGCAGTGGATCAGGAGGTAGAGGGTTAGAATCTAACTCCCCCATGTGTTTTGTATCAAAGTGTCCTTGAGCAAATGAATGAATGTAATGCACATTTTAAAGCACTTTGGAGAAAGGCACTAAGACAAAATAACATCAATTGCTATTCTATGCACACAGAGCAACTTTTCCCACAGGATTTAGGCAGCCGTTCACAAAGTAAATCACCCTGATGATACATTTTCCTCAGATATGACTAATAGTATTGCAAAGAAGCAGCAGTGTTTACCAACATGCTCAATACAAAAAAGAAAAACATATAACTTTGTCCCTTAATGAGACCATCAAAAAAAAAAAAAAAAAAAAAATATTATATATATATATATATATATATATATATATATATATATATATATATATATATATATATATATATATATATATATATATATATATATATTTTTGTTTTTTTTTAACCCATAGTAGGCGGGAACCCCTAGTGGTAGTTTTACCCTAGTTGACGGGAACACCAATATGCGTTCTGTACAGAATGTACAGTATCAAACAGTGTCAAAAATTTGATGGTGTTACACAATAATTTGAAGTTTTCCAGTACACTTAGGTTAGTATTTCAAAGACATTTTTAGAATCGGGATAGTCTACAATGGGTTAAGTAGCTAGAATTATTTTGTTATTGTTTGTTTTAAAGTTTAACATTTTTTTGTATATGCTGCTAAGTAGTAGCCTGATTATTAGCCTTGAACTGTTGCACTGTTGAGTGACAGACTGCTGCTGGCCAAGCAGGTTTGTTCCGATTTGTTGCTAGACCTACGTTGTAGAACATACCTGGGCAGTGGGCATTATGTGGCCCGGGGGCCAAATGCGGCCCTTTGACGGCCCAGGGACCACTGGTGGTCCCTGGGCCACCAGTGGTCCATATTTAACTGGAACTCAGTGGAAAGAGTTCCAGTTAAATATGGAAAGTTGGTTAACCAGATGTAACTCTTTGAGAGTGTAAACATGAAACCAAATGGACCCGCAAGGGTCCATTTAAAATATTCATCATCTGAATTAGCCCAAAGTCTACACAATCAGAGAATGTAAAATCCAGCCTGGTATTGTGGAGAAAAACAAAATAAATCTTTAGTTTTGGGGTCTGTGGGGCTAAAATGTCAAATGGCTCAAATATTGAATGAATAGAGGGCTCCGGTATCAAAAAGTTTGGTCTTACTCTTACTTTTATCTTGAAATTAAATTAATATTACACAGACTTTACAGTAGTTCAGCCTTTAGTCTTGGCCCTCCACAATATTTTATCTATCTAACCCTTGGGGAAAATAATTGCCCACCCCTGCTGTAAGGGATGACATTCATGCCCTCATCAAACCCTTACAACCACCCTCACATCTCTCCATATATGGTGCTGACCTGTTCTGGTGTGTGCGTGTGCGGTGTGTCGTGCATGTGTGTGTGTGAGAGTAAATCACTCATACCAGTGGATCTTTGAAGTACATCAGCCGTCTACGATCAAATGTGAACCATCTCTTCTTAAAGCCTTCTGTATGCTGTAAGAGAGAGAGAGAGAGAGAGAGAGAGAGAGAGACAGAAAGAGAGAGACAGAGACAGAGAGAGACAGAGAGAGAGAGACAGAGAGAGAGAGAGAGAGAGAGACAGAGAGAGAGAGAGAGAGAGAGAGAGAGAGACAGAGACAGAGAGAGACAGAGAGAGAGAGACAGAGAGAGAGAGAGAGAGAGAGAGAGAGAGAGAGAGACAGAGAGACAGAGAGAGAGAGAGAGAGAGAGAGAGACAGAGAGACAGAGAGACAGAGAGAGAGAGAGAGAGAGAGAGAGAGAGAGAGAGAGAGAGAGAGAGAGAGAGAGAGAGAGAGAGAGAGAGAGAGAGACAGAGAGAGAGAGAGAGAGAGAGAGAGAGAGAGAGAGAGAGAGAGAGAGAGAGAGAGAGAGAGAGAGAGAGAGAGAGGTCAAACCATATGGCGGGGTTTGAGGCATGAAGTTTTCTAGGGGGCGTTATTGCACAATTAGGCCACACCCATTTTTAACAATCTTACCATACGTAAATTTCACCCACTAGTAACGTGCGTTCGCAACTTTACGTCAACGTTATGCGGCCGAAAAACACAATTTAGTCTCGGGAATAATAATAAGAAGAAGAAAGAAACATTGTGAAATCAATAGGGCACTTGCTTTGCAGTGTTGGGCCCTAATTAATAATTGCCCACTAACTACCCATTCCCGGAGCAAGACTGTAGATTCTAGTTCTAGAATCTAGAAGATATTAATCAGACTCAGTCACATCACAAACACCGTTTAAGTATTTGTAAAATATGTACAGCAATTTGAGTCACATTCTTGTCCTTTTAGCACTTTAATGAATCTAAACAGCTGTATTATTTAATTAGAGTGCATTAGAGTGCATTCCCCTGACTGTACAAAGTCACTCTGGTTAAAAACAGCAGGAATATTTTTGCTATTTATTCCTTTCCAATTATAATTTGTTTCTAAACAAGCTACGGTTTAAACGGTGAGGAGGATATTCACGCCTGGCATATTGTTCTGTTTTATATTCTTGTTGTGGCTTTGAGGCTTTGAGTTTCATTTTGGGTTACGACACCGGCGGCAAAAATATGTCAAATATGAGGAAAGAAAATGAATTATAGCATCCATTTAGCAAACAGTCGCTGTGAGATTCCCATCATCTCTCACCCTGACAGTGTGTGTGTGTGTGTGTGTGTGTGTGTGTGTGTGTGTGTGTGTGTGCATAACCTATTTGTGTGAGAACCTTTCTCAGACTGTCTGAGTATGTGTGCATGCATGTTTGTGTGTCTGTGAGAGAGACGTGTGTCTACCTGCGTGCACGTTTGTAGACATGCTTTTGTGTGTGTGTGTGTGTGTGTGTGTGTGTGTGTGTGTGTGTGTGTGTGTGTGTGTGTGTGTGTGTGTGTGTGTGTGTGTGTGTGTGTGTGTGTGTGAGAGAGAGAGACTTGGAGAACATTATGCCAAACAACTAAAAACTCCCATATCTGCTGGGTGAAGTACAACAATGTACAAACACAGCAGCAGATCCATGATGTGCTGCGATAAAAGAATCATTCAATCAAATGGAACACAATCACCCTGAGGAATAATCATTGTGTGTACTCGATCTTGTACTTGATCTTGGGATATAGAAATTAATTTATTGAAGATTACGACCTCTATATGTTCATAACGTTTGTATTGATTACAGGGGTTTTCAACAGGTGGTCAGGGGACCACCAGTGGTCCCTGAGAGGGTTCCAGGTGGTCCCCAGCTAAGCTGGTTAACCAGATGTAACTCTTGAGAAAAATGAAACCAAATGGACCCTTGCGGGTCCATTTGGTTTCATTTTTACACTCTCAAGAGTTAAATTATTAATCATCTGAACTAGCCATTTTGGAATGTATGTTTTGTTTTGTTTCCCCAAATCCAGCCTGGAATTGTGGACAAAAGCAAAAAATAAATCTCTAGATTTGGGGTCTGTGAGGCTAAAATATCCTCGGATGGTGGTCCTTGGCTCAAATCCTGAATAAATGATGTCCCTGGGATGAAAAAGGTTGAAAACCCCTGTATTGATATATTGTTGTGTTTTATTACGCTTCCTTGTTTTTTTGTTTTTTTTTTTGCTTTGGCAAAGTAAACGCATGTTTTGTCGTATCAATAAAGCTCTTTGAATTAAACTGTGTGTGTAACTGTCAACCACACAGCAAAGGATTAAGACTATGTCACAGTGGAAGCCTTTGATTCCACCTGAGGCAGACAGACAGCCTGCTCTCTGCTAGCTGACAGTCAAATGAGAGCTCCTAACTCATTAACGGCTGATTCCTCGGAGCAACAGCCAGAGATCTGGGATAGAGAGGGTTTGGCTGGACAGAAACGGATTATACTTGTTGCAGAAGTAATCCTTCATTCACACTGAAACCAAACTCATGTATGACGGGAGATTCAAGGTTCAAGTTGAAACAAACAAAACAAAACAAACCAATGTATCCTGGATGACTCATTGGCACCTGGCCAGGCGGTATGAGCTACGCTACAGTGTAGCCAGGTATAGAGTAAGGCAGAGCTGCCCACACTTCTTTTTACTTGAGAGCTACTTTCAAAATAACTGGCTCAACAAGATCTACACATAAAAAAAAAACAATTTCAAGGCCCCCAAGAAAGTTTGACTTTGAAATAGTGGTGATGGTGTTACTTACTGTTATAGTGTTTAAGAATAATGCACTTATAATGAAAAATAGATGGGGAGAATTGGAAGGTTTAGCTGTATATACTACGACTGACGTTTGAGGATTTGCGGTTTGAGTTGACAGTTCGTGATCTTGAGTTTAGTGTCTTGCACCCAAAGCTAAGAACTTTCACGTTTTTGTCCAAAATTGAGAAATAGAACAGTTTTCTCCATTTTCTAATTGTGTAGACTCTTGGAATTACATAATTCAGATGTTTTAATATTATTTAACTCTTGAGAGTGTAAAATGAAACCAAATGGACCCGTAAGGGTCAAGAGTTACAGATCTATAAGGGTCCAGGTGCTGGGGGACTGTCATGTGATCTACCTGCATGGTCTGTGTGATCTACTGGTAGATCACCATCTACCTTTTGGGCATTCCAAATTATACTGTATGTATGTAGCTCTGTTGTGTTCTCAGTGTGTGTGTATGTGTGTGTGTGTGTGTGTGTGTGTGTGTGTGTGTGTGTGTGTGTGTGTGTGTGCGTGCGTGCGTGTGTGTGCGTGCGTCTTACCCTTGGGCCTGTCTTTTCCATATAACCTTCCTTCACAAAGTTCCTGGTCAGTTTGGGCATCAGCTGTAAAACACAAGAAACAAACATGAAAGCTGATACTAGATCTTAAAACAAACACTTATAGACCTGCGCAGTGACGTCACCGCCCCTGTTCCAGAAACAGATTGCCCCATTCATTTTTCTCATAGACTTTTCGAAAAGAATTTATATAAGAATTTATATAAAGACAAAGCCAACTCGGGTCGTGACAAATCATGCACAACACACAATCTTTTGGGACGATCCAATGATTTCGAAGAAAAACAAAACAAAAAGTATTGTATCATGCCGTTTTCTACTTCTTGCTAATCAGATATATGACCATACTGTGTTTGTTGTGTGCGTATGCGTGCATGCGTGTAAATGTGCGTGTGCGTGCGTGTGTGTGCACCTTAGCCTGATTGTCAGACTCTGAGCCATGGCTCAAGAGTCTGACATTGGCCCCATTGTAACCGATTTACAAGGAGGCGGGCCCTTGATTTTCCCTCAACCAATCACTGGAGACGTTGTTTGTAGTCGACAACAACAGTTAACTAGCAGTTAACTAGCAGTTAACTAGCAGTTAACTGACTAGCAGTGCAGTTGGCGTCGGACATTTTCACTATTTATAACTAAATGCAGTATTAAAGAATGAAACTCTATTTACAATGAAACTATTTACAATGAAACTCTAGTTG
>CM076973.1:53839627-53844627 GCA_039105355.1 Benthosema pterotum
GTTTGCGTAAGTATCTAAAGAGACAAGACAAGACAAGTTCTCCATGAATTGGATGGTGGCATGAATACGATCGGTCAGCGCCGCCATGCTAACCTCGCTATCCCCATCGTCTCTCGGTCCGGATGGCACAGGGTCCTGTTTGGCGACTTTTTTTGAGGTCATGTTGCAAAAGTAGAATGTCTAGACTTATAGGATATGACGAGTTGCAGTGTACAGGGAAAATAACAGGGTGTAAAATGAAATAAAACTACATAAGGCGGGGGAGCAGAGAAACGCGTCTACTCCTCACGCTGCATAACCGGAAGTCAGGCATTGTACTTTTAAAGGTTAAAATTGCTCCAGACCAGAGCTTTTTTCAGCCTCTATGGGGGGATTTGTATGCAAACATCATGACCAATGGAATTGAAACACTACGACAATAAACATCAATCATAATGTTTATGTAAAAAAAAGAATGGAAAAAAAATCTGCAGAAGAATGATCACCAATGATCCTCAGTCATTGTGGTCATGTGATTGTCTCGCATTCTGCTTACATCATCCTAACTCGCCATCCTCGTCACTAT
Organism: Benthosema pterotum; assembly: GCA_039105355.1. Classification (NCBI taxonomy): domain Eukaryota; kingdom Metazoa; phylum Chordata; class Actinopteri; order Myctophiformes; family Myctophidae; genus Benthosema; species Benthosema pterotum. The sequence continues at coordinate 53,840,193 of CM076973.1, forward strand.
GCTGACATCATCATAACTCGCCTCCCCATCACTTTTTCAGTAAGATAATTTGGGTGATTGCAGATGTTGCAATAGATGCTGCGATAGCAATCAGCAGCCAGAGGTGGGGGATCTGGGCGGGGAGGTGGGGGATCTGAGCAGCCGGTTCTTGGTCCAGGATCTCCCTGCAAGGCTTCAGGATCTTGTTGAGCGGCTCTTGGACCGAAGCCTTTAGCTGCTCCGGGTTGATCCATGACTGTCCAAAGGCAATCTTCAGTGTCTCGAAGTCGTTGTAGCGAAGGTCATTACCGTCTGTGTGTTTGAGTGTAAACTCTCCACACAGAGGGAAGATGACGTACTGCACCAGCGCCAGGACGCCGTTCTGCTCCACATCGCCTGCATGACAGGAAGCCGCCTCCAGCTTCTCCGTCACATCCTCCTCGGTGTCCAGAGGACTGATCCTATACTCCCGCCCTTCCTGATCCGCTGAGATCAGTGGCGGTATGACGGGCATCATCAGGTGAACGCGCTTGCCGTAGCCCAGCCCAGTCAGGCTCGCCTCGGCGCGTTGGAAAGCCGCCTTCTCCTCAACTCCTCCGAACTGAGCATCCATTTTGAGGTATTCCTCGTCCAGAGCAGCCAGCTGGTCATCGGCTCTGGCCTGCCCGCCAACCACCAAATCGCTGTTGGACAAGCGATAATAGTCCCGTTGGTCCTCCGGGCTGTACCGGTTGTCCGATCGCTCGAGGAAGATCAGTTTGTCCAGTGGCACGCTGACGCCTTCAAACATGGCCGTCACAAACTGTTTGTATCCCTGTGCCGACCCCTGCGCGGGTCCCACAAAAAAGACGGTCACCTCACAACCAGCTCTGAGGAAGTCTGCTATCTTGGCCAGATGATGCAGACAGGGTACGTATCGGTAGGATGTCCTCCACAATATCCGAACTTCTCCTTTCTCCTGGAGGATCTGCTTGAGTTTGGTCTTGTCAGGGATGCTGTTCTCCTCCAGGTTCCTGGTTATTAGCTCCAGCTGCTGATCTGGGCTGAGGTCTGGGCTCCCCGACTTGAAACACTTTGGGAGCCATCGTGAAATCATTTTCTTCACACGTTGCCATGCCCTGGAAAGAGCCCTCTTCACAGAGGAGAAGAAAAACACCATGTTGTCCTAGAGTTGTTTCCTCAATGTTGACGAGTTGTTGAGTTGTTTCCTGTTGTTGAGTTGTTTCTGGTGGGGGATCAGTTAATCTAAAACTCTTGACTGGTCTATAGCCAGGCTTAAATTAGACTAGAGGCCTGTCACATTACGTCATTCCTGTGACGTCATAGATACATTGCGTGATATGTCTGTTAGAGTAATGTGTAATAGACACATTACGTCATAGGAATGAAGAGACACAGAGAAACCCTCACATACATCTCCTTATATGGGCATGAGAGGGACACAGACGTTGTAGACCCGTGGTCAGTGATTCTGACTGCGGTGTGAAGTTCATTTCATAGTTTTGGAGACAGTAGGGAGAAGAGCTTGGGGCGAGTGGAGCGTTGGGGTACTGCCAGCTTCCCTGTGTCGGCTGATGGGAGTGCAAGGGAGGACTTGCACACAGTTGTAGGCACTAACATAACTCTTTTTGTTGCAAATTGTTGGATAAAAACATCACTTCAAATAATATGAAAGAAAACACTCACTGTTTAGAGGGACTTCAGTCTGAATAATGAAGTGAAACCAAGGGTATGTTCGGAAATACAAACTGGGTGCGCACCGAGTTCATTTGGTTTTGTGGGCGTGTCGTCACCGAGTGCGTTGATTTACGAACGAGCAGTTACAACCAGACAACACACCTCACTCAAAAATGGCGAGAATCACTGCCAAAGCCATATAAATCCTCTCTTAAGGGGGTCCCCCTGGAAAGTATTTTCAAATGGGGGTCCGCATGCATTTACTTGATAAATGTGCAGGTCCTTGACAGACATGGAAAAGTTGGGGGACCACAGTACAATGCTTAGCCATAGCCTAGCTTCCTAGCTCACAAAAGTTGTATTGCTTTTCATTGAACGGCAGCGCTCGAGACACAGCTGTGGCGCAATCAACCTTCCACACCGGCCAACCCCGTCTCCAGGGTAGGGTTGCTCAGTGCGTGCACAAAACACACCAGTGTGAATAAACGAACGAGGAGCACCAAATGCCCCAAATACACCAGGTATAAACGAACGACAACAGGGCAGTCCAGTGCGTTTAGGGTGTATTTCCGAACGCAAACCAAATGACAATTCAGACTGAGGTCAGGCTATGGGTTAAACACGTGTTCCTGTATTTCTAAGCACTTAGTATTTATTTTTTAAACAGTCCAGGAAACGCATCATCATCCAGCTGCCGGCCAATGGGGAACAAGACTGTCCTGAAGTGCTGAGTCAGGAGAGAGAGTGTGACGCTCCCTGTTACCTGCTCCATGTTACCTATTCACTATCAACTACAGCAGGTGTCAGGAACCTATGGCCCGCAGACAAATCATTAATCATATAAAAAAGTGTCATTAGACTCACCGGTGGGAAAGTGGCAAACATACACTTGTTATGTATCCAATCTATTCATCCATCAATCAGCACGAACACGATCGTACCATCATGATGACAAATCAAATCAACGCAGCGCAAGTGAAGGGCATACAGTAAATGCGGCATGTATAAGCGCGCACTCACAGAATCCAAGCGCCGCAGCAGAGTTGAGAGTTCCGATGTCCCGTCTTCAGTCGCTGCTGAACCGTAAGTGGTGGACAAACGATATCGGCTGACATCCATTATTTGTCTATGGGAGCTGAAAGGGGCAAAGTGGGCGGGGCAACGTCGGCCGAAAAGATGAGAATTGTTGAGCTTTTCAGCCAAATCGCCTAAACATTGTCCGGAGATAGCCAATCAGAGTCAAGTGCTGCTTTTTTCCCCCCTTAACCTCAACCATTCGGTGCAGTTTGGTTCCTAGTTCCGCCCCACTTTCTTTTTTTTTTCAGTGCACCACAACATCGTAGTTTACTATACTCATTTTGCAGGCCATTCAAAGCGAGAATTTACGGTAATGACCACCGGCGTCGCTGTGTCGGCCGAAGTCGTTTGTCCATCGCCTGCTGTTAAAACGTACTGTAACATTTCCAAGTTGTCAATACTCTTTGTGAAGTGTATATTTTCATTGATTCGATGTATGGATGTCACATAGTTTATATGACTTTATCAAACAATTATGAACAGAGAATTCTGTTAATCTCAGATAGGACAGTCCTGGAGAGACTGAGAGCTGTGGACCTGGAATACAGGCTAGAGGTACAACACGCACGTGCGCACGCACACGCAACGCACACGCACACACACACACACACACACACACACACACACACACACACACACACACACACACACACACACACCCCTACCTTTCCACTCTCGTGGTAGAGGAACATGTTCCTGGTGCTGTAGTCTTTGAGGTAGGTGATCTGCAGTCCGTTGGGGTTTCCGATCTTCTCTGGTTGGAAGGTAGCGTTGATGGAGTCTACTTTGATCACTGCCTTTGGTTCCTTAGCCTGAAGGGGAGGGAGAAGATTCTAGCTTTCATGCCCAAATGGACCCTTGTGGGTCCATTTGGTTTCATTTTTACACTCTCAAGTTAAAATATTCACCATCTGAATCAGCACCACTCAATGAAGAAGTCTACACTGTTTCGTTTGCAAAATCCACCCTGGAGTTGTGGACAAAACCAAAATAATTTCTTTAGTTGTAGGTCTTGGGGGTGAAAATGTAATCAAATGGTGGTCCGTGGCTCAAATGATAAATAAACGGTGGTCCCTGGTGTCAAAAAGGTTGAAAAGCCCTCTCCTCATCCACCTGTATGTACACAGACTGCCCCCCCCCCCCCCATGGCAGTCTGTCTGCTCTGTGTAAGGCAGGGCTGTCCACACTTTGACTTGAGAGCTACTTTCAAAATGAGCAGCTCAACAAGATCTACACATCAACAATGTGATTGTTCCATGACTGAAAATCCCTTTCAAGACCCCTAGAAAGTTTGAGCTTTGAAATAGTGGTGATGGTGTTACTGACTGTTATAGTGTTTAAGAATAATGCACTTATAATGAAAGATAGAGAGGGAGAATTGGAAGGTTTTCCTGTATACGCCAATCCTGACGTTTAAAACAGCATTTGAGATTTGAGGTGACAGTTTGTGATGTTGAATTTAGTCTCTTGCACGTTTAACTTTCAACTTTTTGGCCACAATTAACTCATTCAGCGCGATCGGATTTTCTTTGTTTTCTTTCCACTGCCGCGGCTCAAACCAGTTCGATCGGTAAAAAAGCCCTTATTTTGAAGCTCAGATCTCCTAAACAGGATGTGCTGTTTCTGTTATGCTGTGTCTGTTGTCTTGCCTAATCGATCATCTGGCGATGTACCCAAAAACATCCGGGTCACAAGTCAGGAA
>CM076973.1:53849627-53902883 GCA_039105355.1 Benthosema pterotum
GGAGAACATGTGAGGGTATCTACCCTAGGGGACACAGGGAGAACATGTGAGGGTATCTACCCTAGGGGACACGGGGAGAACATGTGAGGGTATCTACCCTAGGGTACACAGGGAGAACATGTGAGGGTATCTACCCTAGGGGACACAGGGAGAACATGTGAGGGTATCTACCCTAGGGGACACGGGGAGAACATGTGAGGGTATCTACCCTAGGGGACACGGGGAGAACATGTGAGGGTATTTACCCTAGGGGACACGGGGAGAACATGTGAGGGTATCTACCCTAGGGGACACGGGGAGAACATGTGAGGGTATCTACCCTAGGGTACACGGGGAGCACATGTAAAAAGGCCCTTTCACCAACCCAGAATTCATCCTTAAGGCCCTGATACACTAGCAATATTTTGATCAATATCAACTAACAATGTCAACATCAATGAACAACATGATGAGATACATGGCAACAGGCAACATGATGAGACACATGGCAACAGGCAACATGATGAGATACATGGCAACAGGCAACATGATGAGACACATGGCAACAGGCAACATGATGAGATACATGGCAACAGGCAACATGATGAGACACATGGCAACAGGCAACATGATGAGACACATGGCAACAGGCAACATGATGAGACACATGGCAACAGGCAACATGATGAGATACATGGCAACAGGCAACATGATGAGACACATGGCAACAGGCAACATGATGAGACACATGGCAACAGGCAACATGATGAGACACATGGCAACAGGCAACATGATGAGATACATGGCAACAGGCAACATGATGAGACACATGGCAACAGGCAACATGATGAGATACATGGCAACAGGCAACACCTCCCATTAAAAGGGGAATTACATCCATTTTCATTTTTTGCTGAGAGTGTACAAATGGAACCTTTGTTCATGTTTGTACAGAAAGAAAAATGATTACCAAATTGAAACACAACTTGACGATGTCATCAAGTTGCGTTTCAACGTAGAGCTGCGCAGTGATGTCACTGCCCCGGTTCCAGAAGTGTTTTCCACCATTCATTTTTCTAAAATATAAATAATTTATATAGAGAAAATATAGAGAAAAAGAGAAAATAATGCATATGAAGACCATTAAAACGTGGACAAAGCCAACTCGGGTCGTGACAAATCATGACACACACAATCTTTTGGGACGATCAAATAATTTCTATGATGAAAAACTTTCATTATTCATTTTAGAAATTATTTGTGTGTGCACACATGCACGTGCGCGCAGACACACGAACACACACACACACACACACACACACACACACACACACACACACACACACACACACACACACACACACACACACACACACAAGGGTCTTACTAAGAGTATCCTAATTGGTCTCTTTACAGAAGACAGACTGAGTCTCTAACAAGCTCTGTCTGTTCCTGTTGTATCCTGATGTTTTCTACTTCTTGCCAATTAGATATTATATGATGATATTGTGTGTGTCGTCATGATTTGTCACGACCCGAGTTGGCTTTGTCCGCGGCAAAATCATCTTTATATAAATTATTTTCAAAAGGACTACGAGAAAAATGAATGGGGAAAACACTTCTGGAACCGGGGCGGTGACGTCACTGCGCAGGTCTAAGTTAGAGGACTCTAATGATCTGACTTTTCTGAACAACCAGGAGTTGATCATTTTCTATAGAAAGGTGAAAAGTCAACGTTGATAGTTGACGTTGCTTGTTGATGTTGATCAAAACATTGCCTGGTGTATCAGGGCCAGAATGGACCAATAACAACCAAGACAACTGTCAACATTATCCCATCAATGCAGGTAGAATAATGGATTTGGCTCTGAATTTCCATAGTTCACCACACCAGACTATTTGCACTATGACACGAGTTGACACGAGTTGCTAGACTATTTCACCCTTTCTCTTGTTCGTCCTTCGCAAGCAAAGATGACCATTGACTTCACATCTTGTGGGTGCGAAGATGGCTGATGAGGCCGATCCGTGCACCAAAAGTCCTATTGCAATGAGGGCATGTGTTGTGAGGGGGTTGACTGGATGAGAGGGAGGAACTGGTTGTGGTCTTTCGGCGTTGGCGCTTGAGTTCGGCTTCCTGGATGCGGCACTTTTCAAACTCCTCTACTCCATGTCTGACTGAAAAGCGCCATTTGGAGTGGTGTTGGGCATCAGCCTCCCAGGTCTCAGGGTCCAAACTGCAGCTCTTGAGATTGGCCTTTAGGGTGTCCTTATAGCGTTTCCGCGGGCCGACACGTGATCGCTTGCCCTGTTGCAGTTCACCATATAGCATATAGGCGTTCATCGGACATGCGGCACACATGACCAGCCCAGCGCAGCTGGGAGCGCTTGAGGATGGCGTAGATGCTCTCCATTCCGGCCCTATGGAGTACCTCGGTGTCTGGGACCTTGTCCTGCCACTTGATGTCGAGCAACCTCCTGAGGCATCTCATGTGGAAGCCATTGAGTTGTTTCGCATGTCGGCTATACACAGTCCAGGTTTCACATGCATACAGCAGGGACGGAAGGACAACAGCACGGTAGACTTTTAGTTTAGTCTGCATGCTGATCCCTCTGCGCTCCCACACAGAGGTGCGAAGTCTACCAAAGGCAGAACTTCCATGGGCTATCCTGTTATGTTGCAATATTTGTATTATTTCCGTTACACCCATTTCAAAACGTACATACAATGGGTCTGAATCTTCACTTTAGTAGAAACGGTGTGTGCAGGGGCGGATTGGCACATATTTTCCCACCGGGACAATTTTGCCTTTGCCAGGCCACCCTGAAGGGGGGCAGCTGGTTAACCAGATGTAACTCTTTGAGAGCGTAAACATGAAACCAAATGGACCCGCAAGGGTCCATTTGGTTTCATTTTTACGCTCAAGAGTTATAATATTCAAGAGTTATAATATTCATCATGTGAATTAGCCCAACTTAGTCTACACAACTAGAGAATGTAGAAGATTAATGGTCATTTTGATCTGTATGTTCCAGGCGAGCATCTAGCACATTCTAGTGCATTCTTGTCCAGGCCACTAGGTGGCACAGGCCACCGGGAAAACTCCCTGTACTCTAGATGGCCAGTCCGCCCGTGGGTGTGTGTGACTGCACACACATACAAGAGTCTTACTAAGAGTTTCCTAATTGGTCTCTTTACAGAAGACAGACTGTGTGAGTCTCTAACAAGCTCTGCCTGTTCCTGTGTGAGAGGATAGAGAGTTCAGAGGTCAAACAGGTCGTCTCATCGTCTACTCTCCAATACTACCTTCTCTTTTTCTCTACCGTTCCATGGCTCTTCTTTCTCTCTCTCTCTTTGTGTGCTGGTTCACAAACTCTTTCATATCCACAACATTAAAGTGTAATGTGTTCCTTAATGTGAGGAACATGCATATAAGATTTGCAGTGTTAAAATGTTTTATTTTATATTATAACAAATCTACAAGCTCCGAACATTCTGCGGCTCAGTGTGTGTGTGTGTGCTTGTGCCAGTGTGTTTAAAGGTCTCAAGGATTTTCATGCTTGTTTAGGTTATAATTCTGATCTGATGTGACATAAATTACATCAGATCAGAATTACAACCTAAACAAACATGAAAATCCATAGACCTTGGCTGGGATGAGACATTTATAGCTCTCGACAAACAATACGTTCACAGACTTAGCTGGATGTATTTTGGAAAGACTTCTACTGAAGAGGTTGGCATCAGTGTTGTTGTTTTTAGAATATTTTGATCTAGCCTTGGTCTTTTCAATAAGACATACAGTATTTAGTCTTTTAGTCCCATTTAGTCTTGTGAAATTCATGTTTTTAGTCTAGTCTTAGTCGACAAAATGTCAAACATGATTTAGTCTTAGTAGTTAGTAGTTTAGTCTTAAGTTAGTAGTTTAGTCTTACATACAAACACATTGTAGGTTTATAGAGGTTATAGTTTTTAGTATGAAACATGTCTCTCCTTTTAGTTCATATACTTAAAAATAAAGAAAAAAAGGAAAATAAAAATGTGTTTTATTTCCATTAGTCTTAGGTTATGATTTAGTCTTCGTCTTTTGAAAATCATTTTTGTTAATCTAGTCTTAGTTGACTAAGCCTTTAGTCTTAGTAACCCTGGTTGTACCTGTTACAGTGTCACAGCCATGAGGCACATCTGAAATATCTACCATGGCATTTCTTCCTTGGCCTAGTGCAGTGGTTTTCAACCTGTTTCATACCAGGGCCCACTATTTATTCAGCATTTCAGCCACAGACCACCATTTGATGTTGGGTTTAGTCTCTCGGACCCAAAAGCAAGGATTTTAAAGTTTGTGTCTACAATTTAGGAGAGATAACCGACAAAACGTTGATTAAAATAACAATTCATCTACATGACCACGAGTGGTCCCTGAGAATCCTCTCCCCGGGTGGTCCCCGGACCACCTGTTGAAAACCACTGGCCTAGTGGGAACGTGCGTGCACAATCTCACAGCAATGGGACTCTGCTGGGTTCATGATTTGAGGCATTTTGTTCAAAATGGAGAAACTACTGCAAACTGTGGAAACCAATCAGACATGATGTGAACGTTCTGGAGCAGAGGAGAGCTCTGGCTCTGCAGAGAGAGTTTAAACCAATCAGACATGATGTGAACGTTCTGGAGCAGAGGAGAGCTCTGGCTCTGCAGAGAGAGAGAGTTTAAAACAACAAAGCTGGAAATTAGACTGACTGGGTCTAGAGACAGGGTCTGGGTCTAGTAGAGACAGAGTCTGGGTCTAGTAGAGACAGAGTCTGGGTCTAGTAGAGACAGGGTCTGGGTCTAGTAGAGACAGAGTCTGGGTCTAGAGACAGGGTCTGGGTCTAGAGACAGAGTCTGGGTCTAGTAGAGACAGAGTCTGGGTCTAGTAGAGACAGGGTCTGGGTCTAGAGACAGGGTCTGGGTCTAGTAGAGACAGAGTCTGGGTCTAGAGACAGGGTCTGGGTCTAGAGACAGAGTCTGGGTCTAGTAGAGACAGAGTCTGGGTCTAGTAGAGACAGAGTCTGGGTCTAGTAGAGACAGAGTCTGGGTCTAGTAGAGACAGAGTCTGGGTCTAGAGACAGAGTCTGGGTCTAGTAGAGACAGAGTCTGGGTCTAGTAGAGACAGAGTCTGGGTCTAGTAGAGACAGAGTCTGGGTCTAGAGACAGAGTCTGGGTCTAGTAGAGACAGGGTCTGGGTCTAGAGACAGAGTCTGGGTCTAGTAGAGACAGAGTCTGGGTCTAGTAGAGACAGAGTCTGGGTCTAGTAGAGACAGAGTCTGGGTCTAGTAGAGACAGAGTCTGGGTCTAGAGACAGGGTCTGGGTCTAGAGACAGAGTCTGGGTCTAGTAGAGACAGGGTCTGGGTCTAGACAGGGTCTGGGTCTAGACAGAGTCTGGGTCTAGAGACAGAGTCTGGGTCTAGAGACAGAGTCTGGGTCTAGACAGAGTCTGGGTCTAGTAGAGACAGAGTCTGGGTCTAGAGACAGAGTCTGGGTCTAGTAGAGACAGAGTCTGGGTCTAGAGACAGAGTCTGGGTCTAGTAGAGACAGAGTCTGGGTCTAGTAGAGACAGAGTCTGGGTCTAGTAGAGACAGAGTCTGGGTCTAGTAGAGACAGGGTCTGGGTCTAGTAGAGACAGAGTCTGGGTCTAGAGACAGAGTCTGGGTCTAGAGACAGAGTCTGGGTCTAGAGACAGGGTCTGGGTCTAGACAGAGTCTGGGTCTAGTAGAGACAGAGTCTGGGTCTAGAGACAGAGTCTGGGTCTAGTAGAGACAGAGTCTGGGTCTAGTAGAGACAGAGTCTGGGTCTAGAGACAGAGTCTGGGTCTAGTAGAGACAGAGTCTGGGTCTAGTAGAGACAGAGTCTGGGTCTAGTGGAGACAGAGTCTGGGTCTAGAGACAGAGTCTGGGTCTAGTAGAGACAGAGTCTGGGTCTAGTAGAGACAGGGTCTGGGTCTAGAGACAGAGTCTGGGTCTAGAGACAGAGTCTGGGTCTAGTAGAGACAGAGTCTGGGTCTAGTAGAGACAGGGTCTGGGTCTAGAGACAGAGTCTGGGTCTAGTAGAGACAGAGTCTGGGTCTAGAGACAGAGTCTGGGTCTAGTAGAGACAGAGTCTGGGTCTAGTAGAGACAGGGTCTGGGTCTAGAGACAGGGTCTGGGTCTAGTAGAGACAGAGTCTGGGTCTAGAGACAGGGTCTGGGTCTAGTAGAGACAGAGCAGAGATAAACTAGTACATAATCATCTTTGATTAATGTGCCTTACGAGTGTGTGTGGTTGACACATGTGCGTGTCACGTGTCGTGGCACATGCGTGGCACATGCGTGGGGTCGTGGCACATGCGTGGCACGTGCGTGGGGTCGTGGCACATGCGTGGCACGTGCGTGGGGTCGTGGCACATGCGTGTCACATGGATGAGGTGGCAGCATGCGTGTGGTGGCGTTGCCATGGTGACTTACTGGCAGTCTCTGTGTGTAGGCTTGTAGTAGTAGACAGGAACAGTCGCTTCGTATTTATTCTTCATCAAGGTGTTGCCGTTCTCTGCCATGAACTGACACACAGAGAGAGAGAAAGGGTCAATGCATGATGCCATGAACTGACACACAGAGAGAGAGAAAGGGTCAATGCATGATGCCATGAACTGACACACAGAGAGAGAGAAAGGGTCAATGCATGATGAATGTCAGCTTGACTGAGTGACATTACACAGCTTAAATTACAGAAAAGTGCAACAGTAGGACTAAGTTCTACCTGATGTAAGGCTTCACCATTTGGACTAAAAATAAAACCTCTTTTTTTTTCTCCAAAACCTCCATTTCCTGCTGCAAAACTACAAAAAAGGATAATTATTTATTTAAAATCTGTTTTTATTCGATTCTCCTCCTTCCAACATAGAATAGGGTGTTGTTGTTGTTTTTTGTTTCATAATTTTTATCCCACGATTTTGCAACCCATTTTTTCACCCAGTGCCAATTCCTAATGTGATCCTGGGCTCTACACCAACCTAGGGGGGCAGCAGATTGGCTTCATGCTTCCTTCAATGCGTGAGGAGTCCAAGCTGCCTTCTTTTTACCTGGCAGGGGGGAGTTCCCCTGGTTGGATGTAGTACGTGGAAGGATTTTATCCACAGAGTTGAATCTCTTGGACTCAAAACCAAGTATTTTCAATTTTATTGTCCATATTTTAGGAGCGATTAGTGGCAGAATTGTTATTGGTCACATTAACAATTCTTCTACATTTTCTAGTTGTGTAGACAAACCTCACTCTTCTTTCTTTTATTGAACATTCAAGTAGAAATATTTTCTTTCTATTTCTTTCTAATCTTTTCCATTTCTTTTCACTCATTGGAGTCTTGGGCCTAACCCTAACCCTAACCCTAGTGAACAGCAGAACGCATTTTTTTTCTCGTATTTAACAGAACACTTTTTACAGTAAGCTCTGCTGTGAGCCAGTGTGACAGTTCTACTGTAAATGTGCTATGAAAGGGGAAAACACCATTTTCTTTTTTTACACTGTCCAAATTCTGAAACCTCGATTACGATTTGATTTCGATTGATTGTGAAGAGCTAATATAACCTCATGATGCAACATTAAACAAAATGGATCATCTTGTTGTCACCCGACTGCAGCCCTAAACAAAGCAGTTCATCTTTTTGTCACCTCACTGCAGTATCTGCTTCTCATATACTTATTTTAATTTCAAGAATCAGGGAATTATGACAGGGAAGAAATAGAATTGAATGGAACCATAAGGTCTTCCAGTAGGGCTGAGACGATTCACTGATGAATCAATTTATATTGTGATTCTTAATTAGGCTGCTATTCGCTTTGACATATTGATATATCGCATCTTTTCCCCACAAATGACTGAGCTTTTATTATATGACAACATTTTAAAGGGGAATTCCACCCATTTTCAAGATTTTTTTCTGAGGATGTACAAATGGAACCAAATGGACCCATTAGGGTCCATTTGTACGCCCTCAGAAAAAAATCATTAACAGCCAGTCTTTCTGACATGAACAAATTCATGAATAGACACACATAAGTATAAAAAGAAATCGATTTTGAACCTGGCGATTCGATATTGATATCATGGCATTAAACATTATTTGCAATATATTGGCATATTGATTTTTTTGTCCACCCCTAGCTTCCAGTTGGTTGATTTGTACAATCACAGAATTAGAGACTTTTAAGGATCCATTTGGAACCATCTCAAGCAACCTCGAGGGTTACAAGACCCTACTTTAATGTATCATATATACCAGGGGTTTTCAACAGGTGGTCCGGGGACCACCAGCGGTCCTTGAGAGGGTTCCAGGTGGTCCCCAGGCTAAATGATGGAAAGTTGGTTAGCCAGATGTAACTCTTGAGAGTGTGAAAATGAAACCAAATGCACCCTTGTGGGTCCATTTGGTTTCATGTTAACACTCCCAAGAGTTAAAATATTCATCATCTGAATTAGCACCATTAATAAGTTTACACTGATTTGTTTGGCCAAATCCAGCCTGGAATTGTGGACAAAACCAAAATAATTCTTTAATTTTAGGTCTTTGGTGTGAAAATGTAATCAAATGGTGGTCTGTGGCCCAAATGCTGAATAAATGGTGGGCCCTGGTATTACCAGCAGTGTTGTTTGTTTGAGAATATTTTGTCTTAGTCTTAGTCTTAGTCTTTTGAGTAACAAATATTTCGTCTTTTAGTCCCATTTAGTCTTCTGAAATTCATTTTTTTAGTCTTAGTCTAGTCGACAAAATATCAACGTCGATTTAGTCTTAGTCTCAGTCTTAGTCTTTTTTTAGTCTTAGTCTTTTATTAGTCTTAGTCTTTCAGTCTTAGTCTTTGAGGTTTAGTCTTGCAATGTTAGTCTTACTAGCTTTCAACATGCCATACAGATTATACAGGCACTTTTAGTTTGCATGTTGCATGGAGGCAAACAGCAAGATTGGTTGTATAAACCAGTGGTTTTCAAAATTTGATACCAGGGCCCACTATTTATTCAGAATTTGAGCCACGGACCACCATTTGATGACATTTTAGCCCCCACAGACCGAAAACTAAAGATTTATTTTGCTTTGGTTTGAATGGTTTCATGTGTAAACATGAAACCAAATGGACCCGCAAGGGTCCATTTGGTTCCATGGTTACGCTTTCAGAGATTTACATCTGGTTAAAAAAAAGCTGGGGACCACCTGGAATCCTCTCAGGGACCACTGGTGGTCCCCGGACAACCTGTTGAAAGCCCCTGGCATAAACAGACAAGTGTTCTGCGGGGAGGGCTGTGGCACGCATTGGGAAACGTTTGCAGCCTATTTTTCAGAGCGCTGCGTTTCATTGGCATTGTTTGTTTGGCTGAACCATTTCGGTTGTTTTGCTCGGTGCAGCGCTGCCGTGGGAAGCCATAGCGAGCAGTTTAGAGTGCGGTCCGAGCATGATTGCATCGGCGGTGAGCAGCTGCCAGCTCAGCCTCAGTCTATGTCCGTCTACAGCAGCAAGAGCTCCGCTGCTTCTGAGTGCGAGGGGCGGCGCGCAGCGCGCTGTACCAGAGCTATACGGACATGGACGGAGCCGGAGCCGGTGTCTGCTGCTGCCGCTGCCGGGTGCGCTCTGACTGCTCTCTGGGCTGTCTGCTGTGGCTTCTCGCGGCGGTGCTGTATCGAGTGAGATGGCCAGGGCAGTTCAGCTAGACAAATAGTGTTGATGAAACGACGCAGCGTTCTGGGGGTAGGCTGCGGGTGTTTCCTCCGTAGTAAAGTAGTAAAAACTCCTGGTGCGTGCCACAGTTTCGCATCGTGGAAGAATTGTTTGTTTGTGCAACCAATGTCCATGCAACATGCTGACGATCAACCTAACATGATAACGCATTGGGAAGCGTTCTGATTGGATGTCTTCCCAACTAGTCCCACAAAAAGAAAAGTTGTGATTGGATCTCATTTCCGTTCGTCCCGCCCTAACATTTTCGTCTCGTCTGATTCGTTGACGAACGTGTCCATTACAGTACGTCTTCAAGTTCGTCTTTAGAGGATACTTTTCGTTTAGTCTTTGGATCGTCTTCGTCTTGGAAAAAGCTTCGTTGACGAGCATTTTCGTCTTAGTCTTAGTCAACGAAAACAACACTGCCTGGTATCAGAAAGGTTGAAAACCTCTGGTATATACCATAGAGAAGGGCAGATTTAGCATCGTACTGGGCAGGAGCAGAACGGACTATAGAGGAAGGTAAAGGTGAGATTTACTGTTACTTTGGTGTTGGAGAAAAGATAAGATTTGAAACCTTTACGTAGAATGAAATGTATTGAGTCCCTGAGGGACAGTATGAATCATATCATATAATATGAATACAGTAGGACAGGGGTTTTCAACATTTTTCATACCAGGGCCCACCATTTATTCAGCATTTTATCCACAGACCACCTTTGGTGCGGAGTTTAATCTCCTGGACTCAAAACAAAGTATTTCCATTTTTTTTGTCTATAATTTAGGAGCGATAGCTGGCAGAATTGTGACCATAACAGTTCTTCTACATTTACTAGTTAAGTAGACTCTTGAAAATTAAGTCATTCAGATGTTTAAATATAGTTTAACTCTTGAGAGAGTAAACCAAATGGACCCTACAGGTCCATTTGGTTTTATTTTACTCTCTCAAGAGTTAAACTATAAATCCCCCTCTAAATGGCCTGACTGCCCAACATGACAACCCAAAACAACCCAAATTTCAAAGATATTTCAAATTAAATGCTTATATATTTAGAATGATGTGAAACACTACTACTGCTACTAACTAACTACAGCTGTGTCACCACTAAACCAACAGCATTTCATCATTGAAAACGGAAAACTCTCTGAGTCAGACCTTTAGCTTTATGCATGCTGCGTGTCTGTTGCAACTTCAACAACAACTGATGTTATTATTGACAGTGTTGGTCAATATTAATTATGAAAGTAACTTCTTTACTTTACTCGTTACCCCTTAGACAAAGTAATATCATTACTTTACTTATTACTGGAATCAAAGAGTAATATATTACATACTATGTTATTACTTTCCCAAGTTCTCAACTCCCACCTTTGAAAAAATAGAGATGTACAACATAATCTGTTTAGCAAGCTCTTTTTAGAACCGAATCCAATGTATTGGAATAATAATAGTTTCTATGACTTTTTAAACTTTTTCACAATTGTTTTCAAAGACAGTTGAGGTCTTGTATTTAGAAATAAAATACAAAATAAAGCAGCAAGCGATTTGTAGTGCGCAGGATGCAGCGTGTGGACTGGATCTACCATAGCTTGTAAATCTGTTCTATTTTTGCATGCAACAACAAGCTCATTTTAAACAAGTAACTTGGCGTTACTTGCAAAGTAATGCGTTACTTATTACCCATTTTTGCAGAGTAATATTACAGTAATATTACAGTAATATTACAGTAATATTTAAACTAAAATTAGTTACTGCCCAACACTGATTATTGATGCTTTACTTGACTAATAAAAGTCCTGTAACTGAAAATGGTATGGGTGCGGCTTCATCGCCTATGGCGCAAAGCCGTGAAGCAGCCGCACCCATAGCATTTTCACCTGACCCTCCAATTAGGAAATGTTACATCCGGGCCTGATTTTGACAATGTAGGATTCAGATCAGATGTTGTTATGCTGGACTGTCTGTCTGTGAGCTGACATTAAGTTCCTCCAGGGTCTCACCTCCACCTCCTGCTCTTCCCAGCGGGACAGGCTCAGGGGTAAAGGGTAAAGGGTAAAGGGTACAGGGTTTAGAGGGTCTCACCTCCACCTCGGTCTCTTCCCAACGGGACAGGCTCAGGGGTAAAGGGTAAAGGGTAAAGGGTACAGGGTTTAGAGGGTCTCACCTCCACCTCGGTCTCTTCCCAGCGGGACAGGCTCAGGGGTAAAGGGTAAAGGGTACAGGGTTTAGAGGGTCTCACCTCCACCTCGGTCTCTTCCCAACGGGACAGGCTCAGGGGTAAAGGGTAAAGGGTAAAGGGTACAGGGTTTAGAGGGTCTCACCTCCACCTCGGTCTCTTCCCAGCGGGACAGGCTCAGGGACTTCACCTTGCCGATGTCAGGAATGTTCCGGTGGATCCCAGAGCAGGCCAGACAGATGAAGACCCCCAGCGAGCAGGACCCCCATTCTGGATCTGAGAGAGAGAGAGAGAGAGTTAGGACCCCCATTCTGGATCTGAGAGAGACAGAGAGAGAGAGTTAGGACCCCCATTCTGGATCTGAGAGAGACAAGACACAGAGTTAGATGGACTGAGGACCCCCACTCTGGATCTGAAAGAGACAGAGAGAGAGAGTTAGGACCCCCATTCTGGATCTGAAAGAGACAGAGAGAGAGAGAGTTAGGACCCCCATTCTGGATCTGAAAGAGACAGAGAGAGAGAGAGTTAGGACCCCCATTCTGGATCTGAGAGAGAGAGAGAGAGAGAGTTAGGACCCCATTCTGGATCTGAGAGAGAGAGAGAGAGAGAGTTAGGACCCCCATTCTGGATCTGAGAGAGAGAGAGAGAGAGAGTTAGGACCCCCATTCTGGATCTGAGAGAGAGAGAGAGAGAGAGTTAGGACCCCCATTCTGGATCTGAGAGAGAGAGAGAGAGAGAGTTAGGACCCCCATTCTGGATCTGAGAGAGAGAGAGAGAGAGAGTTAGGACCCCCATTCTGGATCTGAAAGAGATACAGAGACAGAGTTAGGACCCCCATTCTGGATCTGAAAGAGATACAGAGACAGAGTTAGGACCCCCATTCTGGATCTGAAAGAGATACAGAGACAGAGTTAGGACCCCCATTCTGGATCTGAAAGAGATACAGAGACAGAGTTAGGACCCCCATTCTGGATCTGAAAGAGATACAGAGACAGAGTTAGGACCCCCATTCTGGATCTGAAAGAGATACAGAGACAGAGTTAGGACCCCCATTCTGGATCTGAAAGAGATACAGAGACAGAGTTAGGACCCCCATTCTGGATCTGAAAGAGATACAGAGACAGAGTTAGGACCCCCATTCTGGATCTGAAAGAGACAGAGAGAGAGAGAGAGAGAGAGAGAGAGAGAGAGAGTTAGGACCCCCACTCTGGATCTGAAAGAGACAGAGAGAGAGAGAGAGAGAGAGAGAGAGAGAGAGAGAGAGAGAGAGAGAGAGAGAGAGAGAGAGAGAGAGAGAGAGAGAGATAGGACCCCCATTCTGGATCTGAAAGAGAGGAGACAGAGTTAGGACCCTCAATCTGGGTATGAGAGAGAGAGAGAGGACACATATAGAGATGGATTCAACAGGTGGTCCAGGGACCAGCAGTGGTCCCTGAGAGGGTTCCAGGTGGTCCCCAGGACACAGACAGAGATGGGTTGAGTTGAGTAGAGCAGGGGTTTTCAACAGGTGGTCTCAGAGGATTCCAGGTGGTCCCCATGTGAAATGATGGACAGTCGTTTAACCAGATGTAACTCTTTGAGAGTGTAAACGGATGAAACGGATCCTTGCGGGTCCATTTGGTTTCATGTTTACACTCTCAAGAGTTAAAATATTCATCATGTGAATTATCCCAAGTCTACACAACTAGAGAATGTAGAAGATTAATGGTCATTTTGATCTGTATGTTGGACTGTTTGGTTTCCCCAAATCCAGCCTGGAATTGTGGACAAAAGCAAAACTATGATTAGTTTTGGGGTCTGTGGGACTAAAATGTCATCAAATGGTGGTCCACCGTGGCTCAAATCCTGAATAAATAGTGGTCCCTGGTGGTATGAAAAGGTTGCAAAGCACTGTAGTAAAGGCAGGAGGTGTGGTGATGGAATGGAGACAGGTTTGGTTTGGTTTGGGGAACGAGGAAGGAATCAGGGAAGACATGTCAGGAAGGAAAGAGAAATGATTAAAAACTGGCAAAGCATCAGTACACTGCCAAAAACTCTGAACTAAGCAGGTCTTCAGGTAATCTTAAATCTAGATTTAAAGTATGATTGCTCTTGTTTTAAGAAGGATATACTAACCAAGAGCAAGTTGTATAAGATTATCAACCTTGTTTTTAGAACATATTTCTAATTACAAGAATTCTTACCAAGTACAATTCACTTACCCCACAGAGAGATTATTTCTGCTTGTTTCTAGTACTTTTACTCTCAAATGTATACATATTTTTCCTTATATTTAGACTGCCTTTTATGCAGTGTGTCATTCGTCTTAACCACTTTAACCATTATTTTACACTATTATGCTATATACAAGCTCAGAAGCGTGTCGCTTCATGGGCAATGAGTAGATCTGAGGTGATCAGTGGTTTTCAACCTTTTTGACACCAGGGCCCACTATTTATTCAGAATTTGAGCCACAGACCACTGTTTGATGACATTTTAGCCCCACAGACCCCAAAACTAAAGATTTCTTTTGCTTTTGTCCACAATTCCAGCCTGGATTTGGGGAAACCAAACAGTCCAACATACAGATCAAAATGACCATTAATCTTCTACATTCTCTAGTTGTGTAGACTTGGGATAATTCACATGATGAATATTTTAACTCTTGAGAGCGTAAACATGAAACCAAATGGATGTTTACGCTCCACCAGTTACATCTGGTTAACCAACTTTCCATCATTTAGGAGGAACCCTCTCAGGGACCCCCTGATTTAACCAGATCCCTGCTTCTGTGGTCATGAGGAAGGACAGGAAAGGATGGATGAAGGAATGGGTTTGAGATGGAGATGTAGAGATGGAATGAGGGAGGGTGAAACATTTATATATCACCTTTATCCAAGGTACTTTACATAGCTTGTGCATCACATTCTCCACATTCACACACACATTCATACACTGATGGCAGTGGAAACCATGCAAGGTACCTACTAGCACATCAGGAGCAGTTAGGGGTTCAGTGTCTTGCTCAAGGACACTTCAACACTAACTCTGCAGGAGCCTGGGATCGAACCGGCAACCTTGTGGTTACCATCGGTGACTCTACCGCTGAGCCACTGCCACAGGCTCATAACATCTACTTGACCTGCAGCTAAGCCATAAAATGCGATGGTAATCACAAGCAATAACTAGAACAGCCCTCTGTCGAGTGCCAACTTGTGTGCGAGCAGAGCGACCGAGAAGAGGGCAAATATCCCGACACCTCCTCTGGGAGATAACATTCATGACACTACTTAAAGATAATAGATAAATTAATCACTTAATCACGCCATCGCCTACGTAAACCATCGAATCAATGTTTTTAGAAAGTGCTCCATCTGACAGCAAACCAAAAATAGCACAAGTAATAAATGATTAATTCATTATCTGCCTAATATATGGATGGATGATTTACTTTTTGAGTGCTATAAAACACACACACACACACACACACACACACACACACACACACACACACACACACACACACACACACACACACACACACACAAAACGAACT
Organism: Benthosema pterotum; assembly: GCA_039105355.1. NCBI lineage: Eukaryota > Metazoa > Chordata > Actinopteri > Myctophiformes > Myctophidae > Benthosema > Benthosema pterotum. The sequence continues at coordinate 53,865,038 of CM076973.1, forward strand.
GTGTAGACCAGGGGTTTTCAACAAGTGGTCCGGGGACCACCAGTGGTCCCTGAGAGGGTTCCAGGTGGTCCTCGGCTAAGTTGGTTAACCAGATGTAACTCTTGAGAACGTAAAAATGAAACCAAATGAACCCTTGCGGGTCCATTTGGTTTCATTTTTACACTCCCAAGAGTTCAAATATTCATCATCTGAATTAGACATTTTGGAATGTGTGTTTTGCTTGTTTTTTTCCCAAATCCAGCCTGGAATTGTGGACAAAAGCAAAATAAATCTTTAGTTTTAGGGTCCGTGGGGCTAAAATGTCCTCAAATTGTGAACCTCTGTGGCTCAAATGCTGAATAGATGGTGGTCCCTGGTGTCAAAAAGGTTGAAAACCACTGGTCTAGACAGAAGACTGCAGGAAACAAGCATCAACAGAAGGAGTCCAAACTGTGAAGTCGACTGACTGCCTCACACACATTCCTACAACTCTGGAGAACTATTTTCTTTGGCTTGACCACGCCTGTCTTATCTGTGTGTGTGTGTGTGTGTGTGTGTGTGTGTGTGTGTGTGTGTGTGTGTGTGTGTGTGTGTGTGTGTGTGTGTGTGTGTGTGTGTGTGTGTGTGTGTGTGTGTGTGTAGTGATAACTATAATACATTTCTCCATGCCAGTCTTACAGGAGATGAATTAATGTAAGAGGTGTCTGTTGAATAGTTAATCTTTGTGCTTCAGAATCAATTGTCTATTCCCTTATGTATCACCTATAGACGCTCGCACACACGCGCCGCACACACGCACACACACACACGCACACACACACACACACACACACACACACACACACACCAGAAGACGACTGCTGCAGGCCTACAGTATGTGGTTTTATACTGTAGATTCTGAGTGTCTTACAAATGGCATGACATGAATGATTAAAGAAAACATTCTGCACACAATTGACCAGATATCCTTCCAGTGCTATCATACAGTATATTAGTAATTATACCATTACACCTACATACAATAGCTCTACTCTAACTAAATAGTATCCTAGATCAGGGACCACCAGTGGTCCCTGAGAGGGTTCCATGTGGTCCCCAGCGAAGTTGGTTAACCAGATGTAACTCTCGAGAATGTAAAAATGAAACCAAATGGACCCTTGCGGGTCCATTTGGTTTCATTTTTACACCCTCAAGAGTTCAAATATTCATCATCTGAATTAGATGGACAAAAGCAAAATAAATCTTTAGTTTTGGGGTCTGTGGGGCTAAAATGTCGTGGTGTGGTGGTCTGTGGCTCAAATTCTGAATAAATAGTGGTCCCTGGGATCAAAAAGGTTGAAAACCCCTGTCCTAGATGGGTCTGATTTGAGCAGGGATGTTTCAAACCTTTCCACCAAGGGTGTGGGCGTGTGCATACAGTGGCTGCATGTCAAGGCCTGCTGGCTCTACCTGGGGGGGGGTAATGTTTTAGCAGTGTTGCCAACTTGGCAGCATTTGTTGCTATATTTAGCTTTTTTCCCCCCAGACCCCCCTAGTGCCAAAATTAGTGAAAAACCCATGGCGGAAAATCTAGTGCTTTTTTGCTGGTTGAGTTAGAGTGAAATTAGTTGAAACCAAATGGACACGTAAGGGTCCATTTGGTTTCATTTTACGATCACTCAAGAGTTACAAAATTATGTTTAAGTTATGTTTAAATTATATTTAAACATCTGAATTACTTAATTCAAAGAATGTACACTTTTAGAAGATGTCAAAGAATTGTTATTTTGCCTAACATTTTGTCAGTTATTTCTCCTAAATTAGTCCGAGAGACGAAACTCAACATCAAATGGTGGTCCTCCTCCGTGGCTAAAATGCAGAATAAATAATGGGCCCTGGTATGAAAATGGTTGAAAACCCACTGCTCTAGTGCATTGTACTGCATTTTGGAAGTGCCACTAGTGCATTTTGGATTTTGGCAGTTGGCAACACTGGAGGTGTAACGTTTTAGTATCTTCTGTCTGCAAGGCAAACTTCAGCCTAAATAATCAGTGTATAGGTGCCCTAAAAGTGAAGCTGTAGGCCAGGGGGGTCCCTGAGAGAGTTCCAGGTGGTCCCCAGGCTAAATGATGGAGAGTTGGCTAACCAGATGTAACTCTTTGAGAGCGTAAACATGAAACCAAATGGACCCTTGCGGGTCCATTTGGTTTCATTTTTACACTCTCAAGAGTTAAAATATTCATCATGTGAATTATCCCAAGTCTACACAACTAGAAGAGTAATGGTCATGGAGAGAAACAAAGGAAATCTTTAGTTTTGGGGTCTGTGGGGCAAAAATGTCAATAAAATGGTGGTCCGCGGCTCAAATGCTGAATAAATGGTGGTCCGTGGTGTCAAAAAGGTTGAAAATCACTGCTTTAGATAGTTAAATAAACTCACCAGGAGCTCCGCAGTCCTTTAGATAGTTAAATAAACTCACCAGGAGCTCCGCAGTCCTTTAGATAGTTAAATAAACTCACCAGGAGCTCCGCAGTCCTTTAGGAAGTTAAATAAACTCACCAGGAGCTCCGCAGTCCTTTAGATAGTTAAACTACTAATAATAAACTCATCAGGAGCTCCGCAGTCCTTTAGATAGTTGAATAAACTCACCAGGAGCTCCGCAGTCCGCACACGCGTCATTGCCCGGATGGTGTAGGATCTCTCTCAGGACGCGGGTGGATCTGTCGTTTCCAGACATTATTATTTCACTGGGTTTGGACCGCTTACACTGTACCGTGCAGTCAGGACAGACAGCAGCAGGCCTGGATAAACCCTGTACCTACAGTCAGGCCTGGATAAAAGGTGTGTCTGTCTGCTGTGTGGCACTGACTGACTCCCTCCCTCTGTGGGCAAGTCCACACAGGTACAGACAGAAATACTACAGACACACAGAAATGAACGGGGGAGGAGACAGGAGACAGGAGAGTGTTTTCCGCAAAGCAAAAACAGTAAAGCCTCAACTCCAGCTTGGTCAGAAAGTGTTGAGTGAAATGTCCATGTTTCTGTGCTGGTTGTCCGTGTCGTGTCTGCTCCAAACATCCACACAGAAAAAGGAAGAAGTCTCTCTCTCTCTGTCCGGATCAGAACACCTTGCAGCAGCAGGAGGGACTAGACTACAGCCTGAAACCTACACTTTACACTCGGTTCGGACCAGAACACCTTGCAGGCAGCAGCAGGAGGGACTAGACTACAGCTACCTTGCAGGCAGTGCACTGTATCTGCCTGGTGGGGGACTGGGACTGGCTGAAATGAAACCCTACACTCGGAAGTAACAGCAGCAGTTGTTCTAACTTGCTTTTCCGCATAATTGTGGGTTGTTGTATTGTAGGTTCTAGGCTGCTCTGCAGCGTGGCTGCTCTCAAACAAATACATGGACAGTGTTGCCAACTGCCAAACATCCAAAACGCACTAAAGAATGCGTGGTTAGATGCTTGCCTGGAAGGGAAGCACTAGAGACGGAAGCACACAGCTAGAGAATGCAATGGCCATTAATCTTCTACATTCTCTAGTTGTGTAGACTTGGACTAACACAACACATGATGAATATTTTAACTCTTGAGAGCGTAAAAATGAAACCAAATGGACCCGCAAGGGTCCACCACTGTCATAGGAGGAAAAATGGTGAAAATGAGGGTTTTATCTCTGGCGCCTGTCAATCAATTTCGCCCCAACTCACCAGCCAAAAAGCACATTTTCCGCCAGGAGCTTTTCACTAAATATAGCGACAAATGCGCTAAGTTGGCAACACTGTACATGAGGGCTCGGCCCCAAATAATACTCGGACCAGCCGGACTGTGGCGACATTGAGGGGTCAGAACACTGAGCTCTCAGGAGGGCTGTTGTTACAGCCTGAAAGAGGACAAATATCCTGAGACTCTCAGGCTGAGAGTGTGCAAATGTGAACCAAATGTAAACCAAATGGTCCATTTGGTCCCATTTGCACACTCTCAGAAAACAGGTCCTAAAAGAGAAATCACTGACATGGTGAAACACAACAAAACACAACGGCTGTGAGTGATCGAGCCGCCATTGGACTGATCCAATGAGGCAGCGTAACTCTGTCTATACTCTATAGCCTACTCAGGGCCTTCCTGTTACACTCTCAAACAAAACAACCTTTAACACTGAAAAGTTTGTTTTGTTTGTTTGTTTGTTTTGTTGCCTGTGCGCTATTTATTGGAAATGTGTGTTTTCTACTCCCCGATGTATTAAATAAATACTTTATTCAGTGTGAAAGTCTATAGTTTTCAGAACAATGTCAAAACATATAACTTATAAATAGGCACTTGTATGGCGAGAGGCGTGTGTCTATGTTTGTTTGTTCTATTCAACCTGTTTCTTTCTCTTTCTCTTTGCTATTGTTAGCTATGTGACCTATTTCTATTCTGGAAATACTAGGCCTAAACAGGTACTATTCTGTCTAAGATTCTTCTATTATCACAGTTGGACGCTAGGGGGCAGTATATCATTAGCTTATATTGCCTTATATAGATCCATGCGCTGTGTGTGTGTGTGTGTGTGTGTGTGTGTGTGTGTGTGTGTGTGTGTGTGTGTGTGTGTGTGTGTGTGTGTGTGTGTGTGTGTGTGTGTGTGTGTGTGTGTGTGTGTGTGTGCGCGCCCTCTACCCTCTCCGATTGATTGATATTATTGCAACCCTCCAGAGTGCTGCCTGAATCCTTAGATACACGTGAGCTGGCAGCCGTCAAAAACTCCCAATATTATTTTATTTAATACATTTCCTGGAAATCAAACAGATGTAAGTATAGAAGCACATGCCAATAGTGGAAAGATAATAAACTTGAGAGTACCAACGTTTTGACAATAAAAGGAAAATTGAATGTATAATAAATTCCCCGCCTTGCCCTATATAGAGCAATGTTTTTCGACTATTTATCACGGAAATGTGGCACAAATATTTGAAAGCAAACATTTTAACTCAAATCTTTGCTAAGTTCTGGGGGATATCTAGAACAACATGTTTTCAACATGTTTTCAAACTAGAATCTAACGTCAGAAAGTGGAATCTACAGTAGTGTCAGAAATTAGAATGTAGCATCAGAAAGTGGAATCTACAGTAGTGTCAGAAATTAGAATGTAGCATCAGAAAGTGGAATCTACAGTAGTGTCAGAAATTAGAATGTAGCATCAGAAAGTGGAATCTACAGTAGTGTCAGAAATTAGAATGTAGCGTCAGAAAGTGGAATCTACAGTAGTGTCAGAAATTAGAATGTAGCGTCAGAAAGTGGAATCTACAGTAGTGTCAGAAATTAGAATGTAGCGTCAGAAAGTGGAATCTACAGTAGTGTCAGAAATTAGAATGTAGCGTCAGAAAGTGGAATCTACAGTAGTGTCAGAAATTAGAATGTAGCGTCAGAAAGTGGAATCTACAGTAGTGTCAGAAATTAGAATGTAGCGTCAGAAAGTGGAATCTACAGTAGTGTCAGAAATTAGAATGTAGCGTCAGAAAGTGGAATCTACAGTAGTGTCAGAAATTAGAATGTAGCGTCAGAAAGTGGAATCTACAGTAGTGTCAGAAATTAGAATGTAGCGTCAGAAAGTGGAATCTACAGTAGTGTCAGAAATTAGAATGTAGCGTCAGAAAGTGGAATCTACAGTAGTGTCAGAAATTAGAATGTAGCGTCAGAAAGTGGAATCTACAGTAGTGTCAGAAATTAGAATGTAGCGTCAGAAAGTGGAATCTACAGTAGTGTCAGAAATTAGAATGTAGCGTCAGAAAGTGGAATCTACAGTAGTGTCAGAAATTAGAATGTAGCGTCAGAAAGTGGAATCTACAGTAGTGTCAGAAATTAGAATGTAGCGTCAGAAAGTGGAATCTACAGTAGTGTCAGAAATTAGAATGTAGCGTCAGAAAGTGGAATCTACAGTAGTGTCAGAAATTAGAATGTAGCGTCAGAAAGTGGAATCTACAGTAGTGTCAGAAATTAGAATGTAGCGTCAGAAAGTGGAATCTACAGTAGTGTCAGAAATTAGAATGTAGCGTCAGAAAGTGGAATCTACAGTAGTGTCAGAAATTAGAATGTAGCGTCAGAAAGTGGAATCTACAGTAGTGTCAGAAATTAGAATGTAGCGTCAGAAAGTGGAATCTACAGTAGTGTCAGAAATTAGAATGTAGCGTCAGAAAGTGGAATCTACAGTAGTGTCAGAAATTAGAATGTAGCGTCAGAAAGTGGAATCTACAGTAGTGTCAGAAATTAGAATGTAGCGTCAGAAAGTGGAATCTACAGTAGTGTCAGAAATTAGAATGTAGCGTCAGAAAGTGGAATCTACAGTAGTGTCAGAAATTAGAATGTAGCGTCAGAAAGTGGAATCTACAGTAGTGTCAGAAATTAGAATGTAGCGTCAGAAAGTGGAATCTACAGTAGTGTCAGAAATTAGAATGTAGCGTCAGAAAGTGGAATCTACAGTAGTGTCAGAAATTAGAATGTAGCGTCAGAAAGTGGAATCTACAGTAGTGTCAGAAATTAGAATGTAGCGTCAGAAAGTGGAATCTACAGTAGTGTCAGAAATTAGAATGTAGCGTCAGAAAGTGGAATCTACAGTAGTGTCAGAAATTAGAATGTAGCGTCAGAAAGTGGAATCTACAGTAGTGTCAGAAATTAGAATGTAGCGTCAGAAAGTGGAATCTACAGTAGTGTCAGAAATTAGAATGTAGCGTCAGAAAGTGGAATCTACAGTAGTGTCAGAAATTAGAATGTAGCGTCAGAAAGTGGAATCTACAGTAGTGTCAGAAATTAGAATGTAGCGTCAGAAAGTGGAATCTACAGTAGTGTCAGAAATTAGAATGTAGCGTCAGAAAGTGGAATCTACAGTAGTGTCAGAAATTAGAATGTAGCGTCAGAAAGTGGAATCTACAGTAGTGTCAGAAATTAGAATGTAGCGTCAGAAAGTGGAATCTACAGTAGTGTCAGAAATTAGAATGTAGCGTCAGAAAGTGGAATCTACAGTAGTGTCAGAAATTAGAATGTAGCGTCAGAAAGTGGAATCTACAGTAGTGTCAGAAATTAGAATGTAGCGTCAGAAAGTGGAATCTACAGTAGTGTCAGAAATTAGAATGTAGCGTCAGAAAGTGGAATCTACAGTAGTGTCAGAAATTAGAATGTAGCGTCAGAAAGTGGAATCTACAGTAGTGTCAGAAATTAGAATGTAGCGTCAGAAAGTGGAATCTACAGTAGTGTCAGAAATTAGAATGTAGCGTCAGAAAGTGGAATCTACAGTAGTGTCAGAAATTAGAATGTAGCGTCAGAAAGTGGAATCTACAGTAGTGTCAGAAATTAGAATGTAGCGTCAGAAAGTGGAATCTACAGTAGTGTCAGAAATTAGAATGTAGCGTCAGAAAGTGGAATCTACAGTAGTGTCAGAAATTAGAATGTAGCGTCAGAAAGTGGAATCTACAGTAGTGTCAGAAATTAGAATGTAGCGTCAGAAAGTGGAATCTACAGTAGTGTCAGAAATTAGAATGTAGCGTCAGAAAGTGGAATCTACAGTAGTGTCAGAAATTAGAATGTAGCGTCAGAAAGTGGAATCTACAGTAGTGTCAGAAATTAGAATGTAGCGTCAGAAAGTGGAATCTACAGTAGTGTCAGAAATTAGAATGTAGCGTCAGAAAGTGGAATCTACAGTAGTGTCAGAAATTAGAATGTAGCGTCAGAAAGTGGAATCTACAGTAGTGTCAGAAATTAGAATGTAGCGTCAGAAAGTGGAATCTACAGTAGTGTCAGAAATTAGAATGTAGCGTCAGAAAGTGGAATCTACAGTAGTGTCAGAAATTAGAATGTAGCGTCAGAAAGTGGAATCTACAGTAGTGTCAGAAATTAGAATGTAGCGTCAGAAAGTGGAATCTACAGTAGTGTCAGAAATTAGAATGTAGCGTCAGAAAGTGGAATCTACAGTAGTGTCAGAAATTAGAATGTAGCGTCAGAAAGTGGAATCTACAGTAGTGTCAGAAATTAGAATGTAGCGTCAGAAAGTGGAATCTACAGTAGTGTCAGAAATTAGAATGTAGCGTCAGAAAGTGGAATCTACAGTAGTGTCAGAAATTAGAATGTAGCGTCAGAAAGTGGAATCTACAGTAGTGTCAGAAATTAGAATGTAGCGTCAGAAAGTGGAATCTACAGTAGTGTCAGAAATTAGAATGTAGCGTCAGAAAGTGGAATCTACAGTAGTGTCAGAAATTAGAATGTAGCGTCAGAAAGTGGAATCTACAGTAGTGTCAGAAATTAGAATGTAGCGTCAGAAAGTGGAATCTACAGTAGTGTCAGAAATTAGAATGTAGCGTCAGAAAGTGGAATCTACAGTAGTGTCAGAAATTAGAATGTAGCGTCAGAAAGTGGAATCTACAGTAGTGTCAGAAATTAGAATGTAGCGTCAGAAAGTGGAATCTACAGTAGTGTCAGAAATTAGAATGTAGCGTCAGAAAGTGGAATCTACAGTAGTGTCAGAAATTAGAATGTAGCGTCAGAAAGTGGAATCTACAGTAGTGTCAGAAATTAGAATGTAGCGTCAGAAAGTGGAATCTACAGTAGTGTCAGAAATTAGAATGTAGCGTCAGAAAGTGGAATCTACAGTAGTGTCAGAAATTAGAATGTAGCGTCAGAAAGTGGAATCTACGGTCCGTGTACTTTTCGGCCATTCAGGATTCTGTTTTATACTTGTTAAATTTAAAATCAGAATACACTCCAAAACGGCCCGTTTCGGTATTCTGTTTTGAAAACAAAATGTAGAGTTGTGAATTGTAAGAGCAACATACGACCCGTTTCCAGGTTCTAATTGTTGTGGTTCAATCAGAATGACAAAATTTAAAAACGCTGCTGCTCTGGCGAGGTAGCGAGCAAAACCTGAAATCTGTTTTGTGTCCGCTGCTCCCCCCCCCTCCCTCCTCCGTGCTGAGGGCGGAGGCGTGGCACGGAGCTCTTGATTGACAGCTCGGTTACTGCTGCAGTTACTACAAGGAGACACACGCGGCGCTGTTGGTACTGGCAGATGATATTATGAATTATTGAATTAGAGTAGTTATTATACATTTATCCTTTATATTTAGATTTTATTTATACCATTTAGCACTGCCGTTAATAAATTGAATAAATTAGTCTGCATTTAATGCATATTAATACAGTGCTGTTATTACATTCTGATTAGACATTGATGATTGATGCATCCTCCTCTGTGTCAACTCTTAATTAATAAAGTAATACAGACAGATAGACATTTTAAAGAGGCCTACCCGGGACCTCGTCATCTGTGTCATTAATCATTATTATGCAACGCGTTATGTTACAGGTAGGCCTGTTTATTTGTTCAATTAAGTGTTTTGGGCCGACATGGTGCCAAACAAGGTGCCAAACTAATCATTGAAGTAATGTAGTCTGTATACATTTATCCTTTATCATTTAGATTATATTTATGACTGCTGCTGTCATTACAAATACATTGGCGTTAGCGGCATTTTGATTGAATCTTAACGGGTCATAACCAGCCACAGAGCTATTATTTCTACCTACTGGTAGCCTATACAGCGCACACTGCAGCGAGGGCGTGATCATGGTGTCACAGATGGACCACAGTGACAGACAGTAGGCCTACAGTAGTCCGAGGAGATGCAATTGGCTAGGACAATTGCAAAACAGCATCAAGTGGTTCCCCTGGTTGTTGCGGATGTGCACGTCCAAACTCATTCAAATTCAATGATGATGTATTTAATATTTAATTCAAATGTAGGTTCCTGTATTCATTCACTAGGTATATACACACACACACACACACACACACACACACACACACACACACACACACACACACACACAACACACACACACACACACACACACACACACACACACACACACACACACACACACACACACACTCACTTGATTTTATAGACACTATCTATACCCTACCATCTTCCACAAAGTTGGCTAGAATGTTGAAAACAATCTGATGATGAGCCCCGGTGAGGCATTACTCCTATTCATTTACTTCAATGCCTAGTTCGGTTGGCACCTTGGCGGCCCAATTGGCGCACCTCATAAACACTTAATTGAATAACGAATACACTATAAACATAGCGGGTTGCATAACAATGACACACATGATGATGGTGGGACACTTACCCTATATGTTGAATACAAAGTAGACTTACTTTAGGATGTTAATTAATTAAAAAGTTTAGTATTCATTGTCTGTCTGTCTTGTCTGTTCGTCTGTCTGTCTCTATTAATTTTTTTAATTACTTAAGAGTTGACATGAATGTAATAACAGCCCTGTGTAAATATGCAACCAAAAAGTGGGGTAATTTATTTGAAATTACGGCAGGATAAATGTATAATAATATTGTCTACTCTAATTCAATAATTCATAATATCATCTGCCAGTACCAACAGCGCCGCGTGTGTCTCCTTGTAGTAACTGCAGCAGTAACCGAGCTGTCAATCAAGAGCTCCGTGCCACGCCTCCGCCCTCAGCACGGAGGAGGGAGGGGGGGGGAGCAGCGGACACAAAACAGATTTCAGGTTTTGCTCGCCACCTCGCCAGAGCAGCAGCGTTTTTAAATTTTGTCATTCTGATTCGAACCACAACAATTAGAACCTGGAAACGGGTCGTATGTTGCTCTTACAATTCACAACTCTACATTTTGTTTTCAAAACAGAATACCGAAACGGGCCGTTTTGGAGTGTATTCTGATTTTAAATTTAACAAGTATAAAACAGAATCCTGAATGGCCGAAAAGTACACGGACCATCTACAGTAGTGTCAGAAATTAGAATGTAGCGTCAGAAAGTGGAATCTACAGTAGTGTCAGAAATTAGAATGTAGCGTCAGAAAGTGGAATCTACAGTAGTGTCAGAAATTAGAATGTAGCGTCAGAAAGTGGAATCTACAGTAGTGTCAGAAATTAGAATGTAGCGTCAGAAAGTGGAATCTACAGTAGTGTCAGAAATTAGAATGTAGCGTCAGAAAGTGGAATCTACAGTAGTGTCAGAAATTAGAATGTAGCGTCAGAAAGTGGAATCTACAGTAGTGTCAGAAATTAGAATGTAGCGTCAGAAAGTGGAATCTACAGTAGTGTCAGAAATTAGAATGTAGCGTCAGAAAGTGGAATCTACAGTAGTGTCAGAAATTAGAATGTAGCGTCAGAAAGTGGAATCTACAGTAGTGTCAGAAATTAGAATGTAGCGTCAGAAAGTGGAATCTACAGTAGTGTCAGAAATTAGAATGTAGCATCAGAAAGTGGAATCTACAGTAGTGTCAGAAATTAGAATGTAGCATCAGAAAGTGGAATCTACAGTAGTGTCAGAAATTAGAATGTAGCATCAGAAAGTGGAATCTACAGTAGTGTCAGAAATTAGAATGTAGCATCAGAAAGTGAATCTACAGTAGTGTCAGAAATTAGAATGTAGCATCAGAAAGTGGAATCTACAGTAGTGTCAGAAATTAGAATGTAGCATCAGAAAGTGGAATCTACAGTAGTGTCAGAAATTAGAATGTAGCATCAGAAAGTGGAATCTACAGTAGTGTCAGAAATTAGAATGTAGCATCAGAAAGTGGAATCTAGTGTGAGAAACTATATAATCTAGTGTGAGAAGCAGTGTTGGGAATATTACTTTACCTTGTTAATATATTACTTATTAATTATTACCTTCATTTTAAAGCAATATATTATATTACAATATTACTGTCTGAGCAAGTGTAATAGATTAATATTACTATTACATATTACTTAAAAAAATCTGGCCAAATCCATATGAAATCAACTTGAAAAAAAAAAAAAAACATCACTGTAAACAGTATCCTGAAAACAGTCCTGGCTATGGACAGTTAACACAGGAGTTAAATATATTCCTTGAATTCATGGAAACCAATAAATAATTTGATGACAAAATAAAGAAAATAATTATTTAACTAACTGCAGTTGTCATGTCAAGATAATTTCACAACACTTGCTGGTGAGAAGAATCTAGTGTCAGAAAGTGGAATCTAGCATCAGGAACTAGAATCTAGTGTCAGAAAGTGGAATCTAGCATCAGGAACTATAATCTAGTGTCAGAAAGTGGAATCTAGCATCAGGAACTATAATCTAGCGTCAGAAAGTGGAATCTAGCATCAGGAACTAGAATCTAGCGTCAGAAACTAGAATCTAGCATCAGAAACTAGAATCTAGCGCCAGAAACTAGAATATAGTGTCGTAAACTAGAATGTAGAATCAGAAACTAGAATCTAGTGCCAGGAACTAGCATCTAGCATCAGAAAGTAGAATCTTGGGGCAGAAACTGGAATCTAATCAGGATAAAAATGGGTTAATATTAAGATTGATGGATTTCATGCATGACAATCTAAACATTTTGTTTGGGGCAATGGCCAGTCATGCCCCCAAACCCCCCAAACCCCATCACAGGGGCTAAACGTTTCATCTTATACTTATAATAAACAATGCCACGGCAGCACCATTTAGTTGTCTAAGTGAGACAGATTAGGTATTTAGCGGCTGGGTAAGCTCCGCTTGGTGGAGAGTTTGTTTTATTGGTGACAGCTAAGGCTAATGTTGCCAGGTCCCTCGTTAATGAGCTCATTAGTCAACACCAAGCAGAGTGGACTGACTGCCTTTCCTTTCTACAGCAGTTCAAATGTTCTCATACTCTGTAGTTTGAGCCTCTTGAACATCAGAGCTGTCAAACTGTGGCTTGGTGACCTATCTTGATTGGTGTTACAGTTCGACTGTGGGCTATGTGCCTCTCTCTCTCTCTCTGTCTGTCTCTCTCTCTCTCTCTCTCTCTCTCTCTCTCTCTCTCTCTCTCTCTCTCTCTCTCTCTCTCTCTCTCTCTCTCTCTCTCTCTCTCTCTCTCTCTCTCTCTCTCTCTCTCTCTCTCTCTCTCTCTCTCTCTCTCTCTCTCTCTCTCTCTCTCTCTCTCTCTCTCTCTCTCTCTCTCTCTCTCTCTCTCTCTCTCTCTCTCTCTCTCTCTCTCTCTCTCTCTCTCTCTCTCTCTCTCTCTCTCTCTCTCTCTCTCTCTCTCTCTCTCTCTCTCTCTCTCTCATGCCGAATAAAAAGTGGGCCCTGGTCCCTGTCAAAAAGGTTGAAAACCACTCTGCTTCATATAAAAACTTTGGAGTTGCCCACCCTGCCATTCTTCCAGCCCACCCTAGTAGGGCTGGCTAAATCCGGCTCTGGTGTGTGTGTGTGTGTGCGCGTGTGTGTGTGTGTGTGTGTGTGCGCGCGCCCAGTGCTATCTATAATACATTTCTCTATGTCAGAGATGAATTGATGTGTGTCAGAAAAAGAAAGTAAGAGAGCCAAGCTCAGGGCCGGATCTAGGCATGGGGCATGGGGGGGGGGGGGGGGGGGGGGGGGCAATGCCCCCTAAATGCCCTGACTGTCCCACCAAACATGATGGCATGCAAAGCCAAATTTCAAAGATATTTCAAATAAAGTGCTTCTATTTAAAATGATGTGAAACACTACTACTGCTACTAACTAACTACAGCTGTGTCACCACTAAACCAACAGCATTTCATCATTGAAAACAGAAAACTCTCTGAGTCAGACCTTTAGCTTTATGCATGCTGCGTGTCTGTTGCAACTTCAACAACAACTGATGTTATTATTGATGCTTTACTTGACTAATATAAATCCTGTATAAGATATAAATCTTGTGGGTCAGAACTAAAGAGTTTAAATGAAAATGGTATGCCATTTTGGCATGCCTCAAGCCATTTTCGTCTGCCCCCCCGATTGGGAAATGTTACATTCGGGACTGGTTGTAGGGCATGGGTTTTCAACCTTTTTGACTCCAGGGACCACCACTTATTCACCATTTGAGCCACGGACCACTTTTTGATTACATTTTCACACCAAAGACCTAGAATGAAATAATTCTTTTGGTTTTGTCCACAATTTCAGGCTGGAATTTGCCAACAAAACAGTGTAAACTTCTTAATTAAGTGGTGCTAATTCAGATGATGAATATTTTAACTCTTGAGAGTGTAAAAATGAAACCAAATGGACCCGCAAGGGTCCATTTGGTTTCATTTTTACACTCAAGAGTTACATCTGGTTAACCAGCTTTCCATCATTTATCCTGGGGACCACGTGGAACCCTCTCAGGGACCACTGGTGGTCCCCGGACCACCTGTTGAAAACCCCTGTTGTAGGGAATTATTTTTAGAAAAGATAAAAACACACAAACAAACTAGAGAACTGATGACAGCATTAACTTCATCCACTATTGGCTGCCGTAACCCCATGTGTTCTATCCTAGGCATGATTTATATGTAAATAGCTGATGGCATTTTGAAGCTTGCTGCACAGGGGCGGATCTAGGCATGGGCATTTAGGGGGGCAATGCCCCCCTAAATGCCCTGACTGCCCCACCAAACATGATGGCATGCAAAACAACCCAAATTTCAAATATATTTCAAATTAAAGTGCTTCTATTTAAAATGATGTGAACCACTACTACTGCTACTAACTAACTACAGCTGTGTCACCACTAAACCAACAGCATTTCATCATTGAAAACAGAAAACTCTCTGAGTCAGACCTTTAGCTTTATGCATGCTGCGTGTCTGTTGCAACTTCAACAACAACTGATGTTATTATTGATGCTTTACTTGACTAATAGTAGAGCAGATTAGTGAAACGATACTTCACTTGGTATAGAAGCATGAAAATTGGCACAGATACTCTCCAAGATCTACTCTTTAGGAAAAAGGTGCGTGCCACTCAAAATTCCAAGATGGCGGCCCCAAAAATCCAAAATGTCCGCCCAAAAATGTGGTTTTTCCTTCATAACTTGAAATGCATTGATTTTACACCCCATAAATGTATTGAACATTAATACAAAGTTGGCCATTACGGACGGTTTGGCACCAAGAACGTGTCTGTATCACTTACGGCTCTTGAGATACTAGACTAGGTTATTTCACCAAATATATGAACCCTGAAGGCAAATCGTGTTAATTTATGGCATACAGGTTTTCTAGGGGTATTAAGGCATGCTGAATCCAAATTTGCTGTATGCCAAGCTCAAAAAATGGCTGCTAAGGCCTCAAAATGGACCATTTAAAGATGGCGGCCATCACTATGCTATAAATAGTAAAACGCCTATATTTTTAACAAAATATGGTTATAAATGGACTGAAATGTCTTCATTTATGTTTTCACAGATGGGGAATTCAATGAAATATTCAGATGTAAGGTATATTGTGAAGAAAACCACTTTAAAATAATTTATAGTGATAATTGCCTCTTTACTCCAGGCCCTTTCCCTATCGAAATATTCCTCCCAGGGATATTGCATGTTAATCAGTCTAAAAGCACAAAGTTGGTCCAGGTGTAGTTCAGGGCATGTTAAGATTTCCCTAGGGCACATGAGCTGGTGAGCTTCAAGGGTCACCATAGTGGCCAAATCCAATAGGGCTGCCACCTGAAAAACTGTTTTGGCTATAACTTCTGAACCGGATAAGCTACAAATGCAAACCTGGTGTCCATTTCAGAATGTTTGACAATGAGAAACATTTTGAAATGATTGGGTCTGTCTGGTCACCTAATTTGCATATGTCCAAGATAGAGGCAATATGAAAATGTCTTGTTGTACTTTAACTTTTGACACTACATTGACAAACTGCTAAATGTGTCTATTTTATTTTATTCGTGTATTTTAATGTGCTTATACTGTATGTTGTCATTTTTGAGAGAGTGGCCTGTTTGCAGAGTAATTGCCCTCACCATTCAGCCGCAATTGAGGGTATGTGCATGTGTAACCCCAGGATTTGAACTCTGGTCTCCCACATGAAAGTCCAACATCTTAACCAGACCAAAGGTAAACCCCTTGGTCTGGGGCAGACACTAGAATTTGGAGGCCATTAGAAGCTGTAGGCACTGCTACACATGCATGAAAGTGAGTGGCAAATTGAGTGGCAAAGTGAGAAAGTGAGTTTAATGTTGTTTAGATAGATAGATAGATAGATAGATAGATAGATAGATAGATAGATAGATAGATAGATAGATAGATAGATAGATAGATAGATAGATAGATAGATAGATAGATAGATAGATAGATAGATAGATAGATAGATCAGATAGATCAGATTTCTCTTTTGAGGTGTGAGCTGTCAGGCCAGTAAGTGTTTTTTTCCCACAAGGTAGATGTTCACACATTCTGGATATTATGCTGATGCCATGTGCCTACCCTCTGTCATTAAGTAATTAAAGCCATAGAGTCACAAAGTATATGACTATGTCATGGCTTTGATCTTGAGCACCTCCACCTCTGATAGGAAGGCACTCTGACCTAACTTGGACAATTGACTGTTACCGGGTGCAGTATGGGTTGGCGTGGTGAGAGAAGTGAGACGTAGGATGGGCCAGACAGAGCTTAGTCCTTCCATGGGCTAGACCTCTCAGTCCGGCAGAGTAGTTAAGGAGTGGTGGACTGTGTGGGTCCTGTATTTGCCTATAATGGGACTGATTGTGGGTACAGTAGTTACTGGGACGTAATTTGGGTCTTCGGTCACAGGCTGGGTCACTTGAGTGAGGTATATGATGTTGCAGGACCCCAAACCCTAATGACCTTGGGGTACAGCACAGAGAATATGTTGCAGATCATCCATGCAATGTCAGATTTAGTAACTTACAACCATGCAGGCACAGCAGGAGAAAGAGACTAGCCACTGCAACCACATGGATGTGTTAAAGATAGATGCCAATGGGGAAAGCACAATTGGCTAGATGTATGGGGAATCAAGATAACTCAAGTGATAAAGGAGTCACTAGACAACAGAGTTAATCTGCTCAGGCTCCAAGGTGAGGGCAAATACTGTATAGGATGCCTGTCAGATCCAGTGTTAAAAGGATCCCTACATGCTAAAAAAACAAATATGCCTTAAACACTATACTTGCCTTCTATAACTAAAACATGCAGATAAAAACACCTTCAATACTTTATTTCTTTCATAAATAGAGAATCTTTCACTGCGACGGAGGTGCTCTGTCGCAGGATGATGATGTCACATGAGCATGTTCATCCATATATTCCATAGAGCTAGATCACACGTGACATCATCATCCTACACCAGGAGCAGTTCTGTTGAGTGAAATATACTCTATGTATAAAGAAATAAGATGCCATTGGTGTTTTTATTGGTTTATTTTGTTTGTCTTATAGTCAGGGATCTTTTTAACTCCAAAATGCCTATTCACATCCTGTTGGCACATGGAAGAGAGGGGAAGTCAGTGACTCTGATCTCATGATCAGGAACGTCCTGCAATAATTATTTCTGCTGCAAAAGCCTATTCAGAGCTCTGTGATGGTTAATATCTCAGTGGTTAATATCCAGCAGCTTTTTAGAAAGCAGCAGCTTTCTAAAAGTGTACACCTTCTCATCAATCTTGTACAATAGATTTTGGTGAATCTATTGTCCAAGATGTATCAGTAATAAACTACTGGATAGTACTGGATAGATGTAATCATAACACTGCACATTCCAATGACACCAAGTTTAGTTTTATCAGTTTATACCACATGCATGCAGTAATAATATTTTAAAGCAGTATATTACACACACACACACACACAACACACACACAACACAACACACACACAACACACACCCACACACACACACACAACACACACCACACACACACACAACACACAACACACACACACACACACACACACACTATTGGGAACAATAATTAGATAAAGGTGGTTGGAAAAATATTCGCCAATGACAATTTTTACAATATTTATAAATTTTAAGCATTTTCCTCACACTTGATTTCAAATCAGAATTTTAAATTGAATTCCCATATATGACAACATAAAAATTGATACTTCAGTCCATTTATAACCTTATTTTGTTAAAAAATATAGGCGTTTTACTATGTTATAGCATAGAGGTGGCCCGCCTCTTTTAAATGGTCCGTTTTGAGGCATTAGCAGCCATTTTTGAGCTTGGCATACAGCAAATTTGGATTTCAGCATGCCTTAATACCCCTAGAAAGCATGTATGCCATAAATTAACACGATTTGCCTTCAGCACTTTAAATAAGCACATTTCTTTCAATCCTGCCAGACTATACAGCATATAGGTACTTTCACTGATTGAGGAGAGCAGACATTTGTAACATTGATTCTTAAGTGAATCAAATGGTGATACAGGCATGAAAATTGGTACACACACTCTTCAACCCCACTATTTCTAAAAGTACTGCATGCCCTGCAAAATTCCAAGATGGCAGCCCCAAAATCCAAGATGTCCGTCCAAAAATGTGTTTTTTCCTTCATAACTCGAAATACAAAGCTTTTAAGCCCCATAAATGTATTGAGCGTTAATATAAAGTCACGCATTACGGACATTTTGATACCAAGTACATGTCTGTATGTAGTACGGTTCTTGAGTTACAAATATACGTAGTGATGTGGCACCCAAAGTGTAACATTTTGGCATGTCTCACTCTTTAACTCAAAGATTCCTTATCAGCATTTCTTTTATTTTCAGGAAATGGACCTACATGTATCTGCTATCATAAACCACTTCAAGTTTTTCAATTGATGAACGGGTCGGGAGTTATTAAGCAAATTGTGAAGGGCTGTTTCAGTGCTAAAATTGCTACGTACATTTTGCGAATATAAGCCACCCAGAAATGTCTGTCTGTGCATCTGTCCTTCACAATAAGTGTATATGTGAAGCGGACGCACCAAGTGTAGCATGTGTCATAGTATAATGGTATATTGTGCTAAAAGGCGTAATAGTGTAATATATGCAATAGTTTAATAGTGTAATAGAGCTAATAGTGTAAGATATGCAGTATATAGCGGTATACTGTAATAGGGTAATATATGTAATATGTGTCGTAGTGTACGTGTAATACTGTAATAGGGTTAAAATGTGTAATAGGGTAATATGTGTAATAGTGTCATAGTGTAACATGTGTAATAGGGTAATAGGGTAATATGTGTAATAGTGTCATAGTGTAACATGTGTAATAGGGTTAATAGGGTAATATGTGTAATAGTGTCATAGTGTAACATGTGTAATAGGGTAATGGGGTAATATGTGTAATAGTGTCGTAGTGTAACGTGTAATTCTGTAATAGGGTAATATGTGTAATAGTGTAATAGGGTAATATGTGTAATAGTGTCATAGTGTAACATGTGCAATAGGGTAATATGTGTAATAGTGTCAGTGTAACATGTGTAATAGGGTAATATGTGTAATAGTGTCGTAGTGTAACGTGTAATACTGTAATAGGGTAATTTGTGTAATAGTGTAATAGGCTAATACATGCAATAGCATAATGTATGTACAATAGGCTACATAGTGTAATAGTGTAATAGGCTAATATGTGTAATAGTGTAATCTGTGTACATTAGGGTAATAGTGTAATATATGGAATAGTGGTCTAGTGTAATTGTCCTATTACACCATTACACATGTTACACTATGACACTATTACACATATTACCTATTACACACATTGCACTGACACTATTACACTATTAACCTATTACACTATTACACATGTTACACTGTGACACTTATTACATACATTACCCTATTACAGTATACCGCTATATACTGCATATATTACACTGTTATCTCTATTATACTATTGCATATATTACAGTATTACGCATTTTAGCACATTATACAATATAGTATGACACATGGTGCACTTGGTGCGTCACTTCACATATACACTTATTGTGAAGGACAGATGCACAGACAGACATTTCTGGGTGGCTTATATTCGCAGAATGTACGCAGCAAATTTAGCACTGAAACAGCCCTTCGCGATCGGCTCTTAATAACTCCCAACCTGTTTAATCAATTGAAAAACCTGAAGTGGTTTATGATAGCAGATACATGTAGGTCCATTTCCTGAAAATAGAAGATATGGTGATAAAGGGATCTTTGAGTTAAAGAGGGAAATGTGCCAAAATGTTACACTTATGGTGCTCATCACTACGTATATGTTGTAACTCAAGAACCGTAGCACATAGAGACATGTACTTGGTATCAAAATGTCCGTAATGCCTAACTTTATATTAACGCTCAATACATTTATGGGGCTTAAAAGCTTTGTATTTCGACTTATGAAGGAAAAAAACACATTTTTGGACGGACATATTGGATTTTGGGGGCTGCCATTTTGGAATTTTGCAGGGCACGCAGTACTTTTAGAAATAGTGGGGTTTGAAGAGTGTGTGTATAGACTAGGTTATTTCACCAAATATATGAACCCTGAAGGCAAATCGTGTTAATTTATGGCATACAGGTTTTTCTAGGGGTATTAAGGCATGCTGAATCCAAATTTGCTGTATGCCAAGCTCAAAATGGCTGCTAAGGCCTCAAAATGGACCATTTAAAGATGGCGGCCATACTATGCTATAACATAGTTAAACGCCTATATTTTTAACAAAATATGGTTATAAATGGACTGAAATGTCTTCATTTATGTTTTCACAGATGGGGGAATTCAATGAAATATTCAGATGTAAGGTATATTGTGAAGAAACCACTTTAAAATAATTTATAGTGATAATTGCCTCTTTACTCCAGGCCCTTTCCCTATCGAAATATTCCTCCCAGGGATATTGCATGTTAATCAGTCTAAAAGCACCAAAGTTGGTCCAGGTGTAGTTCAGGGCATGTTAAGATTTCCCTAGGGCACATGAGCTGGTGAGCTTCAAGGGTCACCATAGTGGCCAAATCCAATAGGGCTGCCACCTGAAAACTGTTTTGGCTATAACTTCTGAACCGGATAAGCTACAAATGCAAACCTGGTGTCCATTTCAGAATGTTTGACAATGAGAAACATTTTGAAATGATTGGGTCTGTCTGGTCACCTATTTGCATATGTCCAAGATAGAGGCAATATGAAAATGTCTTGTTGTACTTTAACTTTTGACACTACATTGACAAACTGCTAAATGTGTCTATTTTATTTTATTCGTGTATTTTAATGTGCTTATACTGTATGTTGTCAATTTTTGAGAGAGTGGCCTGTTTGCAGAGTAATTGCCCTCACCATTCAGCCGCAATTGAGGGTATGTGCATGTGTAACCCCAGGATTTGAACTCTGGTCTCCCACATGAAAGTCCAACATCTTAACCAGACCAAAGGTACATCCCCTTGGTCTGGGGGCAGACACTAGACACTATTGGAGGCCATTAGAAGCTGTAGGCACTGCTACACATGCATGAAAGTGAGTGGCAAATTGAGTGGCAAAGTGAGAAAGTGAGTTTAATGTTGTTTAGATAGATAGATAGATAGATAGATAGATAGATAGATAGATAGATAGATAGATAGATAGATAGATAGATAGATAGATAGATAGATAGATAGATAGATAGATAGATAGATAGATCAGATAGATCAGATTTCTCTTTTGAGGTGTGAGCTGTCAGGCCAGTAAGTGTTTTTTTCCCCACAAGGTAGATGTTCACACATTCTGGATATTATGCTGATGCCATGTGCCTACCTCTGTCATTAAGTAATTAAAGCCATAGAGTCACAAAGTATATGGACTATGTCATGGCTTTGATCTTGAGCACCTCCACCTCTGATAGGAAGGCACTCTGACCTAACTTGGACAATTGACTGTTACCGGGGGTGCAGTATGGGTTGGCGTGGTGAGAGAAGTGAGAGAGTAGGATGGGCCCAGACAGAGCTTAGTCCTTCCATGGGCTAGACCTCTCAGTCCGGCAGAGTAGTTAAGGAGTGGTGGACTGTGTGGTCCTGTATTTGCTATAATGGGACTGATTGTGGGTACAGTAGTTACTGGGACGTAATTTGGGTCTTCGGTCACAGGCTGTGGGTCACTTGAGTGAGGTATATGATGTTGCAGGACCCCAAACCCTAATGACCTTGGGGTACAGCACAGAGAATATGTTGCAGATCATCCATGCAATGTCAGATTTAGTAACTTACAAAACCATGCAGGGCACAGCAGGAGGAAAGAGGACTAGCCACTGCAACCACATGGATGTGTTAAAGATAGATGCCAATGGGGAAAGCACAATTGGCTAGATGTATGGGGAATCAAGATAACTCAAGTGATAAAGGAGTCACTAGACAACAGAGTTAATCTGCTCAGGCTCCAAGGTGAGGGCAATTACTGTATAGGATGCTGTCAGATCCAGTGTTAAAAGGATCCTACATGCTAATAAAACAAATATGCCTTAAACACTATACTTGCCTTCTATAACTAAAAAACATGCAGATAAAAAACACCTTCAATACTTTATTTCTTTCATAAATAGAGAATCTTTCACTGCGACCGGAGGTGCTCCTGTCGCAGGATGATGATGTCACATGAGCATGTTCATCCATATATTCCATAGAGCTAGATCACACGTGACATCATCATCTACACCAGGAGCAGTTCCTGTTGAGTGAAATATACTCTATGTATAAAAGAAATAAGATGCCATTGGTGTTTTTATTGGTTTATTTTGTTTGTCTTATTAGTCAGGGATCTTTTTAACTCCAAAAATGCCTATTCACATCCTGTTGGCACATGGAAGAGAGGGGAAGTCAGTGACTCTGATCTCATGATCAGGAACGTCCTGCAATAATTATTTCTGCTGCAAAAGCCTATTCAGAGCTCTGTGATGGTTAATATCTCAGTGGTTAATATCCAGCAGCTTTTTAGAAAGCAGCAGCTTTCTAAAAGTGTACACCTTCTCATCAATCTTGTACAATAGATTTTGGTGAATCTATTGTCCAAGATGTATCAGTAATAAACTACTGGATAGTATGGATAGATGTAATCATAACACTGCACATTCCAATGACACCAAGTTTAGTTTTATCAGTTTATACCACATGCATGCAGTAATATTATTTTTAAAGCAGTATATTACACACACACACACCACACACACACACACAAACCACACACACACACACACACACACACACACACACACCACAAAAACACACACACACACATCACACACACACACACACACAACACACACTATTGGGAACAATAATTAGATAAAGGTGGTTGGAAAAATATTCGCCAATGACAATTTTTACAATATTTATAAATTTTAAGCATTTTCCTCACACTTGATTTCAAATCAGAATTTTAAATTGAATTCCCCATATATGACAACATAAAAATTGATTACTTCAGTCCATTTATAACCTTATTTTTGTTAAAAATATAGGCGTTTTACTATGTTATAGCATAGAGGTGGCCGCCATCTTTAAATGGTCCGTTTTGAGGCATTAGCAGCCATTTTTGAGCTTGGCATACAGCAAATTTGGATTCAGCATGCCTTAATACCCCTAGAAAGCATGTATGCCATAAATTAAACACGATTTGCTTCAGCACTTTAAATAAGCACATTTCTTTCAATCTGCCAGACTAGTACCAATTTTCATGCCTGTATCACCATTTGATTCACTTAAGAATCAATGTTACAAATGTCTTGCTCTCCTCAATGTGTGAAAATACCTATATGCTGTATCTCAAGAGCCGTAAGTTACAGACATGTTCTTGGTGCCAAACCGTCCGTAATGGCCAACTTTGTATTAATGTTCAATACATTTATGGGGTGTAAAATCAATGCATTTCAAGTTATGAAGGAAAAAACCACATTTTTGGGGCGGACATTTTGGATTTTGGGGCCGCCATCTTGGAATTTTGAGTGGCACGCGCTTTTTCCTAAAGAGTAGACCTTGGAGAATATCTGTGCCAATTTTCACGCTTCTATACCAAAGTGAAGTATCGTATGGAAAAAATGAGTTAATCTGCTGTACTATAATAAAAGTCCTGTAACTGAAAATGGTATGGGTGCAGCTTCATCGCCCATGGCACGAAGCAACATCGGCCGCCCCCATACCATTTTCTCCGACCCCCCATTTGGAAAGTGTTACATCCGGCCGTGTTGCTGCATATAACAGAAACTAAACGGTGGAATAGTTATGTGGTTAACTGGGTTGTTCTGGAGAAGACGTATCTCCTCTCCAACAAGCGATTTTTTCTTCAATGTGCCTTTTATTTCCCAAGAAAACAAACTCAATAAGTGAGACAGTGATATAAATAAGTGACTACAGTGTAGTCACTACACCAACCACACATAGAGCGCAGCAGTCCCGCCCCCTCACCTGTTCCAGAATGTCCAGAATTAATTTTAAACAACGACATGTGTTAGGCTAGGAGAGAGACACTGCTGATGTAAAGTCTTCACTAACAGATAATCTGGACTAGTTATTGTGTAAGTTTGTCTGCTATGACAGTGGTTTTCAACCTTTTTCATACCAGGGCCCACTATTTATTCAGCATTTGAGCCACAGACCACCATTTGATGACATTTTAGCCCCACAGACCCCAAAACTAAAGATTTCTTTTGCTTTTGTCAACAATTCCAGGCTGGATTTGGGAAACTAAACAGATACAAAATACAGATCAAAATGACCATTAATCTTCTACATTCTCTAGTTGTGTAGACTTGGGAGAATTCACATAATGAATATTGTAACTCTTGAGAGTGTAAACATGAAACTAAATGGACCCGCAAGGGTCCATTTAGTTTCATGTTTAGGCTATGTTAGTTTCAATGTGTCCTTGAGCAAGACACTGAATCCTAATTGCTCCTGATGTGCTAGTAGGTACCTTGCATGGTTTCCACTGCCATCAGTGTATGAATGTGTGTGTGAATGTGGTGAATGTGATGCACAAGCTATGTAAAGCACCTTGGATAAAGGCTGCTATATAAATGCACCATTTACCATTTTAACCACTGGTCTACTGTATGTGCAGCGTGTGTGTGTGGGGGCCGAAGCCACAACTTAACCCTGACTGTATACAGCAAAAACAGCAATCTGAGTCATTGACCAGTGCATGCAGCACACGACTCATCCATCTCTCCCACGTACAGTACAGTAGGTGACTGCATGCTTAGAATGCAGGGGTTTTCAACCGGTGGTCCGGGGACCATCAGTGGTCCCTGAGAGGATTCCAGGTGGTCCCCAGGCTAAATGATTGAACGTTGGCTAACCAGATGTAACTCTTGAGAACGTAAAAATGAAACCAAATGGACCCTTGCGGGTCCATTTGGTTTCATTTTCCACACTCTCAAGAGTTAAAATAATCACCATCTGAATCAGCCCAACTTAATTACCGGTAAGAAGTCTACACTTTTTTGTCTGCAAAATCCAGCTGGTATTGTGGACAAACCAAAAGAATTTCATTAGTTTTAGTAGGTCTTTGGAGTGAAATTGTCATCAAATGGTGGTTCGTGGCTCAAATGCTGGATAAATGGTGGGCCTGGTATATGAAAAAGGTTTGAAAACCCCTGTTATAATGTATTCACACATTCTGATCGCCATCAAATCACACAATAGCATTTTGCTCCAGTTAGTGCTATTGATTCCAGAGCTAACGCCCATCTCTCCTTTCTCTCTCTGCATTGTTGTTTATGAGTCATGGAATGCAGTTCTGATATGTCAGAACCTCAAATGAGTACCAATCTGCTATGGCAGCTATTGTTACCGAACGTACAAAGGGCTTTTGTAGAAAGCAGGGGGGATGTAACTTTTCCCAACTTGTGGGGGGGGGGGGGGTGGGGGGGGGGGGGTTAGGGTGCGCGGCTTCATCGCCGCACCCATATCATTTCAGTTACAGGACTTTATATTAGTCAAGTAAAGCATCAATAATAACATCAGTTGTTGTTGAAGTTGCAACAGACACGCAGCATGCATAAAGCTAAAGGTCTGACTCAGAGAGTTTTCTGTTTTCAATGATGAAATGCTGTTGGTTTAGTGGTGACACAGCTGTAGTTAGTTAGTAGCAGTAGTAGTGGTTCACATCACTTTAATTATAAGCACTTTAACTTGAAATATCTTGGCTTGTTTTGCATCATGCCATCGTGTTTGGTGCAGGGGCAGTCAGGGCATTTAGGGGGACATTGCCCCCCCCATGCCCATGTCTAGATCCGCCCCTGAAGGAGTGAGGGGGCGACAGACAACATTCAGGTGATGATAGGGGAAAGACAAGCGATAAGGAGAGAGAGAGAGAGAGAGAGAAGAAAGGAGACAGCTGGGGTGGAGGAAGATGGTATTAACGCCAGGCAACCTTACGTCTGAGTTAATAGGGTTTTTGCTCCTCGCCGTAGAGCAGCCTATTGACTTTTGAACCGTTGCCCTTTGCATACAGAAAGAATATTAATTCCCTCCACTCCTCCTCCACTCCTCCAAGGCTCTGTCTGCCTGTCTTCTCCTTCCTGTTATTATTCATCCAGCCAAGCTCTGTGAAGCCTCTGACGCTCTTAACCTGTTCTGAACGGAGAAGTTATTCAAAGATCTGCAGCACATTTTCACCGTCATCAAAAATATCAGACCTTACAAACTCATAGCGCGCCACTCCATGGCGCACTTTAAGATAAACGCCCGCATAAACGCGGCAATTCCCGTTCTCTCTGCAGTACCGACATAAAGAAAATCACCCATCAATTAACGCCAGGCGTTTTAAAAAGCTCACTGGATTGAGCTTTCAAAAAGATTGTGCGTGTGCATGAGCACGCACGCAACACACATCACTGGACGCTGCACGATAAACGACCGGCGTTACACGCTCTCTTTATCGCAGGTCGTTTTCTGAGCACAAAACGCTGGTCCTGTTGAAAATGAATTAGAATGCCAGATTTATTACTAGCCGTCTGTAAACCCCTTTACGCTTAGAACAGTGGTCCTTGAGATGTTTCCAGGTGGTCCCCAGGCTAAATGATGGGAAGTTGGTTAGCCAGATGTAACTCTTGAGAATGTATTTTTTTTACACTCTCAAGAGTTAAATATTCATCTGAATTAGCACTATTTAATTAAGAAGTCTACACTGTTTTTTTTTTTTTTTTTTTTTTTTTTTTTTTGCAAAATCCAGCCTGGAATTGTCAAGAAAACCAAAACAATTCTTTGGTTTTTGGTCTTTGGGGCTAAAATGTCATCAAATGGTGGTCCGTGGCTCAAATTCTGAATAAATGGTGGGCCCTGGTGTCAAAAAAGGTTAAAAACCCCTGGCTTAGAACACCAAAAAGCGTACGCGCCCAATGTGGGTTAAACAGCCCACTTCACATTCAGATTAAGTACTTTCACACCTGCACGACCGACACATTCTCACCTCTCCACTCCTCACACACAGTGGATGCAGTGGGAAGTCCTTATAGTCCTTATAGCATACATATATCTGCATGCTGGGGAGTCTATACTCCATAGAGCATACATTAATCTGCATGCTGGGGAGTCTATACTCCATAGTATACATTAATCTGCATGCTGGGAGTCTATACTCCATATAGCATACATTAATCTGCATGCTGGGGAGTCTATACTCCATAGTATACATTAATCTGCATGCTGGGAGTCTATACTCCATAGCATACATTAATCTGCATGCTGGGGAGTCTATACTCCATAGTATACATTAATCTGCATGCTGGGAGTCTATACTCCATAGCATACATTAATCTGCATGCTGGGGAGTCTATACTCCATAGCATACATTAATCTGCATTCTAGGGAGTCTATACTCCATAGCATACATTAATCTGCATGCTGGGAGTCTATACTCCATATAGCATACATTAATCTGCATGCTGGGGAGTCTATACTCCATAGCATACATTAATCTGCATTCTAGGGAGTCTATACTCCATAGCATACATTAATCTGCATGCTGGGAGTCTATACTCCATAGCATACATTAATCTGCATGCTGGGAGTCTATACTCCATAGCATACATTAATCTGCATGCTGGGGAGTCTATACTCCATAGCATACATTAATCTGCATGCTGGGGAGTCTATACTCCATAGCATACATTAATCTGCATGCTGGGGAGTCTATACTCCATAGCATACATTAATCTGCATGCTGGGGAGTCTATACTCCATAGCATACATTAATCTGCATGCTGGGGAGTCTATACTCCATAGCATACATATATCTGCATGCTGGGGAGTCTATACTCCATAGCATACATTAATCTGCATGCTGGGGAGTCTATACTCCATATAGCATACATTAATCTGCATGCTGGGGAGTCTATACTCCATAGCATACATTAATCTGCATGCTGGGAGTCTATACTCCATAGCA
This sequence comes from Benthosema pterotum, assembly GCA_039105355.1. Lineage (NCBI taxonomy): Eukaryota > Metazoa > Chordata > Actinopteri > Myctophiformes > Myctophidae > Benthosema > Benthosema pterotum. Next base: position 53,893,161 of record CM076973.1, read on the forward strand.
TACATTAATCTGCATGCTGGGGAGTCTATACTCCATAGCATACATTAATCTGCATGCTGGGGAGTCTATACTCCATATAGCATACATTAATCTGCATGCTGGAGAGTTTAAGAAGAAGTTTAAGAAGCACTGATAAAAAGCTAAGTGCTCTGGGAGTAGAGGGACTTGAACCTTTGACACACCTCACAGCCAAAGGTTCAAGTCCCTCTACTGACACACCTCACAGCCAAAGGTTCAAGTCCCTCTACTGACACACCTCACAGGTTCAAGTCCCTCTACTCTGACACACCTCACAGTCAAAGGTTCAAGTCCCTCTACTCTGACACACCTCACAGCCAAAGGTTCAAGTCCCTCTACTGACACACCTCACAGCCAAAGGTTCAAGTCCCTCTACTCTGACACACCTCACAGCCAAAGGTTCAAGTCCCTCTACTGACACACCTCACAGCCAGAGTAGAGGGACTTGAACCTGTGAGGTGTGTCAGAGTAGAGGGATTTGAACCTGTGAGGTGTGTCAGAGTAGAGGGACTTGAACCTGTGGCTGTGAGGTGTGTCAGAGTAGAGGGACTTGAACCTGTGTGGTGTGTCAGAGTAGAGGGACTTGAACCTGTGAGGTGTGTCAGAGTAGAGGGACTTGAACCTGTGAGGTGTGTCAGAGTAGAGGGACTTGAACCTGTGACTGTGAGGTGTGTCAGAGTAGAGGGACTTGAACCTTTGACTGTGTGGTGTGTCAGAGCCAGGCGTGAGCTGAGTGATTCCCTGCACCGCGGCATACGAAGCCTGGCTGTTTCTGCTGACTCAGAACTAAACCATGCTGACGGTCATCATTTATATTATCATTCCATCACCTTAACCTCAGTAGCTGCCATGAAAGGACGACCTTTTCTGACATGCACAAAACGTCCAAAACGTGCATCGTCAGTGAGGGAATGGATGCTGTATGTTGGGAAAAGTAGAGACAGGGATGTGACTGCACTAGCATTAGCAAGAACCTCATGGAGGTGGTGGTGGTGCTAAGGGAGAGAGACAAACAGTTCTTTTAAGAGTACAGAACAATAGAGATACAGCAAGAAAAAAAAAACACCTCTTCCTTCCATGATAAATGATTTGGAGAGCAGCTCAGAAATCCTTAAATTCATCATTTCCTCTGGTAGCAGCTATGGCAGAATAAGATACAGAAATCCTTAAATTCATCATTTCCTCTGGTATGGCAGAATAAGACCCAGGGTCCTCACAGGGCCCTCTGCCAGCTCTCAAACACTATCATTTACAAACAAGGACCACCGTCACATTCACCTTCCCTGTGTCTTATTTACACCAACCTCCCATGCTATAGACCCCAGAGCTGGGCAATTATTTTTCCCAAGGGGCAAAATGAGATACATAAAATATTATAATATCCAGGCTGGATTTGGGAAACAAAACAGTGCAACATACAGATCAAAATGACCATTATTTTACATTCTCTGGCTAATTCAGATGATTAATATTTTAATTCTTGAGAGCGTAAGCATGAAACCAAATGGACCCGCAAGGGTCCATTTGGTTTCATGTTTACACTCTCAAAGAGTTACATATGGTTAACCAACTTTCCATATTTAACTGGAACTCTCTCAAGGACCACTAGTGGTCCCCGGACCACTGGTTGAAAACCACAGTACTCTTTCACAGGCCAGTCAGAGTCAGCCAAAGGGTTGCATTTGGCCCCCGGGACGCATGATGCCCAGGTATGTTATAGACTGTACTGTGTACGCCTGTCCTTATTTCCCGCTACGCGTCTCCACAAATGTATACACAAGGCTGCAGATTGATCATTGCTGGTGTCATGTTGACGCATGGCTTTAAGGAGGAGGATTACATGTTAGCTGTACAATATGTTATTCCCCAGTGATGGAATAATGCTTGGCTTTCATTTGCCAAAAGGATGAGCATTGAGCAAACAGGAATCTCATTATGACCTGTCGTCTGGTGTCATCGTAACGTTGCAACACGTACTTTACAACACGCATTTACAGGGCTGACACGTATGTATGTATGGGCTGAATGCAAGGCTTACTGTACAGGGCCGGATCTACGCATGGGGGGGGGGGGGGGCACCCTAGGGGGGGGCACCCTAAATCCCCTAAATGCCCGGACTGCCCCGCCAAACACGATGGCATGCACAACAACCCACATTTAAAAGATAATATCTTTTAAATTTGGGTTGTTGTGCATGCCATTTTTGAAATATTATTTCAAAAATAAAGTGCTTACAGTATATTTAAAATGATGTGAAACACTACTACTGCTACTAACTAACTACAGCTGTGTCACCACTAAACCAACAGCATTTCATCATTGAAAACAGAAAACTCTCTGAGTCAGACCTTTAGCTTTATGCATGCTGCGTGTCTGTTGCAACTTCAACAACAACTGATGTTATTATTGATGCTTTACTTGACTAATAAAAGTCCTGTAACCGAAAATGGTATGGGTGTGGCTTCATCGCCCGTGGCGCCACCCCCCCATACCATTTTCCCTGTGAAATGTTCCATCCAGGCCTGCTACTGTATGGAAATGATTTACCTAATGGACCTCTTTAATAGAAAGAGGTTTTGATATGTCAGCAGAATGGTTCACACCGTTAAACCTGAGATTCTAAAGATATTAGTGAATAAAATGACCTTGGTAGGGTCTAACGATCACAGAGAAATACAGAACCTGACGCCTTAGAATCTCAGTGTGTGTGAGGACTGAGGAGTCCTGGATGTTTTGTTAGATGTAAGAAAGGAGAATCCTTATTCTTTCATCTGACAAAATGAGCCCAAAGGGAAAAAGATTGAAGCAGCCATGCAGTGTGGATGATATTAATAGAACCAACACCATGCAGTGTGGAGGATATTAATAGAACCAACACCATGCAGTGTGGAGGATATTAATAGAACCAACACCATGCAGTGTGGAGGATATTAATAGAACCAACACCATGCAGCGTGGATGATATTAATAGAACCAACACCATGCAGCGTGGATGATATTAATAGAACCAACACCATGCAGCGTGGATGATATTAATAGAACCAACACCATGCAGCGTGGATGATATTAATAGAACCAACACCATGCAGCGTGGATGATATTAATAGAACCAACACCATGCAGCGTGGATGATATTAATAGAACCAACACCATGCAGTGTGGATGATATTAATAGAACCAACACCATGCAGTGTGGATGATATTAATAGAACCAACACCATGCAGTGTGGATGATATTAATAGAACCAACACCATGCAGTGTGGATGATATTAATAGAACCAACACCATGCAGTGTGGATGATATTAATAGAACCAACACCATGCAGTGTGGATGATATTAATAGAACCAACACCATGCAGTGTGGATGATATTAATAGAACCAACACCATGCAGTGTGGATGATATTAATAGAACCAACACCATGCAGTGTGGATGATATTAATAGAACCAACACCATGCAGTGTGGATGATATTAATAGAACCAACACCATGCAGTGTGGATGATATTAATAGAACCAACACCATGCAGTGTGGATGATATTAATAGAACCAACACCATGCAGTGTGGATGATATTAATAGAACCAACACCATGCAGTGTGGATGATATTAATAGAACCAACACCATGCAGTGTGGATGATATTAATAGAACCAACACCATGCAGTGTGGATGATATTAATAGAACCAACACCATGCAGTGTGGATGATATTAATAGAACCAACACCATGCAGTGTGGATGATATTAATAGAACCAACACCATGCAGTGTGGATGATATTAATAGAACCAACACCATGCAGTGTGGATGATATTAATAGAACCAACACCATGCAGTGTGGATGATATTAATAGAACCAACACCATGGTGCAGTGTGGATGATATTAATAGAACCAACACCATGCAGTGTGGATGATATTAATAGAACCAACACCATGCAGTGTGGATGATATTAATAGAACCAACACCATGCAGTGTGGATGATATTAATAGAACCAACACCATGCAGTGTGGATGATATTAATAGAACCAACACCATGCAGTGTGGATGATATTAATAGAACCAACACCATGCAGTGTGGATGATATTAATAGAACCAACACCATGCAGTGTGGATGATATTAATAGAACCAACACCATGCAGTGTGGATGATATTAATAGAACCAACACCATGGTGCAGTGTGGATGATATTAATAGAACCAACACCATGGTGCAGTGTGGATGATATTAATAGAACCAACACCATGGTGCAGGATATCAGCAGTGCTGTTTTTAAGCAATTTGGAGCCCTAGGCAAGATTTTCCCTGGGTGGAATTTCCCTGGGTGGAATTTCCATGGGTGGAATTCCCCTTTAATGTCTGACTTCACCACCTGCTGTTTACATTTCAGACTAATCAAGAATTCAATCAATCCATCAAAGAGCACCGTGGGGGGGGGGGGGGGGGGGGGGGGGGCATGTCAATGACTCCTTATATGTAATTACAATGTTAAGTTAACGACTCTATCCCAGCGGGGTGCACTGTGGAGGGGGGGGGGTGGGGGCAGCAGGGTGGAGAAGAGGAAAGTCATATGAAAGTCATCCAACAAGCAGAGTAATAAGGTATGGAGTCTTAGACACACAGACAGACGCCATAGAGACACACACACAGGGACGGATCTAGGCATGGGGGGGCAATGCCCCCCTAAATGCCCAGTCTGCCCCCCCAAACATGATGGCATGATGCAAAACAACCCAAGATATTTCAGATTAAAGTGCTTCTATTTAAAATGATGTGAAACACTACTACTGAGAGAACATATTACTCCTGTCCTAGCCTCACTACATTGGCTACCGGTTGTGTTTAGAATTGATTTTAAAATTCTTTTACTTGTCTATAAAGCGCTTAATGGTCTTGCACCTTCCTACCTACATGACTGCCTGCCTAAGTATGTCCCAGGCCGACCCCTCAGGTCTTCCACTGCAGGCCTGCTTGCGGTGCCTAAAATGGCAACTAAAAGACACGGTGAAGCAGCCTTTTGCTTCTATGGACCGACGGCGTGGAACAAACTCCTATTATACATTCGACAGGCAGCCTCTGTAGACATTTTTAAAGCACAACTCAAGACGTACTTCTATGCACTTGCTTTTAACTGATTCTCTGTGATTCTATATTTTATGATTTTATATTTTATGCCTTATTTCAGGTCCTCACTGTACTGCTTCTTTGATGTATTTTAATGATCTCTTTAATTTATACCCACTTTTTTTGTCTTCTTCTCTATTGCAATGTAAAGCACTTTGAGCTGCATTTTATGTCATGAAAGGTGCTATACAAATAAAGATTATTATTATTATTATTATTATTATTATTATTATTATTATTATTACTGCTACTAACTAACTACAGCTGTGTCACCACTAAACCAACAGCATTTCATCATTGAAAACAGAAAACTCTCTGAGTCAGACCTTTAGCTTTATGCATGCTGCGTGTCTGTTGCAACTTCAGCAACAACTGATGTTATTATTGATGCTTTACTTGACTAATAAAAGTCCTGTAACCGAAAATGGTATGGGGGCGGCTTCATCGCCGTGGCGCGAAGCGACACGGGTGATGAAGCGCCCATAGCATTTTCTCTTGCCCTCCAACATGTTCTCTTGCCCCCCCCAAATGGGACATGTTACATCCGCCCCTGTTAGACGCACAGACAAACCCCATAGAGACGCACGCGCACGCGCACACGCACACGCACACACACACACACTGCAATGTGATTTGTCTCTCTGCGTGTGAGTCTACATGTTGAGTTATCAGCTTGCACCTGTTACACTGGAATCCACAAGGGATTGTGTCTGAGAAAGTGTGTGTGTGTGTGTGTGTGTGTGTGTGTGTGCGTGTGTGTGTGCATGCGTGCGTGTGTGCGTAAAAAAACAAAGACAAATAAATACATAAAATAAAACCTGTTCTATTCTGGTTTCCTTTTAGCTCATATCAGCAAGACGTTTACTGAAGTACTGAAGCTGTCTGAGGCCATGGGATATATTCCATATGACTAGATTTACAAGAAGTAAATGTTATTAAATGATATTCTAGGATATAAATGTTATTAAATGATATTCTAGGATATGGTCCAAGACACCGGTATGTAGCTGTTTGATAAGTGCACTCCTTCGAGATCAAGTTCTTTTTCAATTTCCAACCTCAGGAATTAAGAATAGATCTGATCTAGCCTATGAGTACTTTACTTGCATTTCCACAGCCAACTGCTTTACTGGAGGACCCCATATTGCTATGGCAGTGGTTTTCAACCTTTTTGACACCAGGACCCACTATTTATTCAGAATTTGAGCCACAGACCACCATTGATGACATTTTAGCCCCACAGACCCCAAAACTAAAGATTTATCATTTTGCTTTTTGTCCACAATTCCAGGCGGATTTGGGGGAACAAAATAGCCATTAATCTTCTACATTCTCTAGTTGTGTAGACTTGAGCTAATTCACATGATGAATATTTTAACTCTTGAGAGTGTAAACATGAAACCAAATGGACCCGCGAGGGTTCCATACACAGGTGCCATACACAGAATTACCCAAATAAACAGCACTGGTGTCAAGGGCCATTGGACACCAGATTAGAGATTACAGTGTGTGACATGAATCATTTCAAATTAGTTATATTTAAACTGATTTGAAACACTACTACTGCTACTAACTAACTACAGCTGTGTCACCACTAAACCAACAGCATTTCATCATTGAAAACAGAAAACTCTCTGAGTCAGACCTTTAGCTTTATGCATGCTGCGTGTCTGTTGCAACTTCAACAACAACTGATGTTATTATTGACGCTTTACTTGACTAATAAAACTCCTGTAACCCAAAATGGTATGGGAGCGACTTCATCTTCGCGTCACGGGCAATGAAGCCGCACCCATACCATTTTCTCCTGTCCCCCCAATTGGGAATCGTTACATCCGCCCCTGCTGGACCCCCAACTCAGGTTCACAGTCTCCTCTCTCTGCCCATTATGATGACAGCACCAGTCTCTGCTCCTCCACAACATTAATTACCAGGAGCAGAATAATGATCTCAGTGACATGTAGGTTTTTGGGGTTTTGGGTGTTAATGATTAGATCAAAGCCACACAGTCAGTAAAACCTCCTCGGAGCTTTTATTTCAACTAGCTTTCATATCAGTAACCTTTAAGATGGAAGTCATTATTCAGACTGAAGTCCCTCTAGTTCATACCTGGGCATCATGCGGCCCGGGGGCCAGATGTTTGACACCAGTGCTCTAGTTCATACCTGGGCATCATGCGGCCCGGGGGCCAGATGTTTGACACCAGTGCTCTAGTTCATACCTGGGCATCATGCGGCCCGGGGGCCAGATGTTTGACACCAGTGCTCTAGTTCATACCTGGGCATCATGCGGCCCGGGGGCCAGATGTTTGACACCAGTGCTCTAGTTCATACCTGGGCATCATGCGGCCCGGGGGCCAGATGTTTGACACCAGTGCTCTAGTTCATACCTGGGCATCATGCGGCCCGGGGGCCAGATGTTTGACACCAGTGCTCTAGTTCATACCTGGGCATCATGCGGCCCGGGGCATTATGCAGCCCGGGGGCATCATGCGGCCCGGGGGCCAAATGCGGCCCTTTGGTTGACTCTGACCGGCCTGTGAAAGGATTTTAAACCAGTGGTCCTTGAGAGAGTTCCAGTTAAAGATGGAAAGTTGGTTAACCAGATGTAACTCTTTGAGAGCGTAAAAATGAAACCAAATGGACCCTTGCGGGTCCATTTGGTTTCATTTTTACACTCTCAAGAGTTAAAATATTCATCACCTGAATTATCCCAAATCTACACAACTAGAGAATGTAGAAGATTAATGGTCATTTTGATCTGTATGTTGGACTGTTTGGTTTCCCAAATCCAGCCTGGAATTGTGGACAAAAGCAAAATAAATCTTTAGTTTTTGGGGTCTGTGGGGCTAAAATGTCATCAAATGTGGCTCAAATACTGAATAAATAGAGGGCCCTGGTGTCAACATGGTCTTGGTCTTACTCTTACTTTTATCTTGAAATTAAATTAATATTTTACACAGACTTTAGTTCAAAGTTTAGTCTTGGCCCTCCACAATATTTTATGTATCTCATTTGGCCCCTTGGGAAAAAATAATTGCCCACCCCTGCTTTAGTTTCTACCACAGCAGTTTCTGGGATGGGTGTTATCAAAGCAGCAGTGTTTGTGGTGATTGGTTCATATGAACCCATTAGAATATTGGGAAAGCAGACGACATTGTTATTTTTATGGCTAATGTGTTAGCCTGGTTGCTAACAAAACAAACATGCCCGATGTATGTTACCAGCAGTAAAATATGTCAGATGATGATGTTTATAATACCTAAAACCGAAACGAAGTGAGTGACAGGGCTGTTGGCCAATCAGGTGCTGGGGATTGGATTTCCAACCGGCACAAACAATTCACACCATACAACTCCTTGCAACCGCCATTGAGGATACCGGTAATGGTTTCACGCAACTACTCCAACCGTGCGTGTGTCCGTGCATGTGTGCATGCGTCTGTGCATGTGTGCATGCGTCTGTGCATGTGTGCATGCGTCTGTGCATGTGTGCATGCGTCTGTGCATGTGTGCCTGCGTCTGTGCATGTGCGCATGCGTCTGTACATGTGCGCATGCGTCTGTGCATGTGTGCATGCGTCTGTGCATGTGTGCATGCGTCTGTGCATGTGTGCATGCGTCTGTGCATGTGTGCATGCGTCTGTGCATGTGTGCATGCGTCTGTGCATGTGTGCATGCGTCTGTGCATGTGTGCATGCGTCTGTGCATGTGTGCATGCGTCTGTGCATGTGTGCATGCGTCTGTGCATGTGTGCATGCGTCTGTACACTCGCGCAGGGTGTGCAGGGTACATTACAGTTAAATCCCTCCCACTCTTCACTGTGGAAACATTTGCATAGATTAGCAGCTTTAGTATCCCAGAGAGTCTGAATATTTTTTTTAAAAAGGATATATAAAGTGTCTGGAGAAAGGATTGTCCATCATGAAGAACGCTACAGAGGGAGGTAGTGGAGTGGTTCATAAAGCCTACACCATATGTATGGACCTGCATGCATTCTGATAGGATGAGCAGGGGCGGATGTAACATTTCACATTTGGGAGGGCTGTAGAAAATGGTATGGGGGCGGCTTCATCGCCCGTGTCGCTTCGCGCCACAGGCGATGAAGCCACACCAATACCATGGGTCGCACCCATACCATTTTCAGTTCCAGGACTTTTATTAGTCAAGTAAAGCATCAATAATAACATCAGTTGTTGTTGAAGTTGCAACAGACACGCAGCATGCATAAAGCTAAAGGTCTGACTCAGAGAGTTTTCTGTTTTCAATGATGAAATGCTGTTGGTTTAGTGGTGACAAAATTCTAGTTAGCTAGTAGCACTAGTAGTGTTTCAAATCATTTTAAAGCAGTTTCATTTGAAATATCTTGGGTTGTTTTGCATGCCATTGTGTTTGGTGGGGCATTTAGGGGGGCCTTGCCCACCCCATGCCCATGCCTAGATCCGCCCCTGATGATGATCAGAGCTCAGAACAGTGACAGCTGAGGTTTAGACCTTATGTTGCAAAATGCATAATGTGGGAAGATGGGGAGGAAATGGGATTGGGTGTGTGTGTGTGTGTGTGGGGGGGGGGGGGGGGGG
>CM076973.1:53903383-53908383 GCA_039105355.1 Benthosema pterotum
CAAACGACACAAAACTTCAAATCTATTTCAAATTAAAGTGCTTCTATTTTAAAATGATGTTAAAACACTACTACTGCTACTAACTAACTACAAGCTGTGGTCAAACCACTTAAACCAAACAGCATTTCATCATTGAAAAAAGATAACTCTCTTGAGTCAGACCTTTAGCTTTATGCATGCTGCGTGTCTGTTGCAACTTCAACAAACAAAACTGATGTTATTATTGATGCTTTTACTTCAGGGGTTTTTCAACAGTTGGTCCGATTGAGAGGGTTCCAGGTGGGTCCCCAGGCTAAATGATGGAAAGTTTGGTTAACCAGATGTAACTCTTGAGGGGGGGACGTAAAAAATGAAAAAAAACCAAATGGAACCCTGGCGGGTCCATTTGGTTTTTCAATTTTTACCACTCTTAAAAGTTTAAAATATTCCATCATGTGAATTAGTCCAAAATCTACACAACTAGAAAGAATTAATGGGTCATGGACAGAAGCAAAAGAAATCTTTGGTTTTGGGGTCTGTGGGTCTAAAAAATATCCTGAATTGGTGGTCCGTGGCTCAAATGCTGAATAAATGGTGGGCCCCTGGGATGTAAAAAAGGTTGAAAACCACTGCTGTAACCAAAAATGCCATGGTTGCGACTTCATCGCCCATGTCGCTTCGCGCCCACGGGCGATGAAGTCGGCAACCATGCCAATTTTGGGCCTGCCCACCCTATTGGTAAATTTGTTTACATCGGCCCTGATGATCCAGAGGGCAGCGTCAGTGTCCTCTCTGCAGCGGGGAACAGCTGTCATGTGTGGGTTCCTAATTGGGGCTGCTGAGTGCTGGCATATGGGAGACGGACACAGATGTGTCTGTCAAACTCACTGATAGTTATTCTGAGTCAGCAGCAGAATGGAGTCACCCCAGGAATTGGGAGGTAATAACGGTGCATGGTGGTCACTTTGACAGTGAAAAATGTGGAACACGAGGAAGAAGGAAGAAGGGAGATAAGGAGGAGGAGGTTTGGTTGCATCCTTGAGAAAAAACATCTTCATGACCAGTGTTGGTCTATATTACTTAGGAAAGTAACTTCTTTACTTTACTTGTTAACCCCCTCCTTAGACAAAGTAATATCATTACTTTACTATTACTGGAATCGAAGAGTAATATATTTACATATTATGTTATTACTTTTCCCAAGTTCTCAACACCGCCTTTGAAAAAAATAGAGAAGCACAACATAATCTGTTAATTACAAAATAAATGCAGCAAGCGATTTGTAGTGTACATAACTGCGCAGGATGCAGCGTGTGGACTGGATCTACAATCTACTGCACATCTCTGTTGTTAGAAGTACCTGTCGATAGCTTGTAAATCTGTTCTATTTTTGCATGCAACAACAAGCTCATTTTAAAAAAAAGTAACTTGGCGTTACTTGCAAAGTAATGCGTTACTTATTACCCATTTTTGGCAGAGTAATCTCGTTACTTTACTTTTTGGAGCAAAAAGTAAATAATATTACAGTAATATGTAATCTAAAATTAGTTACTTGCCCAACACTGTTCATGACATGGTGGCTCTGTCTGTCTGTCTGTCTGTCTGTCTGTCTGTCTGTTCTGTCTGTCTGTCTGTCTGTCTGTCTGTCTGTCTGTCTGTCTGTCTGTCCTTCTGGCTGTCTATTTACTATACAACAGTGGTTTTCAACCAGTGGTCCTTGAGAGGGTTCCAGGTGGTCCCCAGCACAGCTAACCGATGGAAAGTTGGTTAACCAGATGTAACTCTTTGAGAGCATAAGCATGAAACCAAATGGACCCTTGCGGGTCCATTTGGTTTCATGTTTACTCTCTCAAGAGTTAAAATATCCATCATGTGAATTATTATGAATTATTATATTAAGTCTACACAACTAGAGAATGTAGAAGATTAATGGTCATTTTCATCTATACTGTACAGCATGTTTGACTGTTTTGTTTCCCAAATCCATCCTGCATGGAAAACCAAAATAAATCTTTAGTGTCTTTAGACAATAATTGTCATAATAGGAAAAACACAAGTCTGCCAGTAAACCTGCAGTGATTGGACTCCTAAAATGCCTGATATACTAGTGTCATGCTGGCTGAAAATCGCACAATCTATAAACTTTCTTGCACGGAGGACTTTCTTGCAAGTATACTTGTTAAGAACACGCCTCAATGCTTTAGCTTTAACTGAAGGTCAGCTCTCTCTACCAAACATTTAAAGTTCAACCAGTTTTAGGGTCGATTGGCGTCATTTGAACATTACCATGGATTATAATTAAGCTTACCTGAACTGGGAAGGAGATTTCTCCTAAGATATGAGGATGATAATTTCATCCTTGGTGCAGCTATAGGGGCATGAATGATGAGTGCTTAATCTGCCATACCCTTAAAGGTGAATTCCACCCATTTTCAACATTTTTTCTGAGAGCGTACAAATGGAACCAAATGAACCTGTTAGGGTTCATTTGGTTCCATTAACATGGTGAAAATATATCTTGATGATGTCATCAAGATGTTTCACCATGTTAGTGGTTTTCTTCAGACCTCCATTTCTTGGGAACACAGAATGGGGAAACATCATGTCCAACGAGCACCTCTAGGCTATAGAACAGGGGTTTTCAACAGGTGGTCTGGGGACCACCAGTGGTCCTTGAGAGGGTTCCAGGTGGTCCCCAGCTAAGTTGTTTAACCAGATGTAACTCTTGAGAGCGTAAAAATGAAACCAAATGGACCCGCCAGGGTCCATTTGGTTTTCATTTTTATTCATTTTTATTCATTTTTACTCAAGAGTTAATATATTCATCATGTGAATTAGTCCTAATATACACAACTAGAAGATTAATGGTCATGGAGAGAAGCAAAGGAACTCTTTAGTTTTGGGGTCTGTGGGGCTAAAATGTCCTCAAATGGTGGTCCGTGGCTCAAATGCCGAATAAATGGTGGGCCCTGGGATGAAAAAGGTTGAAAACCAAAAAATTGGTGGAGTTCCCCTTTAAAGCAGCTTCATCTTGAGCAACAACAACCTTCTGAAGGTGAAAAAGGAGAGCTGGACACAGTGGGAGACAGACGTACAGAGACAGAGATGATGACACCATAATGTCATGTCAATCCTGTTCCAAGAAGCTCCAGTCAGAAGGACAGTGGATCATCTGACTGAAGGACAGACCGTAGGATCGATTCCCAGGAGGACTGAATCCTCTGGGTCTCTCCATTAGGCAAGAGGGCTTCTATCAGGGCCGGATCTATAGGCATGGACATGGGGGGGGGGGCCTCTACATACCTGTTAATATCAGAAGAGAATCAACGTTCCTTTCACTTTTCACTTCATTTATTCCATTTTTTTTGCCAAAACGAAATAACTAGGCTATAACTCCTCTCCTTCATCAAGTTGCTGTAATATATTTTCATGAGTTTTCCACTATTTCAACACTATTCCGTGCAGGGTCAGTTTAATTTCTAATCCTCTCATCAATATGCAGATGAAAAAAAGAGGTGTGAAAAGCGATGGGTAGAGGATGGGAGCAAAGAGAGGAGTACAATCAGTCTCAAGTGTGTGTGCGTGTGTGTGTGTGTGTGTGTGTGTGTGTGTGTGTGTGTGTGTGTGTGTGTGTGTGTGTGTGTGTGTGTGTGTGTGTGTGGTGTGTGTGTGTGTTGTGTGTGTGTGTGGTGTGTGTGTGTGTTGGGTGTGTGGATAGCGACAAAGCGAGGAAGACAGTTTAGAGGGTTGATTACTACCACTAGTGTCTCATAGTGCAGTAGAGTGGTTTCCAACCTTTTTGATACCAGGCCCCACTATTTATTTACAGTAGAGTGGTTTTCAACCTTTTTGATACCAGGCCCCACTATTTATTCAGCATGTGAGTCACAAAGGACCAGCATTTGGTGGCATTTCACCTCTACAAAACTAAAGTTTCTTTCTTTTGCTTTTGTCCACAATTCCAGGCTGGATTTGGGTAAACCAAACAGTCCAACATAGAGATCAAAATGACCATTAATCTTCTACATTCTCTAGTTGTGTAGACTTGGGATAATTCACATGATGAATATTTTAACTCTTGAGAGCGTAAACATGAAACCAAATGGACCCGCAAGGGTCCATTTGGTTTCATGTTTACACTCTCAAAGAGTTACACCTGGTTAACCAACTTCCCATCCTTTATCCTGCAGGGGACCACCTGGAACTCTCTCAAGGACCACTAGTGGTCCCCAGACCACCGGTTGAAAGCCCACAACACCTTTTGACCACCCATGTCCATCACACGCATACGCACAGACAGATACAGTACGCGGTAATGATGTGTACGTTGACAAATTGGCGACGGCATGCGCTCTGGCACCGTGTACGGAAGCAGCAGCAACGTCCACCGCACACAGCTACAATCCCTGAGGGCCCAAATGGCTCAATTAATCTTTCAGAGGGAAATCAGCGGTGAGGCTTGTACTGAATACATGCTGTAGATACACAACGGCTCATCCCAGGGGCGGATGTAACATTTACCAATTTGGGGGGCAGGAGAAAATGGTATGGCTGCGACTTCATCGCCCATGTCGCTTCGCACCACAGGCGATGAAGTCGCACCCATACCATCAAGTAAAGCATCAAATCAATAATAACATCAGTTGTTGTTGAAGTTGCAACAGACACGCAGCATTCATAAAGCTAAAGGTCTGACTCAGAGAGTTTTCTGTTTTCAATGATGAAATGCTGTTGGTTTAGTGGTGACACAGCTGTAGTTAGTTAGTAGCAGTAGTAGTGTTTCACATCATTTTAAATAGAAGCACTTTAATTTGAAATATCTTGGGTTGTTTGCATGTCATCATGTTTGGTGGGGCAGTCAGGGCATTGCCCCCCCTATGCCCATGCCTAGATCCGCTCCTGTCTCATCCTCCCCTCTCCCCACTGTGTCTAACATCCTGAGCCAGACCCTCCTCAACAGAAGGAACAGCCTGTAACTGGTGCTGCCAACCCACCCCCACCACCCCCCCAACACCACCACT
>CM076973.1:53910883-53963383 GCA_039105355.1 Benthosema pterotum
GTATTTTCTATTAACTTCCATGTCACTGAAAGACAGGCCCTCCAGGGGCGGATGTGACATTTCCCAATTGGGTGGCAGGAGAAAATGGCATGGGTGCGGCTTCATCATGAAGCCGCACCCATACCATTTTCAGTTACACGACTTTTATTAGTCAAGTAAAGCATCAACAATAACATCAGTTGTTGTTGAAGTTACAACAGACACGCAGCATGCATAAAGCTAAAGGTCTGACTCAGAGAGTTTTCTGTTTTCAATGATGAAATGCTGTTGGTTTAGTGGTGACACAGCTGTAGTTAGTTAGTAGCAGTAGTAGTGGTTCACATCATTTTAAATAGAAGCACTTTAATTTGGAATATCTTGGAAATTTTGGTTGTTTTGCATGCCATCATGTTTGGTGGGGCAGTGAGGGCATTTAGGGGGGCATTGCCCACCCCATGCCTAGATCCGCCCTGGACATTAGTGAGGAGCTATTATATGAAGATACGTTGACAAGTGGTGAAGTGGTCCTTATAAGCTGCAATGTACCTAAACCAAGAATGAAGAATGCATGCTGTGCAATTATAGCGTACAAATAACATCATGGGAAATGCAAACAAATGTTTATGTAAATTAATACAAGAAAAACTCAATGACGGGTTAGAAAGTGAAACACACACACACACACACACACACACACACACACACACACACACACACACACACACACACCACACACACACCACACACACACACACACACACACACACACACACTGTATCTCTGTACTCATGCACATCCATTCATGAGGATCCATTATTGTGGAATGTGAAGAATGATGTGAGCCAAGTGCTGAATTCTTCCCTCTTTTGATTAAATCCAGGCAACCCTTTGATTAATAAATTAATAAGGCTTTTGTACAGAAATGTAAAATGGCAATGATGTGAATGAATGCTTAGAAAGACGCTTTGGTTTCACAAAGAAAAATAATCAACTGAACAGATACAGTGAGTAGCGAAGCACAGCAGGGGCGGATATAGGCATGGGCATGGGGGGGGGGGGGGGGGGCAGGGGGGGGGGGGGCAGTCCCAGTCTGCCCCACCAAACACGATGCCATGCAAAACAACCCAAGATATATTAAATTAAAGTGCTTCTATTTAAAATGATGTGAACCACTACTACTGCTACTAACTAACTACAGCTGTGTCACCACTAAACCAACAGCATTTCAACATTGAAAACAGAAAACTCTCTGAGTCAGACCTTTAGCTTTTATGCATGCTGCTTGTCTGTTGCAACTTCAACAACAACTGATGTTATTATTGATGCTTTACTTGACTAATACAAGTGCTGTAATGGAAAATGGATATGGGGGTGGCTTCATCGCCCTTTGGCCACGGGCGATGAAGCCGCAGCCATACCATTTTCTCCTGCCCCCCTCCTAATTGGGAAATGTTACATCCGCCCCTGAAGCACAGGAAGACGGGGAGAGAATTAGAAGGAGGTATAGAGGCTACCGGTAGTAGAGAGAGAGAGAGACAGAGACAGAGAGACAGAGAGAGAGAGAGAGAGACAGAGAGACAGAGAGACAGAGAGAGAGACAGAGAGAGAGAGAGAGAGAGAGAGAGAGGAGAGAGAGAGACAAGCCACGTTTTCCATAAAACCTAGAAGAGTATGAACTTAAGTCGAAAAAAGAAGAGCGAATTGTCCGCTGTTTCCATTAACTGATGAAATGCGATATTGTAGACTACACCGTGTCATCTGCAGCGCGACACGTGCGAGGAAAAAAGGTTTGAACTTTATTAACGGAATAATATCTATAAGGGCAGAGCCGGTCATGTAAAACAGCTGATTATGTCTGATATCACTTGCGTGTCTTAGCTATCATGCATGATGATACAGATCAGATTCAGATAGGCCTACTGTAAATATAGGACCCTGTAGCTGCCCTGCTACAGGGTCCTATAATAACGTTCTCTGAACGTTATTGGCCATGCGTCCCTCGTCCCTCCTCTTCTGAGCGTTTTTTGTAGAAATATAACTTAAATTAACAAATAACAATGCACTCATCGGCAGGCCACACAACTCTTCAAATGCGCTATTATGCGTGTCCATTGCTTTCCAATAGAAAGTCTTTCGCAAGATATAGGCATGGCATGGGTGGGGGGGGGGGGGGGGGGGGGGGGCAGGGGGGGGCAGTCCCAGTCTGCCCCACCAAACACGATGCCATGCAAAACAACCCAAGATATATTAAATTAAAGTGCTTCTATTTAAAATGATGTGAACCACTACTACTGCTACTAACTAACTACAGCTGTGTCACCACTAAACCAACAGCATTTCATCATTGAAAACAGAAAACTCTCTGAGTCAGACCTTTAGCTTTATGCATGCTGTGTGTCTGTTGCAACTTCAACAACAACTGATGTTAATATTGATGCTTTACTTGACTAATAAAAGTCCTGTAATGGAAAATGGTATGGGGGTGGCTTCATCGCCCTTTGTGCCACGGGCGATGAAGCCGCACCCATACCATTTTCTCCTGCCCCCCTCCTAATTGGGAAATGTTACATCCGCCCCTGAAGCACAGGAAGACGGGGAGAGAATTAGAAGGAGGTATAGAGGCTACCGGTAGTAGAGAGAGAGAGAGACAGAGACAGAGAGACAGAGAGAGAGAGAGAGAGACAGAGAGACAGAGAGACAGAGAGACAGAGAGAGAGAGAGAGAGAGACAGAGAGAGAGAGAGAGACAGAGAGACAGAGAGAGAGAGAGAGAGAGAGAGAGAGACAGAGACAAGCCACGTTTCCATAAAACCTAGAAGAGTATGAACTTAAGTCGATAAAAGAAGAGCGAATTGTCCGCTGTTTCCATTAACTGATGAAATGCGATATTGTAGACTACACCGTGTCATCTGCAGCGCGACACGTGCGAGGAAAAAAGGTTTGAACTTTATTAACGGAATAATATCTATAAGGGCAGAGCCCGGTCATGTAAAACAGCTGATTATGTCTGATATCACTTGCGTGTCTTAGCTATCATGCATGATGATACAGATCAGATTCAGATAGGCCTACTGTAAATATAGGACCCTGTAGCTGCCCTGCTACAGGGTCCTATAATAACGTTCTCTGAACGTTATTGGCCATGCGTCCCTCGTCCGTTCTGAGCGTTTTTTGTAGAAATATAACTTAAATTAACAAATAACAATGCACTCATCGGCAGGCCACACAACTCTTCAAATGCGCTATTATGCGTGTCCATTGCTTTCCAATAGAAAGTCTTTCGCAAGCCGTTTCCATACCTCATTTGCGCATTAGGCTCTTCCGATACGCTCCAAATACGGCACCTTTCAGCGAGAAAGTATTTTTGCGCAAAATGGAAACTTATTCGCATTTTGAAGTGTTTCCATTCAACATTCTCTTCGCAAGGGCCGTTTTTGCGCAAAAATAGGGCTTATGGAAACGTGGCTACAGAGACAGAGACAGAGAGAGAGAGAGAGAGAGAGAGAGAGAGAGAGAGAGAGAGAGAGAGACAGAGAGAGACAGAGAGAGAGAAGAGAGAGAGAAACTGATAGACAGAGAGAGAGAGAGAGAGAAACTGATAGACAGAGAGAGAGAGAGAGAGAGAAGAAATCCCAGAGGAGTTTCACTATAATTGGACTGAACTACTCTGAGCTGAGTGAAGCAAGAAGTTACAGCTATCACACACCACAACACACACACACACACACACACACACACACACACACACACACACACACACAAATATCAGACATTGGACAAAGTTGTACTAAACTTTACTCAACACAGAGTCCTGCCAAATGCAGAATCAGCATCAGCTCCTTCCTATAGAATCAGTCTATTGGAAAGTGTATGCACACACACACACGCGCGCGCGCGCACGCACACACACACACACACACACACACACACACACACACACACACACACACCACACACACACACACACACACACACACACACACACACACACACACACACACACACACACACACACACACACACACACACAAACTGTGCTTTGCAGTGCAGTGCAATGAGGCCAGAATGGTGAGATTGCTCTGAACTCAGCAGTGCTGTACGTCAGTGGTTTTCAACCAGTGGTCCGGGGACCACCAGTGGTCCTTGAGAAGGTTCCAGGTGGTCCCCAGGCTAAATGATGGAATGTTAGTTAACCAGATGTAACTCTTGAGAGCGTAAAAATGAAACCAAATGGACCGTTGCGGGTCCATTTGGACCCGCATGCGTCCAAATGGACAGCGGGGTATCTGACCTGGACAGGAAGTTATCTGGAATTCTGGATGCAAAAACAAATCCAAGATGATTTGGTGAGACTTTGATCTCATCTTTCTAACATCTGTAGAATAAATAAAGATATCTCTGTCTCTCTTGCACAAAAACTCTTCTCCCTCACTAGGCTACTATACTGTACCTTCTCTATTTGTTAGCTGTAACTCTCTATGCTTAGTAACTACCATCCTCTCCTCTTATCATTTAGTATTCTCTGACATAAACAGAACGTAAATGAACTGATTGATTCTGTGACACATGCAGCTCAGAGGGACAATCCAGTCCTGACTCAAAATGTCAAAGACACGGTCGCTCTCAGGTGCAGGCTGCACAGACAGTTAAAAGATCGTTGAAAGATCGAGACATGGAGCATTCAAAGAGTACAAGAGAAACACACATTTCCGCCCCCCAGCCCTCCAGGGGCGGATCTAGGCATGGGCATGGGGGGGCAATGCCCCCCTAAATGCCCAGTCTGCCCCACCGAACATGATGGCATGCAAAACAACCTGAGATATTTCAAATTAAAGTGCTTCTATTTAAAATGATGTGAAACACTACTACTGCTACTAACTAACTACAGCTGTGTCACCACTAAACCAACAGCATTTCATCATTGAAAACAGAAAACTCTCTGAGTCAGACCTTTAGCTTTATGCATGCTGCGTGTCTGTTGCAACTTCAACAACAGCTGATGTTATTATTGATGCTTTACTTGACTAATAAAAGTCTTTTAACGGAAAATGGCATACCATTTTCTCTTGCTTCCCCAAATGGGAAATGTCGCCCTCTCCCTTTCTGTTCATCCCTTCCCTCTCTCTTCTCCACTCTTCAAATCTTTTCGCCCCTCTCCCTCCCATTTTGTCTGGGTGTAACTCTTGACATTTTCACAGCATGGTGAGACCATTCTTCCTTTCTGTAATTCCCTGCTATCTCTGGCAATCTGGCAATCTGAAGGAGAGGTGTAAGGATACTAGGATAGGTGCTAGAGAATAGATGGATGAGGGTGGAAATGACTGATGGTGACATTTTGCTGCTGGATCCTGTTATGTGTGGTAAGTGCCATCGGATGTAGCTTTGCACCAGGACCGAGCTAATTCAAAAACCTTCCGGAGATAGAAAGCCTTCCGGAACGGTCCAACATTGAGATAACAGAAATTCACACAGTATAGAGAGAAACAAAAACGCCCCCTTTGGGCGTAAACATTTTTCGCCTCTCCGCCGCGTCCCTGTTGGAGGGCTCTTGGCACAGAGCCAAGAGCAGTCAGTCAGTCAGTCAGTCGAGCCGAGCAGCAGCAGCATTACGAGTGACCCTGTTTTATACTTTACATTTTTTTTATTTACTTTATTTACTTCTTCACTTGCTCACTATGGTGCATACTTGCTCTGTTCATAAATGCCATAACAGAAGGACGCCTAAAGCAGCTGCGCATTCAATTTTTTCTTACGCTGTTCCAGCATGGACCCATAGACTGGGACCATATTACAAAATGTGAACCCCGAAGGCAAATCGTGTTAATTTATTACATGCAACTGTTCTAGGGGTATTAAGGCGTGCTGAATCCAAATCTGCTGTATGTAAAGCTCAAAAATGGCTGCTAAGCCTTCAAAATGGACCATTTAAACATGGCGGCCACCACCATACTGAAGCATAGTAAAATTATCGCTTAATGCATGCAGTAGACGCATGGACAGTCAGTTCCAATGATCTTCAATGTTCTGGCAGGTGTTGCCAATTAAGTTTCTTGAAATGGCACACTTCGATGTACTTTATGTGTACTTTCCTGCAGCCGCAGCGTTGGCTGAAAGCAGCCTTGTGCAAATGCATGACGTGTTCTCGCTGCATGCTTTTGGCAATGGTGGCAAGGAAAGCAGCCGGGGTACCAACTGACCATTCAGGATCATCCATGCCATTTCAGTCATGGGAGGAAGATCAGGGTGTGTCAAGTGAGCTTGATTCTATACAAGAGCTTGATAATGGGAACGCATGATGTGAAACTTTACTGCATCTGAGGTTGGTGGCAGAGTCTCTTGCGGACGCCCCATACAAAACAACTTGACTCTTGCTTCATTGCATGCACCAACTTCAGGCACACCATATATTTTACAGATTAATTTCTCTGCTGAGCTTGTATGTCTTCCGTATGAAGACCTTTTCCAAGGCCAATGAGATCAACACCTGCCAGGTTGTTTTCTTACTGTGGTCAATGACCACTGAGACCGCTGAGACACACTGTCTCAGCGGCAAGTATTGTATCAATTTAGACTTGACAATTCCAGCTGCTTGCTCATCGAAGGCCAAGCACTTGTGATGTCAATGGGAAAGCCACCTGGCATTAGACCACTTGGTGAATATGTCAATGTGCGGCTGTATGGGTGCGGCTTCCGCACCCATACAATTTTTGAAGCCGCACCCATACAATTTTTCTCTTGCCCCTCCAACATGTTCGCTGTGCCCCCCCCCCCCCCCCCCCCCCCCCCCCCAAATGGGACATGTTATATCTGCCCCTGGGCACAGTCCTGTGGATGTGCCATCTGGTGCCCTTGGCACAACAAGGGCAAAAAGATGTGACCCTGGGCCGGGTGACACGGAGAAGATGTGACCCTGGTGACACGGAGAAAGATGTGACCCTGGGGCCGGGTGACACGGAGAAAGATGTGACCCTGGTGACACGGAGAAAGATGTGACCCTGGGGCCGGGTGACACGGAGAAAGATGTGACCCTGGTGACACGGAGAAAGATGTGACCCTGGGGCCCTGGGGCTGGGTGACACGGAGAAAGATGTGACCCTGGGCCCTGGGGCCGGGCGACACGGAGAAAGATGTGACCCTGGGGCCCTGGGGCCGGGTGACACGGAGAAGATGTGACCCTGGTGACATGGAGAAAGATGTGACCCTGGGGCCGGGTGACACGGAGAAAGATGTGACCTGGTGACATGGAGAAAGATGTGACCCTGGGGCCCTGGGGCCGGGTGACACGGAGAAGATGTGACCCTGGTGACATGGAGAAAGATGTGACCCTGGGCCGGGTGACACGGAGAAAGATGTGACCCTGGGGCCCTGGGGCTGGGTGACATGGAGAAAGATGTGACCCTGGGGCCCTGGGGCCGGGCGACACGGAGAAGATGTGACCCTGGGGCCCTGGGGCCAGGTGACATGGAGAAAGATGTGACCCTGGGGCCGGGTGACATGGAGAAAGATGTGACCCTGGGGCCCTGGGGCTGGGCGACACGGAGAAAGATGTGACCCTGGGGCCCTGGGGCTGGGCGACACGGAGAAAGATGTGACCCTGGGCCGGGTGACACGGAGAAAGATGTGACCCTGGGGCCGGGTGACACGGAGAAAGATGTGACCCTGGTGACACGGAGAAAGATGTGACCCTGGGGCCGGGTGACACGGAGAAGATGTGACCCTGGTGACACGGAGAAAGATGTGACCCTGGTGACATGGAGAAAAGATGTGACCCTGGTGACACGGAGAAAGATGTGACCCTGGGGCCGGGTGACACGGAGAAGATGTGACCCTGGTGACACGGAGAAAGATGTGACCCTGGTGACACGGAGAAAGATGTGACCCTGGTGACACGGAGAAGATGTGACCCTGGCGACACGGAGAAAGATGTGACCCTGGGGCCCTGGGGCCGGGTGACACGGAGAAAGATGTGACCCTGGGGCCGGGTGACATGGAGAAAGATGTGACCCTGGGGCCCTGGGGCCGGGTGACATGGAGAAAGATGTGACCCTGGTGACATGGAGAAAGATGTGACCCTGGGGCCGGTGACACGGAGAAAGATGTGACCCTGGGGCCCTGGGGCTGGGCGACATGGAGAAAGATGTGACCCTGGGGCCCTGGGGCCGGGTGACATGGAGAAAGATGTGACCCTGGTGACATGGAGAAAGATGTGACCCTGGGGCCCTGGGGCTGGGTGACACGGAGAAAGATGTGACCCTGGGGCCTGGGGCTGGGCGACACGGAGAAAGATGTGACCCTGGGGCCCTGGGGCTGGGCGACACGGAGAAAGATGTGACCCTGGGGCCGGGTGACATGGAGAAAGATGTGACCCTGGGCCGGGTGACATGGAGAAAGATGTGACCCTGGGGCCCTGGGGCCGGGCGACACGGAGAAAGATGTGACCCTGGGGCCCTGGGGCCGGGCGACATGGAGAAAGATGTGACCCTGGGGCCCTGGGCCGGGTGACATGGAGAAAGATGTGACCCTGGGGCCCTGGGGCCAGGTGACATGGAGAAAGATGTGACCCTGGGGCCCTGGGGCCGGGTGACATGGAGAAAGATGTGACCCTGGGGCCCTGGGGCCAGGTGACATGGAGAAAGATGTGACCCTGGGGCCGGGTGACATGGAGAAAGATGTGACCCTGGGGCCCTGGGGCTGGGTGACACGGAGAAAGATGTGACCCTGGGGCCCTGGGGCTGGGCGACACGGAGAAAGATGTGACCCTGGGGCCCTGGGGCCAGGTGACATGGAGAAAGATGTGACCCTGGGGCCGGGTGACATGGAGAAAGATGTGACCCTGGGGCCCTGGGGCTGGGTGACACGGAGAAAGATGTGACCCTGGGGCCGGGTGACATGGAGAAAGATGTGACCCTGGGGCCCTGGGGCTGGGCGACACGGAGAAAGATGTGACCCTGGGGCCCTGGGGCCAGGTGACATGGAGAAAGATGTGACCCTGGGGCCCTGGGGCCCTGGGGCTGGGTGACATGGAGAAAGATGTGACCCTGGGGCCGGGTGACATGGAGAAAGATGTGACCCTGGGGCCGGGCGACACGGAGAAAGATGTGACCCTGGGGCCAGGTGACATGGAGAAAGATGTGACCCTGGGGCCAGTGACATGGAGAAAGATGTGACCCTGGGGCCCTGGGGCTGGGTGACACGGAGAAAGATGTGACCCTGGGGCCCTGGGGCTGGGTGACACGGAGAAAGATGTGACCCTGGGGCCCTGGGGCCGGGTGACATGGAGAAAGATGTGACCCTGGTGACACGGAGAAAGATGTGACCCTGGGGCCCTGGGGCTGGGCGACACGGAGAAAGATGTGACCCTGGGGCCGGGTGACATGGAGAAAGATGTGACCCTGGGGCCCTGGGGCCGGGTGACACGGAGAAAGATGTGACCCTGGTGACACGGAGAAAGATGTGACCCTGGGGCCGGGTGACACGGAGAAGATGTGACCCTGGTGACACGGAGAAAGATGTGACCCTGGTGACACGGAGAAAGATGTGACCCTGGTGACACGGAGAAGATGTGACCCTGGCGACACGGAGAAAGATGTGACCCTGGTGACATGGAGAAAGATGTGACCCTGGGGCCGGGTGACACGGAGAAAGATGTGACCCTGGGGCCGGGTGACATGGAGAAAGATGTGACCCTGGGGCCCTGGGGCTGGGCGACACGGAGAAAGATGTGACCCTGGGGCCCTGGGGCCAGGTGACATGGAGAAAGATGTGACCCTGGGGCCCTGGGGCCCTGGGGCTGGGTGACATGGAGAAAGATGTGACCCTGGGGCCGGGTGACATGGAGAAAGATGTGACCCTGGGGCCGGGCGACACGGAGAAAGATGTGACCCTGGGGCCAGGTGACATGGAGAAAGATGTGACCCTGGGGCCAGGTGACATGGAGAAAGATGTGACCCTGGGGCCCTGGGGCTGGGTGACACGGAGAAAGATGTGACCCTGGGGCCCTGGGGCTGGGTGACACGGAGAAAGATGTGACCCTGGGGCCCTGGGGCCGGGTGACATGGAGAAAGATGTGACCCTGGTGACACGGAGAAAGATGTGACCCTGGGGCCCTGGGGCTGGGCGACACGGAGAAAGATGTGACCCTGGGGCCGGGTGACATGGAGAAAGATGTGACCCTGGGGCCCTGGGGCCGGGTGACACGGAGAAAGATGTGACCCTGGTGACACGGAGAAAGATGTGACCCTGGGGCCGGGTGACACGGAGAAGATGTGACCCTGGTGACACGGAGAAAGATGTGACCCTGGTGACACGGAGAAAGATGTGACCCTGGTGACACGGAGAAGATGTGACCCTGGCGACACGGAGAAAGATGTGACCCTGGGGCCCTGGGGCCGGGTGACACGGAGAAAGATGTGACCCTGGGGCCCTGGGGCCGGGCGACACGGAGAAAGATGTGACCCTGGGGCCGGGCGACACGGAGAAAGATGTGACCCTGGGGCCCTGGGGCCGGGCGACACGGAGAAAGATGTGACCCTGGGGCCCTGGGGCCGGGCGACACGGAGAAAGATGTGACCCTGGGGCCCTGGGGCCAGGTGACATGGAGAAAGATGTGACCCTGGGGCCCTGGGGCTGGGTGACACGGAGAAAGATGTGACCCTGGGGCCCTGGGGCTGGGCGACACGGAGAAAGATGTGACCCTGGGCCCTGGGGCCGGGCGACATGGAGAAAGATGTGACCCGGGTGACACGGAGAAAGATGTGACCCTGGGGCCCTGGGGCCAGGTGACATGGAGAAAGATGTGACCCTGGGGCCGGGTGACACGGAGAAAGATGTGACCCTGGGGCCCTGGGCCGGGCAACATGGAGAAAGATGTGACCCTGGGGCCGGGCGACACGGAGAAAGATGTGACCCTGGGGCCCTGGGGCCGGGTGACACGGAGAAAGATGTGACCCTGGGGCCGGGCGACATGGAGAAAGATGTGACCCTGGGGCCAGGTGACATGGAGAAAGATGTGACCCTGGGGCCCTGGGGCCGGGTGACACGGAGAAAGATGTGACCCTGGGCCGGGCGACACGGAGAAAGATGTGACCCTGGGGCCCTGGGGCCGGGTGACATGGAGAAAGATGTGACCCTGGGCCCTGGGGCCGGGTGACATGGAGAAAGATGTGACCCTGGGGCCCTGGGGCCGGGTGACATGGAGAAAGATGTGACCCTGGGGCCCTGGGGCCGGGTGACATGGAGAAAGATGTGACCCTGGGGCCCTGGGGCCGGGCGACACGGAGAAAGATGTGACCCTGGGGCCCTGGGGCCAGGTGACATGGAGAAAGATGTGACCCTGGGGCCGGGTGACATGGAGAAAGATGTGACCCTGGTGACATGGAGAAAGATGTGACCCTGGGGCCAGGTGACATGGAGAAAGATGTGACCCTGGGGCCCTGGGGCTGGGTGACACGGAGAAAGATGTGACCCTGGGGCTGGGTGACACGGAGAAAGATGTGACCCTGGGGCCCTGGGGCTGGGCGACACGGAGAAAGATGTGACCCTGGGGCCCTGGGGCCGGGTGACATGGAGAAAGATGTGACCCTGGTGACATGGAGAAAGATGTGACCCTGGGGCCCTGGGGCCAGGTGACATGGAGAAAGATGTGACCCTGGGGCCGGGTGACACGGAGAAAGATGTGACCCTGGGCCGGGTGACACGGAGAAAGATGTGACCCTGGTGACACGGAGAAAGATGTGACCCTGGGGCCCTGGGGCCGGGTGACACGGAGAAAGATGTGACCCTGGGGCCGGGTGACACGGAGAAAGATGTGACCCTGGGGCTGGGTGACACGGAGAAAGATGTGACCCTGGGGCCCTGGGGCTGGGTGACACGGAGAAAGATGTGACCCTGCGGCCGGGTGACATGGAGAAAGATGTGACCCTGGGGCCCTGGGCTGGTGACACGGAGAAAGATGTGACCCTGGGGCCCTGGGGCTGGGCGACACGGAGAAAGATGTGACCCTGGGGCCCTGGGGCCAGGTGACATGGAGAAAGATGTGACCCTGGGGCCGGGTGACATGGAGAAAGATGTGACCCTGGTGACACGGAGAAAGATGTGACCCTGGGGCCCTGGGGCTGGGCGACACGGAGAAAGATGTGACCCTGGGGCCGGGTGACATGGAGAAAGATGTGACCCTGGGGCCCTGGGGCTGGGCGACACGGAGAAAGATGTGACCCTGGTGACACGGAGAAAGATGTGACCCTGGGGCCCTGGGGCCAGGTGACATGGAGAAAGATGTGACCCTGGGGCCCTGGGGCCGGTGACATGGAGAAAGATGTGACCCTGGGGCCCTGGGGCCGGGTGACATGGAGAAAGATGTGACCCTGGGGCCCTGGGGCCGGGCGACACGGAGAAAGATGTGACCCTGGGGCCCTGGGGCCAGGTGACATGGAGAAAGATGTGACCCTGGTGACACGGAGAAAGATGTGACCCTGGGGCCCTGGGGCTGGGCGACACGGAGAAAGATGTGACCCTGGGGCCGGGTGACATGGAGAAAGATGTGACCCTGGGGCCCTGGGGCTGGCGACACGGAGAAAGATGTGACCCTGGTGACACGGAGAAAGATGTGACCCTGGGGCCCTGGGGCCAGGTGACATGGAGAAAGATGTGACCCTGGGGCCCTGGGCCGGGTGACATGGAGAAAGATGTGACCCTGGGGCCCTGGGGCGGGTGACATGGAGAAAGATGTGACCCTGGGGCCCTGGGGCCGGGCGACACGGAGAAAGATGTGACCCTGGGGCCCTGGGGCCAGGTGACATGGAGAAAGATGTGACCCTGGGGCCGGGTGACATGGAGAAAGATGTGACCCTGGTGACATGGAGAAAGATGTGACCCTGGGGCCAGGTGACATGGAGAAAGATGTGACCCTGGGGCCCTGGGGCTGGGTGACACGGAGAAAGATGTGACCCTGGGGCCGGGTGACATGGAGAAAGATGTGACCCTGGTGACATGGAGAAAGATGTGACCCTGGGGCCAGGTGACATGGAGAAAGATGTGACCCTGGGGCCCTGGGGCTGGGTGACATGGAGAAAGATGTGACCCTGGGCCCTGGGGCTGGGTGACACGGAGAAAGATGTGACCCTGGGGCCCTGGGGCTGGGCGACACGGAGAAAGATGTGACCCTGGGCTGGGTGACACGGAGAAAGATGTGACCCTGGGGCCCTGGGGCTGGGTGACACGGAGAAAGATGTGACCCTGGGGCCCTGGGCTGGGCGACACGGAGAAAGATGTGACCCTGGGGCCCTGGGGCCAGGTGACATGGAGAAAGATGTGACCCTGGGGCCCTGGGGCTGGGTGACACGGAGAAAGATGTGACCCTGGGGCCGGGTGACATGGAGAAAGATGTGACCCTGGGGCCCTGGGGCTGGGTGACACGGAGAAAGATGTGACCCTGGGGCCCTGGGGCTGGGCGACACGGAGAAAGATGTGACCCTGGGGCCCTGGGGCCGGGTGACATGGAGAAAGATGTGACCCTGGGGCCGGGTGACATGGAGAAAGATGTGACCCTGGGGCCGGTGACATGGAGAAAGATGTGACCCTGGGGCCGGGTGACATGGAGAAAGATGTGACCCTGGGGCCGGGCGACATGGAGAAAGATGTGACCCTGGGGCCCTGGGGCTGGGCGACACGGAGAAAGATGTGACCCTGGGGCCGGGTGACACGGAGAAGAAGCAGACAGAGCATGACCAGACCGATCACACAGTGAGAAAAACAATGTTTAGACAAGGCTGGAAGAGGTGATGGCGGCAATCAGGGTGTTTTTACCATTAGGCAGACTAGGCAGTTGCCTAGAGCGACATGAGGGGAGGGGGGCGACCATGAGGGGAGGGGGGTGACCATGAGGGGAGGGGGGTGACCATGAGGGGAGGGAGGCGAGGGGGGAGGGCGACCACAAGACATGCTTTAAAAGGATCCCAGGCGAATACTTATCCTCTATAACTAGAATTGAACATTTAAAACACATATAATACATATTTGTTTAGTCTCTTTTCCTTTGCGGATATTATTCTTTGATTCAAGTAATAAGTACAGCAATATTATTACTTTTTCTAAGGGGTCATAAGTAAAGTTACTCTCCTATTAATTCAGTAAATATTGCCCAACACTGTTGATCACAATGAAGATGACAGCTGAAGGCAAAAACGTAAATGGAATGTAAGGTTTTCAGTAGCAAGCAAATGATGAAATATAGCAATTGAGTCTCACCTCTATGCAGTGTTGTAGTGGGAGTGGGGGGGGGGGGCTCCTCTTAAAGGGGAATTCCACCCATTTTCAAGTTTTTTCTGAGAGTGGACAAATGGAACCAAATGGACCCTAGCGGGTCCATTTGAAAAATCATTAGCATGGTGAAATACATCTTGATGACATCATCAAGATGTGTTTTACCATGTTAATTTTTTCTGACCTCCATTTCTAGGAAATACAGAATTGAGGGAACTTTTTTTATCATGTCCACACAACATCTCTAAGGTATATTAATGACATAGTAAAATATTGAAAATGAGTGGAATTCCCCTTTAGGACACGTGCATGCACACTTGCATTTGCATGCACATTTGTGTGCACCTGTGCAACACACACAGACACACTAGTGAAACAAGTACAGCATATTGAGAAAGATTGTTTACAATGCCTAATTGTATCCAAAAATATTTTAGATGTGGACCCCCCCCCCCCCCCCCCCCCCCCCCCCCCCCCCCCCCCCCCCCCCCCCCCCCACACTACACCCTGCATATACGTATCAGTGCAGTACAGAACACAGAACAGTTCCAAATCCATCTGCATGAATAAAATGATCTGTATAAGCAGATGATGATGATGATGATCATTATCTTCAATCCGTTTAGAGCCACAGTGAGTTGAAAACATTCCATCAAAGACTCCCAGACTCTCTCTCTCTCTGTCAACCTCATCCAGCTCTGACTGAGTGGATCCCAGTGGATTCCCAGGCCAGCATGGAGAGGTCAATCTCCCATCTGGTCCTAGGTCTGCCCCCTGGCTTCTATCCAGCTGGGTGTACCTGCCTGGAAGGTTGCAGCTACACACAATATTTCTGCATGGTATATAATAGAAGAACCATGGGCGGATGTAACATTTCC
Organism: Benthosema pterotum; assembly: GCA_039105355.1. NCBI lineage: Eukaryota > Metazoa > Chordata > Actinopteri > Myctophiformes > Myctophidae > Benthosema > Benthosema pterotum. Next base: position 53,925,999 of record CM076973.1, read on the forward strand.
CATTGGGGGGCAGGAGAAAATGGTATGGGTGCGGCTTTAGTTACAGGACTTTTATTAATCAAGTGCAGCATCAATAATAACATCAGTTGTTGTTGAAGTTGCAACAGACACGCAGCATGCATAAAGCTAAAGGTCTGACTCAGAGAGTTTTCTGTTTTCAATGATGAAATGCTGTTGGTTTAGTGCTGACACAACTGTAGTTAGTTAGTAGCAGTAGTAGTGTCTCACATCATTTTAAAAATACTAGGCACTTTAATTTGAAGTATCTGTGGTTGTTTTACATGCCATCATGTTTGGTGGGGCAGGACTGGTCCTTTAGGGGGGCATTGCCAGTGGTTACCACCACTGGTGTATGAATGTGGGAAGTGGGGACGCTGGCGTTGACTGTTCGCCGCTCTACTTCCCAATGTATGAATGAATGGACCATTGTAAGCGCTTTGAGTATCACGCTGTGCATAGAAAAGCGCTATAAAAATGCAATCCATTATTATTATTATTATTGCCCACATGCCCATGCCTAGATCCGCCCTGAATAGAACTCTTTCATGTGAACACATTTCCATGGTTTTCTTTTTTTGTGCTTATTTGACTCTCTGGCTGCAATAATCCCTCATCAAAGCTAGAAGAATGACACATTCAGTGTGAGACCAGCACCAATGAAAGTAAAATAGAATATTTAGAGAAAATAAAACAATACAAAACCTATTGCAATGCAATGTCAATAATTCGAAACAGTGGGTAGTGTTGTCACGTCACAGCTAAGAGGTCTTTGGTTCAATTCCCTGCCAGGGGGGTTTGAACTAGTGTGATCGCACTAGTGTTTTTCATGTTTTCCTTGAATCACTAGAGCAGGGGTTTTGGTGGTCGGAGACCACAATGGTCCCAGAGAGGATTCCAGGTGGTCCCTCGACTAAATGATGGAAAGTTGATTAAGCAGATGTAATCTTTGAGAGGGTAATTCTTTTTACACTCTCAATAGTTAAAATATTCATCATCTGAATTATCCCAAGTCTACACAACTAGAGAATGTAAAAGATTAATGGTCATTTTGATCTGTATGTTTGACTGCTTTGTTTCCTCAAATACAGCCTTATTGTGGACAAAAGCAAAAGAAATCTTTAGTTTTGGGTTCTGTGGGGCTAAAATGTCATCAAATGGTGGTCCGTGTGGGTGTGAGAGCGCTGGGTTGACACCAAGGTTATAGGCTTAGGCCACTGGTACGGGTGGAAAAAAGGCTTAGAAAATCATGGGATAAAAATGTTAAAAAACATTTTCCTTTGCTTCTTTTTCTTTTTCTGTGATTGAAATGGGATTATGATATTGACTATGGTTGTGTTTGTGTTGTTATTGTGATATTTGCCACATGTTTACTCTGGTGGGTCTGATTTATGACTTATGGGTTCATGGCAGGGCTGATGAATGAATCCCTGTGGGGGATTGACCTTAAATATGAAACAAATACTGTCAGGAGCAAATGCTGCCTGGCACAGTGGCAGCGCTAGGAAAGCTAGGATCAATTCCTCTGACATCCTCATCTGTTTCCTACAACCAGCAGTATGTCATCTGCAATACGCTGTCAGAGTTCATGCTTCTTTTTTGCTGATATAAGTTCAGGTCCACATGCAGAACATTCTGCACAAACATGTTTAGAATGGCAAGCTTGAGCTTGTTGATCTGATAAAAAAATGGATACACAAAAGTCTTTGCATTGACTCCATAATGCAGTCATTTATTCTATCAATCTCTAATCGGGGGCGGATCTAGGCATGGGCATGGGGGGGGGGGGGGGGGGGGGGGGGGGGCAATGCCCCACCAAACATGATGGCATGCAAAACAAAACAAATTTCAAAGATATTTCAAATTAAAGTGATTTGAAACACTACTACTACTGCTACTAACTAACTACAGCTGTGTCACCACTAAACCAACAGCATTTCATCATTGAAAACAGAAAACTCTCTGAGTCAGACCTTTAGCTTTATGCATGCTGCGTGTAAACTCTATAATGCAAATTTTAAATACAGTATGCCTTGTGTTTCATAAAAAAAAGAAAACTCATTGATTGCTGATTTTCTCGCAAATAAGCTACAATGACAACAAAATGCAAATGATTTCTAGAAGAAAATTAAAGTAAGTGTAAAAGATCATATAACCAACAAATATTGATCATAGAGGTGGAATCGGAAGTTGAGTGTGATAATGATATAAACCAAGAAGCAACAAACAGACACACACACACACACACACACACACACACACACACACACACACACACACACACACACACACACACACACACACACACACAACACACACACACACACACACACACACACACACACACACACACACACAGATCACAGATGCATAAACAACTAGAATGAATGCAATCTCTCTCCTCAAGAAAATGCAACAAGTGTACAAATGCAACCAAATGAACCCTAACGGGTTCATTTGGTTCCATGTGTACGCTCTCAGAACAAAGAAGCGTCTAAAGAATCCATTAACATGGTGAAAATACATCTTGATGATGTCATCAAGATGTTTCACCATGTTAGTGGTTTTCTTCAGACCTCCATTTCTAGGAAACACAGAATGGGGGAACGTTTTTATCATGTGCACCCAGCACCTCTAAGGTATACTAATGACATATTAGATTAGAATGTTGAAAATGGCTGGAATTCCCCTTTAAAATGCTTCAATCTGGTGCACTTTGAGATCATTTTTTTATAACAATCAATACAAATAAAACCTGCCACTAGCGTTTTCCTCACGATAAAAGATTATCATGTCTTGAATGAATATTATGAATATAAATATCTCTTGAAAAATCACATTTTATTCAATTCTACTTACGTCAATAACGATGTAAATGATTTACCAAAATTAGGTATCTAAATCCACGGTTCAAATACAAATAGTACAGTAACCTCTCAATAACCTGCCAATTCTGAAACATGCTTTAGTAATGTCATAGAACAGGGGTTTTCAACAGGTGGTCCGGGGACCACCAATGGTCCTTGAGAATGTTCCAGGTGGTCCCCAGGCTAAGTTGGTTAACCAGATGTAACTCTTGAGAGTGTGAAAATGAAACCAAATGGACCCGCAAGTTAAAATAACCATCGTGTGAATTAGCCCAAGTCTACACAACTAGAAGATGGACAAAAGCAAAAGAAATCTTTAATTTTGGGGTCTGTGGGGCTAAAATGTCCTGAAATGGTGGTCCGCGGCACAAATTCTGAAAAAAATAGTGGGCCCTGGGATGAAAAAGGTTGAAAACCACTGATCTAGAACGGTGGTTTCTCATTGGCTGAACGATTACAAAATAAATATTAGCTTAATTCAAATATAAAGTTTTCAGATGAGTTTACAGCTATCACATTAACAAAAGAAAGGTTTTCCCAGAAAACAAAATAAAGATAAAAGTTTCCACATTTTGCCATCACAATAACCGTAGTGGGTTTCCCCTTGGCAATCCCACTAATTAGGAGCAGTGTTGGGAATATTACTTTACCTTGTTAATATATTACTTATTAATTATTACCTTCATTTTAAAGCAATATATTATATTACAATATTACTGTCTGAGCAAGTGTAATATATTAATATTACTATTACATATTACTAATGCAAGCACACTAGGCTATCTGGCCAAATCTATTTGAAATCAACTTGAAAAAACGTCACTCCTGAAAACAGTACTGGCGTAGACCTGCCTCATCCTATTCAGCTATATGGACAGTTAACACAGAAGTTAAATGTACTGTATTCCTTGAATTCATGGACACAAGTAAAAGATTTGATGGCTAATTATAGAAAATACGTAATTATTTAACTTCTGCAGTTGTCAAGATAATTTCACAAGAACACTTTCAACCAGACAGATTGACAGAAAGTAATATTGAAAGTAATGCAGTAATGCAGAAGAAAAGTATAATATATTAGATTTTTCTTGTTAGGTAATATATTTATATTACAAGTTACTGCATTTTGGTAATATATTATGTAATATATTAAGTTACGTAGTGCACATGTCCCAACACTGATCAGGAGTGAACAGTGATTTAATGCTGCTCTCTCTAGGTCGTCCTCAGACGAGCCTTCCATCGTCGCCTCCAGTCGTCCCGATTCTCCATACATCCGGCCAACTCACTGGTGTTCTGTGCTCCTGCGTCTTTCTTGAGTACATCCACATATGTTAATGTGGGACGCCCTCGTGACCGGTGCACCACGATGTATGAATGATACTCCATTATTAATAATAATAATAATAATACACGGCCCAGTCTCATTATTTTCTTTTTCTCTCACTGTAGAACTGTGTGTTATATTATATATGTTTGTGTTATATTGACTGCAGCATCACAACTTTGTCTGAAAACATTATGGACATGGTTGGACACACTCTGCAGCAGTTGGATGGATAAACTAAAATATATTATTGTATTCGGTTTCATGTGTTGGATGGACTCCTATTAACTGTGTTGAAAGCAGTGTTGTTTTTTCGAGAATATTTTGATTTAGTCTTTTCAATAAGACATATTTAGTCTTTAGCCCCATTTAATCTTCTGAAATTATTATTTTTTTGTCTAGTCTTAGTCGACGAAATGTCAAAAAAGGATTTAGTCTTTAGTCTTACTTACAAATACATTGTAGGTTTATATACAGTATGTTATATAGTTTTTAGTATGAAACATGTGTCGTTTTATTTCTTGTATAAAATTACTGCGATAGTAATAAGTTCCTTTCCTGAAAACGTATGGAATCTATACTGCAGATATGTTCACATACCTAAAAAGAACGGAAAAAAGATGATAAGAATGTTTCCTATTTCCATTAGTCTTAGGTTATGATTTAGTCATGGCCTTAGTCTTAGTCTTTTGAAAACACACATCTTTTAGTCCCATTTAGTCTTTTGATAATCATTTTTGTTAGTCTAGTCTTAGTCGACTAAATATCAAAAACCTTAGTCGACTTATAGGTCGAGTATAGGCCCTACCCTATCCAGGATTTTCAGAAACGCCAGTGCACCCCCCCAACCCCCGATGACCTCTCTATAAACAGCTAAACAGCTACAGTATGATCCAGGGTGATGTATGCAGATGGCCTGGCCATCCTTTGCCCGTATAGTGATGGAATTCAGCTCTCAATATGGCTTAGAAAATAATGCTAAAAAGACTAATGTCATGATTGTAAGATCAAAGGAAGACAGTAAACTGTCATTCCCAGTGTTTGTCCTGTCCGGTACGGCCCTGGAGGTCCGTGATGAGGTCAAGTACTTTAGGCCATTATTTAACAAACAACCTATCAGATGATAGGGAGATTTACCGGCAACGATGAATGTTGTATTCACAAGCAAACATGATTGTAAGTTAGTCCAGTATGTGTTCAGCTCATGTGAAGTCCACTTCATTTAAATGAAGTATACTGGCCAGCTGTGGCGACGCTACAAAAAGAGCAGCATGCAGAAACCCCATGATGATGGAAAGAGACTGCTGCTTAAAGTGTCACGTTGCAGCAGTGCTTTTCGCAACACATCCTCACAGCCTAAAAGGCAAAACTTGCCTTTTATCCAGACCATGGATAAAAGGACCATGTCGCCTTCTGAGACCCTCGTAAAAGGACTTCTATGCCTTTTCTCTAAAAAGGCCTTCCGTGCCTTTTCCGTCAGAAGGCATAATGTGGTTAGTGATTTATCGGAGAGCTCTGGGGTATGAAGGAGCGCTTGTTTTATCTGCCGGCTACTACTAGTAGGGCGGGGCGAGGCATAGTTTTACTGAGGTTATGTTTAGGGTTAGTTACCGTATAAAGCACCGTCTAACTCTCACCCTAACCTAACTCTAACCCTAAACATAACCCCAGTAAACCTAAGCTATGCCTATACCTAATCCTAACCCTAAACTTAACCTCAGTAAACCTATGCCTAAACCTAACCTAACCCTAACCATAACCTCAGTAAAACTTCCTTCGCCCCGCCCTACTAGTAGTAGCCGGCAGATAAAACAAGCGCTCCTTCATACCCCAGAGGTTGCCGATAAATCACTAACCGCATTATGCCTTCTGACGGAAAAGGCACGGAACGCCTTTTTAGAGAAAAGGCATAGAAGTCCTTTTACGAGGGTCTCAGAAGGCGACATGGTCCTTTTATCCATGGTCTGGATAAAAGGCAAGTTTTGCCTTTTAGGCTGTGAGGATGTGTAGCTTTTCAGAACCATCTAAACCAGGGCTGACCAAAAGGTAGATGGTGATCTACCAGTAGATCACACAGGCCATGCAGGTAGATCACATGACAGTCCCCTAAAATGTATAGATCTGTAACTTTTGAGAGCGTTAAAATGAAACCCCCCCGCCCCCTACATTTTTCATTATATGTGCATTATATTAAACATTATTAGCGAGTAACACCTTCACCACTATTTCAACGTCAAACTTTCTTGACGTTTCTTTTTGATGTGTAGATCTTGTTGAGCCGGTCATTTTGAAAGTAGCTCTCGAGTCAAAAAAGTGTGGCCACCAGCTGATCTAAACCCAGAACAGCTCAACGTTCAGGTCTACAATCCACCAAACGCTTGGTGAACACTGCTTCACAATGCGATAGGAACGATAGAAGATAAAAGCAAGTCACTATGAACGCTGTGCAGCCAAAACCTTTAGATCACATGACAGTCCCCCCAGCACTTGGACCCTTATAGATCTGTAACTCTTGAGAGTGTAAAATGAAACCAAATGGACCCGTAAGGGTCCATTTGGTTTCATTTTAACAACCCTAACCCTAAATTATATTTAAACATCTGAATTTTGCAATTTTCAAGAGTCCACACAAATGGAGAATAATTGTTATTTTGACCAATGTTTTCTTTCCCAATTGTGGACAAAAACGTGAAGATCTTAGTTTTGGGTGCAAGAGACTAAACTCAACATTACAAACTGTCAACTCAAACCCTAAATACTGTTTTCACACGTCAGTAGTAGCATATACAAGAAAACCTTCCAATGCTCTCCCCCTACTTTTCATTTTAAGCGCATTATTCTTAAACACTATAACAGTAAGTAACACCATCACCACTATTTCAAAGCTCAAACTTTTGTGGGGGCCTTTTAATGGATTTTCAGTAATGGAATAATCACATTTTTGATGTGTAGATCTTGTTGAGCCGCTCATTTTGAAAGTAGATCTCAAGTAAAAAAAAAAGTGTGGCCACCACTGGTCTAGATCAAAGCCCTGGTCCTCCCTGAGCCTGCATTAGGACACCTGCTGTACCATGTGACAGGTTTACCTGTCATTGAAGTACTAATAACCACACATACACTATTCACTGATACAACTGACTGACTCACTGACTGACTGAAACAACTCAACTCTCTGACTGACTGACTAACTGACTGACTGACTGAAACAACTCAACTCAACTCACTGACTGACTGAAACAACTCAACTCACTGACTGAAACAACTCAACTCACTGACTGCTGAAACAACTCAACTCACTGACTGACTGCTGAAACAACTCAACTCACTGACTGACTGAAACAACTCAACTCACTGACTGAAACAACTCAACTCACTGACTGACTGAAACAACTCAACTCACTGACTGACTGCTGAAACAACTCAACTCACTGACTGCTGAAACAACTCAACTCACTGACTGAAACAACTCAACTCACTGACTGCTGAAAACAACTCAACTCACTGACTGACTGCTGAAAACAACTCAACTCACTGACTGACTGAAACAACTAAACTCACTGACTGACTGCTGAAACAACTCAACTCACTGACTGAAACAACTCAACTCACTGACTGACTGAAACAACTCAACTCACTGACTGACTGCTGAAACAACTCAACTCACTGACTGAAACAACTCAACTCACTGACTGACTGACTGAAACAACTCAACTCACTGACTGTCTGAAACAACTCAACTCATGACTGCTGAAACAACTCAACTCACTGACTGCTGAAACAACTCAACTCACTGACTGACTGCTGAAACAACTCAACTCACTGACTGCTGAAACAACTCAACTCACTGACTGACTGAAACAACTCAACTCACTGACTGACTGAAACAACTCAACTCACTGACTGACTGAAACAACTCAACTCACTGACTGACTGAAACAACTCAACTCACTGACTGACTGCTGAAACAACTCAACTCACTGACTGACTGCTGAAACAACTCAACTCACTGACTGACTGAAACAACTCAACTCACTGACTGACTGCTGAAACAACTCAACTCACTGACTGACTGACTGAAACAACACAACTGACTGACTGCTGAAACAACTCAACTCACTGACTGCTGAAACAACTCAACTCACTGACTGCTGAAACAACTCAACTCACTGACTGCTGAAACAACTCAACTCACTGACGACTGCTGAAACAACTCAACTCACTGACTGAAACAACTCAACTCACTGACTGGCTGATGAAACAACTCAACTCACTGACTGACTGCTGAAACAACTCAACTCACTGACTGACTGAAACAACTCAACTCACTGACTGACTGAAACAACTCAACTCACTGACTGACTGAAACAACTCAACTCACTGACTGACTGCTGAAACAACTCAACTGACTGACTGCTGAAACAACTCAACTGACTGACTGCTGAAACAACTCAACTCACTGACTGACTGCTGAAAACAACTCAACTCACTGACTGACTGCTGAAACAACTCAACTCACTGACTGCTGAAACAACTCAACTCACTGACTGCTGAAACAACTCAACTCACTGACTGACTGCTGAAACAACTCAACTCACTGACTGACTGCTAAAACAACTCAACTCACTGACTGACTGCTGAAACAACTCAACTCACTGACTGACTGCTGAAACAACTCAACTCACTGACTGACTGCTGAAACAACTCAACTCACTGACTGAAACAACTCAACTCACTGACTGAAACAACTCAACTCACTGACTGACTGCTGAAACAACTCAACTCACTGACTGACTGAAACAACTCAACTCACTGACTGACTGAAACAACTCAACTCACTGACAGACTGAAACAACTCAACTCACTGACTGCTGAAACAACTCAACTCACTGACTGCTGAAACAACTCAACTCACTGACTGCTGAAACAACTCAACTCACTGACTGAAACAACTCAACTCACTGACTGCTGAAACAACTCAACTCACTGACTGACTGAAACAACTCAACTCACTGACTGACTGAAACAACTCAACTCACTGACTGAAACAACTCAACTCACTGACTGAAACAACTCAACTCACTGACTGACTGATGAAACAACTCAACTCACTGACTGACTGATGAAACAACTCAACTCACTGACTGACTGATGAAACAACTCAACTCACTGACTGACTGCTGAAACAACTCAACTCACTGACTGACTGAAACAACTCAACTCACTGACTGACTGCTGAAACAACTCAACTCACTGACTGCTGAAACAACTCAACTCACTGACTGAAACAACTCAACTCACTGACTGCTGAAACAACTCAACTCACTGACTGACTGAAACAACTCAACTCACTGACTGAAACAACTCAACTCACTGACTGACTGAAACAACTCAACTCACTGACGACTGAAACAACTCAACTCACTGACTGACTGAAACAACTCAACTCACTGACTGACTGAAACAACTCAACTCACTGACTGACTGCTGAAACAACTCAACTCACTGACTGAAACAACTGACTGACTCACTGACTGACTGAAACAACTCAACTCACTGACTGACTGCTGAAACAACTCAACTCACTGACTGAAACAACTCAACTCACTGACTGACTGCTGAAACAACTCAACTCACTGACTGACTGCTGAAACAACTCAACTCACTGACTGCTGAAACAACTCAACTCACTGACTGACTGAAACAACTCAACTCACTGACTGACTGAAACAACTCAACATCACTATAACAAACAGCAGCAGGTCTGTGGATTCTTCGGCCATTTGAATTTGAATTTTATTTGAGGGGCGCTTTATTTTGGATTTTCCTTTCCAAGATATTTGACAAATGAAATTCGACAAACGTTCCTTTTTCTGTATAGATTTTAGAAATAGGTTGATTCAAATGTATGAATAGGTATTTAAAGCAAAAGAAAATATTACCCGATTTCGGATTTCTATTGGTGTGGTTGTTAACAACGAATCAAGACAATTTAAAATTCAGATTTAAATCGAATACACAGACCACAGCAGAAACAAAACAAATAAAACGGTTCCTTACTTTGAGAAGTCTTCTACTGGAAGTTTTCAGTGTTTTCAGACAGAGCGTACGTTGGCACCGTAAGGTTTCAACTCTGCTGAGTAGACACTCCTGATTGGATGAGTCCGTCCAATCACTGCTGGGCACCCAGGTCACATGATGAGTCCGTCCAATCACTGCTGGGCACCGAGGTCACATGATGAGTCCGTCCAATCACTGCTGGGCACCAAGGTCACATGATTCACCTGGAGACACATACGATAAACACAACATTACACTCTTTATACACATTATATACACTAGGAAAGACTAATCTTAAAAAAAATAATCATAATTCCTTCGCATTGGCACGCTATGAGCTTTTGAATATTTAAAATGTACAGACCTACAAGCTCACAACGTGTCCATGTAGATTGGCTGGTTTAAATATTTAAACGTGTTTTTCAAAATAGTAAAAAGGGCAAAGAAGTAAAGGATAAGTGGCTATTGCATGTGGAGGAGCCAAAATGACTCGTATAGCTTAGTTACTTCACACTGGGTTGGTGAGGTGAGCGCAGCACTGGGCTTCATTCATTGGTTGAAGCTCCTCCGTGGGTGTGGCCATCGTAGGTTACAAAGTGCCGTTTCCCAGCAGACTCCAAGGCTGCTGTTGGTTCTTGGAGGCAGGATGAGCTGGGAGGATGCATAATTTGTTGACCGGGGCGGATCTAGGCATGGGCATGGGGGGCAATGCCCCCCTAAATGCCCAGACTGCCCCACCAAACATGATGGTATGCAAAACAACCCAGGATATTTCAAATATATTTAAAATGATGTGAAACACTACTACTGCTACTAACTAACTACAGCTGTGTCACCACTAAACCAAAAGCATTTCATCATTGAAAACAGAAAACTCTCTGAGTCAGACCTTTAGCTTTATGCATGCTGCGTGTCTGTTGCATCTTCAACAACAACTGATGTTATTATTGATGCTTTACTTGACTAATAAAAGTCCTGTAACTGAAAATGGTATGGGTGCAAATGGTATGCCCCCATACCATTTTATACTGCCCCCCCCCCCCCCCCCCCCCCCCCCCCCAAATTGGATGGTTATATCCGCCCCTGTTTGTTGACACTTTAGCACTTGATTCACACTAGCATTAACTCTCTGTTTGTAGATCTTGCACATATTAATTACGATATTTATTGAATTGACGAATGGTTGTGATATTTGGTGACTACAGTAAGCAGTATAAACTTATTTCCTGGTTCGGATCGTTTTTATCATTGGTATCGTATAATGGATGGATTGCATTTTTATAGCGCTTTTCCAAGTGCTCAAAGCGCTTTACAATGGTCCATTCATTCACATTGGGAAGTAGAGCGGCGAACAGTCGACGCCAGCGTCCCCACTCCCCACATTCCTACACCAATGGTGGCCAGCTCACACTGACCAACTCATTGGAGGCAACTTGGGGTTCAGTATCTTGCCCAAGGACACTTCGACACGTAGACAGGAGGAGCCGGGATTCGAACCGCCGACCCATGGGTCATTGGACGACCTGCTCTACCTCCTGAGCCACAGCCGCCCACATCGTAGGCTATCGTATTGCGTGTCATACAGCTTGTTTTAACTCCCAGGCTTAGCCTGCCAGTAAGAGTAATCTATTGGAGATTATTTTCATACACTTCAGCATGTTAATTCCTACATTATAAATTATGAATTGTTTGTACCGTCTCTGCCTGGGTCCCAGATGTGACTTCCAGCATGACTCCATCCCTCCACGGACCCCCAGATTGGTGTTTCAGAGGACCACTGCATCATCCCTCCATGGACCCCCAGATTGGTGTTTCAGAGGACCACTGCATCATCCCTCCATGGACCCCCAGATTGGTGTTTCAGAGGACCACTGCATCATCCCTCCATGGACCCCCAGATTGGTGTTTCAGAGGACCACTGCATCATCCCTCCATGGACCCCCAGATTGGTGTTTCAGAGGACCACTGCATGGACCCCCAGATTGGTGTTTCAGGAGGACCACCAGTCACAGGTCTGAAAGAAAGAAAGAAAGAAAGAAAAAAGAAAGAAAGAAAGAAAGAAAGAAAGAAAGAAAGAAAGAAAGAAAGAAAGAAAGAAAGAAAGAAAGAAAGAAAGAAAGACACCACAACTCAGTACACTAGAACAGGGGTTTTCAACAGGTGGTCCGGGGACCACCTGTGGTCCTTAAGAAGGTTCCAGGTGGTCCCCAGGCGAAGTGATGGAAAGTTGGTTAACCAGATGTAACTCTTGAGAGTGTAAAAATGAAACCAAATGGACCCTTGCGGGTCCATTTGGTTTCATTTTTACGTTCTCAAGAGTTAAAATATTCATCATCTGAATTAGCACCACTTAATTAAGAAGTTTACACTGTTTTGTTGGCAAAATACAGCCTGGAATTGCGGACAAAGCCAAAAGAATTCTTTAATTGTGTGAAAATGTAATCAAATGGTGGTCCGTGGCTCAAATGCTGAATAAATGGTGGTCCCTGGAGTCAAAAAGGTTGAAAACCCCTGCACTAGAATATACACACCAGTATCTGTATATGAACAGCCTGTGATGTAACACATGTAACCAAATGGACCAGAACATTACGTGGCTACAATGATGGATAAATAATGGACTGACAATTATAATACATTAAGCTGAACTAATGCTGAGATGGCGCCAATAGAGACACAAACACGCACACACACACGCGCGCGCACACACACACACACACACACACGGTAACTCACCTGCTGTCACAGTGACGACAAACACAAATGAAACCATAAATGTCTAATTAATTAAATTCCAACTAACAAACATTCTAGAATCTAGAATGTTCTAGAGGCGGGAAATGTTCAGAAACTTAATGTAACATTATGGTCCCTACTGTAACACACACACACACACACACACACACACTCACACACACACACACACACACACACACACACACACACACACACACACACACACACACACCGAGTCAAAGTCAACTCACCGTCAGTAATAAAAAAGGAGTTATAATATTTCCACTCTTCCATTCCATCTTCCATGTTCTCTTCCATGAGCAGAATAACATTCTATTAACTACATTTATTACCTTTATAACTAATTATACTCTTTATAACTAATTAAAGCGAACATTCAGGACCATAGTTCAGTTCAGGACGCGCAGCTGTTTGAGATTGGCGCGGCAGCAGGTGACGTCACTGCAGGGGCGGGAACTCTGTAGCCTATCAGAGGAACGCTCTGAGCTCTGAGACTAGTGTCAGAGTGACGACATTGAGGGTCAGAATCTGAGCTGCTTCATGCAGCCTGAAAGAGGGACAAACTGGAGCTGGAAATACATTGTTTTCAACGAGGGAGACGCAAATAAGAGCTGTTTTAGACACATGTGTAACATGACAGCTGTTTTAAAGTATTACAGCCTACAGTAACAACTAAATGTTGTGGTATTAGGTTACTATATAACGATCTAAACATAAAGGGATTTAAAATCATTAAAGCTTGAATGTTGACTGAGTCCAGGAACAGAGTTGTCATAACTCTGTCTTACTCCCTGTCTCTACATGCAGTTTATGGAGTGTCTACCAATGAACCAATCTAGTCTGGATTATTAAAATAAAATAAAATAAAATAAAATAAAATAAAATAAAATAAAATAAAATAAAATAAAATAAAATAAAATAAAATAAAATAAAATAAAATAAAATAAAATAAAATAAAATAAAATAAAATAAAATAAAATAAAATTAAATTAAATTAAATTAAATTAAATTAAATTAAATTAAATTAAATTAAATAATTCCACGGATGAATTATCCTTAATGATTATATATGGCTTTATTTAGTGACTCAAGTGATCGTTTTGTATTGTATTGCAGTGGTTTTAAACCCTTTTGATACAGGGACCACTATTTATTCAGCATTTGAGCCACGGACCACCATTTGAGGACATTTTAGCCCCACAGACCCCAAAACTAAAGATTTATTTTGCTTTGTCTACAATTCCAGGCTGGATTTGGGGAAACCAAACAGTCCAGCATACAGATCAAAATGAACATTAATCTTCTACATTCTCTAGTTGTGTAGAAAATGTAGGCTATAATTCACATGGTGAATATTGAAATGTAGAAACGAAATGGACCCGTGTGTGTGTGTGTGTGTGTGTGTGTGTGTGTGTGTGTGTGTGTGGGTGTGTGGGTGTGTGTGTGTGTGTGTGTGTGTGTGTGTGTGTGTGTGTGTGTGTGTGAGTGAGAGAGAGAGAGAGAGAGGGGGGGGGGGGGGGGTCCCCAGCTAAGACGTTCCCAAACGTGACCGTCCACACGGACCCCCATTTAGTGACATTTAAATAGGCTATATTGTATAAAATCTGTCAATTTACCTCTGCGTAATGTTACACTCTCAGAGTCACAGACCTGTGGGGTCCATTTGGTTCCTAACTAACATGGGTGTGTGTGTGTGTGTGTGTGTGTGTGTGTGTGTGTGTGCGCGTGCGTGTGAGTGTGCGTGCGCATGCGTGTATGTGTGTGTGTGTGTGTGTGTGTGTGTGTGTGTGTGTGTGTGTGTGTGTGTGTGTGTGTGTGTGTGTGTGTGTGAGAGAGAGAGGATTAATACAATATTTTAAAAATAAATAAAAACTGTAAATGAAATTCCCTCTCACGTATTAGGAGGACAATGGGTGCAATTCTGAAAGCTTGTGGTGTAGCCAGGTTATGGTGTAAGTCTTCTCATTGGCTGCAGGGCAGCAAATCAGCTCTGGGGCCTCTGTAGTAGGCCAAAAGCCTATACCACCAGGCCTGGGCCTGGGCTTACCAAATAATTACCCAGAATAATTAAAATCTGCAATTCAAAAGGTCCAGAAATCACCTGAACCCCCCAATTAAAAATGTTACTGTACTGCCCTGCTTTGTTCATCATGAGTTGAAGCTCTTGATGTCTGGTTTTAATTATTATGGATAATTATTTGGTAGGCCCAGGCCCAGGCCTGGTGGTATAGGCTTTTGGCCTAGCCCAAGGCCGCAGACCTGATTTGCTGCCATGCAGCCAATGAGCACGGACCCACACCTGATTTGCTGCCATGCAGCCAATGAGAGGACTTACACCATACTTGGCTACACCAAGGCGATTCAGAATTGCACCCAATATCAGTCACCAGAAAAAAGATTGGTTGTTTTCGAATAATCTGTCATGGTTAAAATGGAGTTTTAAGTTATAACGGGTTTGTATAGGAAGGACGTTCCGGCAGATTAATGAACATCAAATATCTAAATAGTGAAAGGAGTAACTTATAAACTGTCTGGTGTGTTCACATGAGACTGAGTAGACCATAACATGACCAAATGTTTTTTTTTGAAAGTGTAATATCCCTTTAAGGGCTGGACTCACGGCAGACTCTGTCAATGATCCAATCAAGTGGTTTTCAACCTTTTCCATATCAGGGCCCACTATTTATATTTCTACTATTCTCCACACCTGAAGAAAGCCGGCACGGCCGAAACTGTCCTGTGCATCTACTGCAAAGTACAAAGAAATGTAAGCAGAAATTAATAAACTACAACACTCCTGCAATCTGTCGTGCGACCCACCTCCTTTTTGATGTGACCCACTATTTATTCAAACAAATTCGTTCTTAAATGCTTGCTCACCTGTCCCACCTGTGCCAGTACATAACATCATGACTATGTATGTAACTGAACCTAGAATGTATACAGTATATAATATATCAACTCTATGATGCAGAGAGAGGGATGAAGGGATAGGAAACAATACACAGAATTACATGAAGGATGGAGGGAGGGGGAATTCAGACCTTTGTTAACCTTACAGGTGAATGCCATGTGCCTTGCTCAGGGACACTTTGAAACCTACCGTATGCCGGAGCTGGGAGCTGGGAGTTGAACCGGTGACCTTCTGACAGTCTGTGACACCATGCAGCTACTGGGGAGACAGAGAGGAAGAGAAGGAAAATATGTATGGGAAAGTTTTCAAAGGGATTCCTACATTTCACACAGACACAGATGCAGGCAAACATCCACGGATGCATGCATGCGCATTCACACACACGCACGCACGCACACACACACACACACACACACACACACACACACACACACACACACACACACACACACACACACACACACACACACACACACACACACACACACACACACACACACACACACACACAGGCCCCCTGCCAAGACAGGGTTATAAATTATTCAGAAGCAAAGAACTGTTGCTGCAGTCAGTGGTGTGTGTCCTCTGAAACCTAGGTTTAACCATTCACCTTGGGCTGTCAATCTCTCTCTCTCTCTCTCTCTCTCTCTCTCTCTCTCTCTCTCTCTCTCTCTCTCTCTCTCTCTCTCTCTCTCTCTCTCTCTCTCTCTCTCTCTCTCTCTCTCTCTCTCTCTCTCTCTCTCTGTCTCTCTCTCTCTCTCTCTGTCTCTCTCTCTCTCTCTCTCTCTCTCTCTCTCTCTCTCTCTCTCTCTCTCTCTCTCTCTCTCTCTCTCTCTCTCTCTCTCTCTCTCTCTCTCTCTCTCTCTCTCTCTCTCTCTCTCTCTCTCTCTCTCTCTCTCTCTCTCTCTCTCTCTCTCTCTCTCTCTCTCTCTCTCTCTCTCTCTCTGCTCTCTCTCTCTCTCTCTCTCTCTCTCTCTCTCTCTCTCTCTCTCTCTCTCTCTCCTGCTCTCTCTCTCTCTCTCTCTCTCTCTCTCTCTCCTGCTCTCTCTCTCTCTCTCTCTCTCTCTCTCTCTCTCTCTCTCTCTCTCTCTCTCTCTCTCTCTCTCTCTCTCTCTCTCTCTCTCTCTCTCTCTCTCTCTCTCTCTCTCTCTCTCTCTCTCTCTCTCTCTCTCTCTCCTGCTCTCTCTCTCTCTCTCTCTCTCTCTCTCTCTCCAGGGGTGGATCTAGGCATGGGCATGGGGGGCAATGCCCCCCCTAAATGCCCTGACTGCCCCACCAAACGAAAACAACCCAAGATATTTCAAATTAAAGTGCTTCTATTTAAACTGATGTGAAACACTACTACTGCTACTAACTAACTACAGCTGTGTCACCACTAAACCAACAGCATTTCATCATTGAAAACAGAAAACTCTCTGAGTCAGACCTTTAGCTTTATGCATGCTGCGTGTCTGTTGCAACTTCAAAAACAACTGATGTTATTATTGATGCTTTACTTGACTAATAACAGTCCTGTAACTGAAAATGGTATGGGTGCGGCTTCATCGACACGGGCGATGAAACCACATTTTCTCCTGCCCTCCCCAATTGGGAAATGTTACATCCGCCTCTCTCTCTCTCTCTCTCTCTCTCTCTCTCTCTCTCTCTCTCTCTCTCTCTCTCTCTCTCTCTCTCTCTCTCTCTCTCTCTCTGTTTCACTAAAGCCATCTTTGGTAGGTCATGCTTTGTAGCGTGCATTGGAGTCAAGGGACAATATATATATATATATATATATATATATATATATATATATATATATATATATATATATATATATATATATATATATATATATATATATATCAGGGGTGTTGATTTTTAACGCGTTAACGGCGTTGATTAAATCTCTACGTTATTTGCGTCAAAATATTTAACGCAATTAACGCACATGCACGCGCGCGCACGCTCGTGCGTGCGCATGCTCTGTCTCGGATGTGATTCCACTCGCTGGCGACTCTATTAAAGGGGGACAACAAATAGGGACAAAGTTGTGGAATGCATTGGAGTCTATGGGCTCGAGCGAGTATATCAGGGCTACTAAACTGGTGGCCTGACATCTCCGTTCACTTCCATGGAATGGTCTAATGGCGGCTGCTCTTCATTTCCACTGAGCATGAGTACAGCTAACTGAATAGCAGCGCACGCTCTGTTCTGTGACCCCTCAATGTCGCTAGTCTGTCACTAGTCTCTATGGTCCCTTCCCACCGGGGAATCAGAGGAGCCACTTCCTGCTGCACGTGAAGTCAGATGTAAACAAAACAAACACGCAGCTCTTTCGGATCACTCCCAACTATTGTGGTGTGAATGAATGAATGAATGAATGATGTGTTTGTTTAGCCGCGTCGCCATCGAAACTGAGAAGAAAAGTTGATTCAGAAAATCGCCAGTTTAATAACGAGTGGACCGAAAAATAATGGCTAAATTGAAACTCCATAGGGAGCGCAGGCAGACGTATTTGCTCTGTAACCAAGTCAATGCTGTCGCAAAATAATCCGATGGTAAAAGACGCCACTGTTGCATGGATTATTGTCAAGAAAAAAAAAAAAAAAAAACACCAAGAGATGATGAAGAGTCGAGTGTATGCTGGCTGCAGGAGGTAGAGCCTATTTCTTTCCCTGTTTACCTCCCTGTTCCCTGTTTACCTTTGCATTACTGAATATTTGTACTTGTCTGTCTTGATGAAATGAACATGGTGGGCCCTATTGTATGGCCACTGGCCAGTCAAAGATGTGCCATCACTGTCATTAGTTGCCTGTGTGTAGGCTAGTCCTGTTCCCTGTTGCAAGCCTTTTGAGAATTAAAGAGAGAGCACAATAAGTGTGCCTTAGATGTTGTGATTTGCTGCTGTTGTGCAGATATGAACAACTTTTTCATAAGCTGCACTATAAACGTGTATTTTGATTTGGTTCATGATGCATGTTAGAAAGACCAGATGCACATTGCACTTTTCTTATAAATGGAGCATTTTAAAAAGTGAAATACTAAAATGTGTCTGTGTGTGTACACATGTCATGGTGGAGAGTAGTCTCTGTGGCAGTCTGGCCCCCGGGCCCCTTGGGTTTTTGGCAATGCGGACTCCTGAACAACTTAGTTGAATAGCCCTGCTGTCTTTCCATTTTCGCAACAATACACAGGAAAACATGGCATATTTTGGACATAGTCCGAATGGTGATTAATCATGATTCAATTAATTTTGAAGGTGTGATTAATTTGATTAAAATTTTTAATCATTCAACACCCCTAATATATATATATATATATATATATATATATATATATATATATATATATATAATTATATATATATATATATATATATATATATATATATATATATATATATATATATATATATATATATATATATATATATATATATATATAGTTATGACAGATGAAGGTGTTGTAGGCCTTCTGTCATTGTAGTATCAATACATCCATGGACCTGCATGTCATCCATATGAAATCATACTAGTGACTCTGTAAACTAGCCAGCAAATAATGGATTAAGTATACTCGAAAAATGAGTACAGTTGGTATGCTGTCAACAAGTACGCACATATAACCGAGGAGGACAAGGCACAGCAAGAATCAATCTCAAAAAGGCACCATTCCCAACAGCCACATAAAAGGGGAAAATAACAGATCCGTTTTCTGTGTGTCTAGTTACACAGCATGTGCTTCTGTGACAGTAAATCCAAGCTAAAGTTGAAACAAACAAACAAACAAAAAAACATCCTTCATTCCAAAATGAACACACACCACTTTGCCAATTCCACCAACACCAGAACCATACAGTACAGTACAGTATGCCCGCCTGCGCTTGGCAATTAAGGACATTCTGATGCTCAAGACTGAAGAGCACAGCCAGTCACTCAAAGAACACAAGGCCATGCCAGGGGTGGATCTAGGCATGGGCATACATGCCCAGTCTGCCCCATCAAACATGGTGGCATGCAAATAAAGAAAGATATTTCAAATTAAAGTGCTTCTATTTAAAATGATGTGAAACACTACTACTGCTACTAACTAACTACAGCTGTGTCACCACTAAACCAACAGCATTTCATCATTGAAAACAGAAAACTCTCTGAGTCAGACCTTTAGCTTTATGCATGCTGCGTGTCTGTTGCAACTTCAACAACAACTGATGTTATTATTGATGCTTTACTTGACTAATAAAAGTCCTGGTACTGAAAACGGTATGGGGGCCGCACCCATACCATTTTCTCCTGCCCTCCAAATTGTGAAATGTTACATCCGCCCCTGGGCTAGGCTACCATACTGTAACACATTCAGCAGCCCAGTGCAGTCAGATATAACAGCTGTAATAATAATAATGTCTTCCCTGTGCTGGATGTCTGAACTCACGTTGTTGTTGTTGTTGTTGTTGTTGTTGTTGTTGTTGTTGTTGTCGTTGTCGTTGTCGTTGTCGTTGTTGTTGTTTAACGTTAGAAACAGAATCGTCTTTACATGACAGATTTACAAACAGGTGTAAAAGCACAAGATCCATTGTTTATGCTGTTTCCAGGTAGAGAAATAAGAGGGGGGGATAACAGGATATACAAAACAAAACAGATACAAGAAATTTGGATGATTTTGATGACAACCTTTGTATGTATGACATACCATGCTTTTATTTTGTTAAAGCTTATGTTCAGGATTATGTGATGATGAGTGTCTAACTGTAATATTAAAATATACAGTAGAGGGCTGTTGGAGCAGTGGATCTTTTTTTTAACGTTCCGTTCATTAATTTTTAAGTTGACAACTGCAGACATAACTTGAGAAATACAGAATAAAAAAATAATGTGAAACGAAAAAACAAAAACAAAAAACAAAGAAACAAAACAAAAACAAGAACCAGAGGCAAAAAACAAAAACAAAAAAACAAAAAACAAAAAGGAAAAAACAAACAAACAAAACCCCCCTACAACACCTCCACAGTGGATCTGATATTATTATAATATGTGAAAGATACAAACAGAAAACATTGACTGTACATGAGAATGAATTCAGGGTTTGACCTCCTGGGAGTCACTGCAGCGATGTACATTCTGCAGATTTATAAGTACTATACTGTATAGATTTGGGAACGAATGGTCCAGTGGTTTGGAAGGAATGTTAGCAGAAAATGCATGGGCGCACACACACACACACACACACACACACGCGCACACACGCGCGCACACACACACGCACGCACGCGCACGCACACACACACATACACACTCTTAATATGCTACCACTACAGTAGAGACCTTATACTCACTGAATCTGAACGTGAGTTTTGGTTTCGGTTGATTCACAAAAGAAACTGTTCATTATTCTGAGCCAAATAATGACGTCAAAAACAATTTGACCTTACTTCCACAGACATAAGAAAAGGTTTCAGTTTCTAGCATACTGTGTAGAGTGCTGTGAGTGAATCAAACAGTGAAGCCTTCATGCACCTCCATCCATCCATCACAAACTCCAGTGTGGTGATTCTCCAGTGCAATGCATCACTGTAGAACTTGGATCGTTTCCACTTCATCTCTCAGCTACTGCCGTGACACCGCACCACACCCCTCACATTCACTGCACAGACACTTGAAACCTGAACTTCACCACCACTCAGTCACAAGACTGATTACGGGCGGATCTAGGCATGGGCATGGGGGGGACAATGCCCCCCTAAATGCCCAGACTGCACCACCAAACATGATGGCATGCAAAACAACCCAAGATATTTCAGTGCTTATTTTTTAAGTATGTGAAACACTACTACTGCTACTAACTAACTACAGCTGTGTCACCACTAAACCAACAGCATTTCATCATTGAAAACAGAAAACTCTCTGAGTCAGACCTTTAGTAGCCTCGACACCCAGGCTTTCATTTTCGTCCGCCTTGCGCGAAAACGGAAAGCCTGGACTAACGCGCGTTGGAAAGTGGCCTTGAGGGGCGTGTCAACCTTCCGGGGTGGGCGTCGCTCTAAATGATGTGACGTAGAATAGCAGTGGACGGGTGTGGGAGGGGCCGGAGATGACGACACGTTAGTGAGATCAAATCAGAGCGCAGCACTTCCGCCGTGGGGATCCCACGACACCCCCGCCCCCCAAGGCCAAAATCATTGAGGGCTAGACCAGGCTAGACCTTTAGCTTTATGCATGCTGCGTGTCTGTTGCAACTTCAACAAGAACTTATGTTATTATTGATGTTTACTTGACTAATATAAGTCCTGTAACTGAAAATGGTACCCATACTATTTTCTCCTGCCCCCCACAATTGGAAAATGTTACATCCGCCCTGAGACTGATGCATAATAAGCTGCAGATAAATTAGGCTGCAGCTAGGGAGAGGAGTTGATCTACAAGCCTTTGTTGATGGTGAGACTGAGACAGACCTCCATCACTAACGCCTGACAAGGCCAGAGCAACCTCCCGGACAGCTTGTATTACCACACCGTTATGGAGGTTCAACAAAACATTGTAACTCTTTGCTGACGGTCAACACGCCGGTACAAAGTCCTCATGTGTAGGAGAACGGCATCATCGGTGCAAGTGAAACGCAAAAGTATATTGTGGTTTTATGAACAGATTAGTTTCCTACTTGTTGCGTTTTGAGAATACATTCTTGGCCTTTGCCTTTTCTTTTTACACAGCACAATGTCCTGCTAGTATTCTCTCTAAGGCATGGATCTGTCACATTATGGATGGTTTCCCAAAGACGTGGGTTTCACTGTATGCATTTGAATGTCAATTGGCGTCTCCAGTGGGACCTCTAGTCCTCCTGACACTACCCTGTACATCTGGGCTGTTGCTCTGTTTGGATGATGCTCTTGTTGAGCGGTGTCACTTTCTCATTTAGGGCATTCTGTAGTCTGTACTGTAACGCATTGAAATTTTAGCTATTGAGAAATATCCGATCTACAAGCTCATAGTGCGCCACCGAGTGGCGCCCTCTCACGTATTAGGAGGACAATATCAGTCACCACAAAAAAGATGGGTTGTTTTTAAATAATCTGTCATGGTTAAAATGGAGTTTTAAGTTATAATGGGTTTGTAATACGCTAAAATGAACAAATATCTAAATAGTGAATGTAGTAACGTATAAACTGTCTGGTGTGTCCACAAAATCTAATATCCATTTAAAGCAGTGGCAGAGCTGGCACCAGGGAGTCTTCTCCATCTCTGTCAGCTCAGGTGTGTCCGTGTGTGCGTGTCTGCTGCATGTGTGTGTCCCTCCATGCATGCGTGTGTGTGTGCCTGCTCGCTGTGTGTGTGTCCCTCAATGCATGCGTGGCTGTGTGCGTGGCTGCCATGTGTGTGTACCTCCATGCATGCCTGCATTTATATAGCACCTTCATCCAAGTCACTTTACATAATACATTATTCACCCCCACATTCAACACACTCATTGGGGAGGAAACCATGCAAGGTAGAAGGTACCAACCAGCACATGGGGAACACTTTGGGGTTCAGTGTCTTTTCCCAACTAAAGACACTTGTAGAGCAGTGGTTTTACACCTTTTTTCATAGGGCCCACTATTTATTCTGCATTTTAGCCACGGACCACTATGTGATGTTGAGTTCAGTCTCTCGGACCCAAAACTAAGGATTTTCAATTTTGTGTCCACAATTTAGAAGATAAACTGGCCAAACGTTGGTCAAAATAACAATTCTTCTACATTTTCTAATTGTGTAGATTCTCGAAAATGAAGTATTCAGATGTTTAATTTAACCCTAACGGGTCCACTTTGTTAAATTTCAATTCACATTTCATTTTACACTCTCAAGAGTTATAGATCCGTAAGGGTCCATTTGGTTACCAACTGGTGGAACCACTGATCTAACCAGTCGACTAGACATTTCCAGGCTTGAGCCAAACAAATAATACTATAAGAATAAAGGCTAAAGAAAAGGAATGCAAAAACTTTCTTTGTTGATGAGAGAGGATACCATGAGGCTTAATTAGTGATTTGATTTTCTCAGAGTTTTTTTTTTTTTTTTTTTTTTTTTTTTTTTTTTTTTTTTTTATACCGTTTCTCTGGTTGAAAACATTTTGTCATGCTGCTCCGTTTGGCAGTCTCTGAGACTAAATCCTACATCGTTGACAACTTGAAAATGCAACTGCCAGTGCATTGCACTTTGCTTCTGGTTCCATGTTACATCATGCACACGCACACGCACGCACGCACACACGCGACACACGCGACACACGCACGCACGCACGCACGCACGCACGCACGCACGCACGCACGCACGCACACGCACACACACACACACACACACACACACACACACACACACACACACACACACACACACGCACACACACACACACACACACACACACACACACACACCTCAGGCAGTATGTCATGGGGGTGGGCCATCAAATATCAAATCGGAGAAAATCTACGATCTCTCTCTCTATCTGTCTCACCCTCCTCTCTCTCCTCCTACCTGACTCCATCTCTACACAGAAACAGAGAATTAAAAAGAAATTTTTAACATTCTTTCTGAGACCGTACAAATGGAACCAAATGAACCCGTTTGGTGAACCCCATTCTGTGTTCCCAAGAAATGGAGGTCTAAAGAAATCCATTAAAGGGGTACTTCACCCAAAAAAAAACTTTTGGTCATTTTATGGTCTACTCAGCCTCATGTGAACACACCAGACAGTTTATAAGTTACTCCTTTCAGTATTTAGATATTTGATGTTCATTAGTCTGCCATTAGTCTGCCAGACCCAAACCCATTATAACTTAAAACTCCATTTTAACCATGACAGATTATTCGAAAACAACCCATCTTTTTTCTGGTGACTGATATTGTCCTCCTAATACGTGAGAGGGCTGTGGAATTTCATTTACAGTTTTTATTTATTTTAAAAATATTGTTTTATTCATTTGGGTGGGCATTCCCAAATATGGAGGGGGCTACATTTTACAAAACAATATTTTAAAAATAAATGAAAACTGTAGATGCAATTCCACTGCCCTCTCACGTATTAGGAGGACAATATAAGTCACCAGAAAAAAGATGGGTTGTTTTCGAATAATCTGTCATGGTTAAAATGGAGTTTTAAGTTATAATGGGTTTGGGTCTGGCAGACTAATGGCAGACTAATGAACATCAAATATCTAAATACTGAAAGGAGTAACTTATAAACTGTCTGGTGTGTTCACATGAGGCTGAGTAGACCATAAAATGACCAAAAGTTTTTTTTGGGGTGAAGTACCCCTTTAACATGGTGAAAATACATCTTGGTGATGTCTTCAAGATGTTTCACCATGTTAGTGGTTTTCTTCAGACCTCCATTTCTTGGGAACACAGAATGGGGGAACTTTTTTTTTATCATGTTTACCCAACACCTCGAAGGTACATATTGGTTATAGGCTGGTAATGTTGTTTTGCAGTTGTGTTGTGGTTGTTGTCATAACCAGTCTACCTGGAGAAATAATTATGTTCCCTGCTTTAATTGTTGCTGTTTTTGTTTTGCTTTTGTTTATGTTTTTTCCCCATGGTGTGTGCTCTGACTGTTAATCCCACAAACACACTGTTTGTGTTCCTTCATTTGCCCTTGGATAAACTGCAGCCTTACTTGGTATGCAACAGAAAATGTGTAAATGACTGATTATGCAAATACAGTATGCAACACCTCACAGCTAAAGAGATTAGATACAGACTGTTCAAAGTTTGGTTTCATACTTTACAAACTTTCAAACCTTTTTTTTTATGTACAGAACATAACAAAAGAAAACTGAACCACCTGCAAACAGGCATCTTAAACATCTAAACGCTACTATCTGCTGCCATCAGGTGGCAAATAATGGTAAGTACAACATAATCTCCACCAAAACATCACATTGTGCAAGTGTACCAACTTCAATAAACACATGATGAATGGAACCTTTTTTGCGGAAAAACTAAACTGTGCCTGTCAGTAATTTCATGTTCTACTACACCTTTTAACATAACGCTGTTTGATTTAGTAGCAGAAACTGTTACTAAACTAGGAACTACTAACGAGGATAAAGCCAGAGGATAAAGCCAGAAAAAAACAAACGTATCAGGCCAGGGTCCTTCATTTTAATTTGAAGTCATACAAATATACACTTAAAGTATATTTGTGTACATTTGTCTATATTATATTTATATATTACTTATTTTACATTCCATGACATTAAAGTGCCAACTTGTGCATTGCACACAAGTAGGCCATGGTGAGCAACCAGAAAGCAAGTAAACCTCCGGGAGATAATATAGACTAATGATAGTGTCAATACTTAGATCTCTTAATTACATCACCATTACGTCATCACTTAGGCCAGCCAATCGGAATGCTTTGAGGAACACCCAATGTCCGGAAACCGATCGCTTTACTTATGTTCGCTCACACAAGTAAAAAACAAACTAAAAAGTGGGGGTAGGACATGGTGGGGACTGATCTTAGTACCAAAGTCCCACAGATCAACATGCGCAGGAAATCCATTATCATCTGTGACGTGCTTGTGGTTATGGTGAGGATGAGGGCAAAACCCTACCCTTCTCCAGGTCACAACAATGGGAGGTCGGAATAATGACATGGCTGGCACCGGACATGGCAAGGGGAACGATTTATGCTGGCAAACAAGGCCAAATTCAAAACATGCCTGAACTAACTGCATTTTGTTAGGCAACGGTTTGTGTTGTATCTGATGTCAGACTAAAGCCACACATGTGGCTATTTGACATGGACACTAGTCCAGTGACAGGGCTTATCCATCTGACATTTGCTTAATCTCGAGGAGAAGTTTATAGCCAGCGTAGCCTATCATTAGATACAGTGAAGAAAATGGCAAACACTGTAAAACAGGAGCTTTCTCAGCTAATGAACTCAGCCGGATCACATAAAGATCAGGCAACCAAATACCAACAGGTCCTGGAGAAGGCGATTCAGTTAAAAGACGCCAATCAACTGGAAGCTCTGAAGGCGTTTGTTGAAGCGATGGTCCATGACAACGTCAGCCTGGTGATCTCCAGACAGCTGCTCACAGACTTCTCCCATCACCTGACCAAACTGCCAGATGAGACAGCCAAGGCTTTATACCACTTCACCTTGGTCAACGTTCAGCGCAGGGTGATTTCCTTCGAGGAGCAGGTTACCTCCATCAGGCAGCATTTAGCAGACATCTATGAGAAGGAGGAGGACTGGAGCAACGCTGCACAGGTTCTGGTTGGCATTCCACTGGAGACGGGACAGAAACAGTACAATGTTGACTATAAGTTGAGAACGTACCTGAAGATCGCTAAGCTCTACTTGGAGGACGACGACCCTGGCCAGGCTGAAACCTACATCAACAGAGCCTCCTTGCTCCAGAACGAATCATCTGACGAAAAGATGCAGATCGAATATAAGATCTGCTACGCTCGTGTTCTGGACTACAGGAGGAAGTTCATCGAAGCTGCACAGAGGTATAATGACATATCTTATAAATCCATCGTTGATGAAAGCGAACGTCTAGAAGCATTGAAGTACGCCCTGAACTGCACCATCCTGGCCTCCGCCGGGCAGCAACGCTCCCGGATGTTGGCCACTCTGTACAAGGACGAGCGCTGTCAGCAGCTGGCTGCTTACGGCATACTGGAGAAAATGTTCCTGGATCGCATCATCAAGGGCGACCAGCTCCAGGAGTTTGCTGCCATGCTGATGCCTCATCAGATGGCCACCATCGCAGACGGCTCTAGTATCCTCGACAGGGCCGTCATCATGCATAACCTCCTGTCGGCCAGCAAACTCTACAACAACATCACTTTTGAAGAACTCGGAGCGTTGCTGGAGATTCCCCCGGCCAAAGCGGAGAAGATCGCCTCCCAGATGATCACGGAGGGACGCATGAACGGATTCATCGACCAGATCGACGGCATCGTCCACTTTGAGACCCGGGAGCCACTTCCTACCTGGGACAAACACATCCAGTCGCTCTGTTTCCAAGTCAACAACCTCCAGGAAAAGATCTTCCAGGCGGCTCCGGAGTGGGCCATACAGTCCATGAAATCCCAAAAGGAGACCATGAAATTATGCTAAATATACTATGAATTAAACGCTTTAAGCCCTATTTCAGAAACAGTTGAAATAGGCAAGCTGGAAGCTCACAACAGGTGATGGATCGCAATCTGCTTTGTTCATTTCATGTGAACATTTTTTGAAATTTGGGAAATTTGAATTTGGGAATTTGGAAAGAAGGATTCAAATGGGTCCAGGTAAAACAGACCTGAACCACTTCCCTCAGCCCAGCAAACTCCACTCACACTTTGAGGGATCCTATGTCCAGCTTTGCGTTTGTGTGTATCAAATTTGAGAATATTTGATTGCATGATGGTAAGAGCACCCCTCAAGTCTCAAGTAAAGATTCTTTTTTTTCACCCATTCGTCTTTTTTGCAAGGTGCTTGTAAAGCGCTTGGATTACATGTTCTATTAATACCTCTAGTACCATAATGGACACGTTTTCTCTGAGTGCCTGGATCATCTCAGGTTCCAAGCCAATCTGTGACGGATGAACCCATAAAAGCAGGGGTGTAGTGGAGGGGGGACGGCGTCTCCTCACTTCTCACATCTAAAATATTTTATATACAGGGGTGTAGTGTCAGGGGGACACGGGGGGACGGCGTCCCTCCACTTCTCACATCTAAAATATTTTATATACAGGGGTGTAGTGTCAGGGGGACGCGGGGGGACGGCGTCCCCCCACTTCTCACATCTAAAATATTTTGCGGCCAAAAGTAGGCCTATGTTTTTTGTCTTGTCAATTTACTTTTATGGATACAATTAGGCATTGTAAACAATCTTTCTCAATATGCTATACTTGTTTTAATAGCGTGTCTGTGTGTGTTGCGCAGGTGCACGCAAACGCAAACGCAAGCAAGCAAATGCAAGTGTGCATGCACGTGTCTTAAAAGGGAATTCCACTCGTTTTCAATATTTTACTGTCATTAATATAATATAAAAGTCCCCCCATCCTGTTTCCTAGAAATGGAGGTCTGAAAAAAATCATTAGCATGGTAAAATACATCTTGATGACATCATCAAGATGTGTTTCACCATGTTAATGAGTTTCCTTTTTTTTCTGAGAGTGTAAAAATGTGAACCAAATGGTTCCATTTGTACACTCTCCATGCCTGTCATTACTTACTTCTCTTTCTTATATCTTCTCTTATTATTTCTCTTATATCAATATTTTACTGCTTGTATTTGAGTTAATGACAAAACATAGAGGGTGCGTTAACTGCGAGTGGATTAAGTTTGTTGGGGTTGTTTGGTGGTGATGTCACCAAGTGCAGTCGGTGTGTCTTATTTACGAACGACACAGCTGTGACGCAATCATACCTTCCACACCGGCCAACCCCATCTCCAGGTTGCACCAAACACACCGCTGTGAATAAACCAAGGAGGAGCACCAAATGCCCCAAATACACCGGGTATAAACAAGCAACAACAGGCCACACCAGGGCTTTGAGGGCGCATTACCAATTTCTGATCAGAAAGCCAATATTTATCAGAAATAAGCGAATGACTCTTCCTCGCAAATTCCTATATTCTATAGGCGTGGGGATGGTCTACACACAGTTCCATGATAATGCTACTGTTTCAAAGTCAACCATAATCATCCTGCAACTGCCATTGAGAAAGAAAAATAGTTAGAATGAAAAATAGCATATTACAATGAGTTTCATGATGTGTCATTAGTTTGAGGATCAGAAACTGTGCACTTCTCAAATATAACAGTCACAGTGCCCATTGTTATTCTGACAACCTTGCAACACAATGGATGGTTGTTAGAATAACAATGGGCACTTAATAATTGACATTTAGTAATTATACTGTACGTTCCTGATATCCCGATAAAAACAGGTATGAATTTGAATATGCTGTTAAATTAAGTTCAGTTGGTTTTGTCTGCCACTGTTTTTCCATCTGCACTTTATATGTGTCTGCTTAGTTGTAGTATGTTTAGTCTTAGCTGTATAGTTTAGTTGTAGCATATATATGTCCTCTCTAGTTCCTGTCTAGCTGTCTGTTTAACTTTCACGACTTGCCACTTTATAATACCTGGTTGTATCTTAACACCTTCACCTCACTTTATGCTGTCACAGTTGCACTTTACTGCTCTAGTCTGTTGCACTACGTCACTTACTATTTCTTGTATTGTTTCTTGTATTGTCTTATTGCACTGGGGAACAATGGAAACCTGTATATGTCCTGACATACACTGGAGTGACAATAAAGAACCTTGAACAATCTGGCATTGCTAGACAACAGTTTGTGTTGTGTGCAACATCAGGCGTGGCCCCACTTATGGCGAGGGAACAAAACATCAGCTGAGCTAAAACTGAGAAACTACAACTCTAGAGAGCCACTAGGGTGTGCCAGCCTGATCAGATCATCAGATCATCAGAATCCTAGATCTAGTGAAGTGATAGCCCAAGAACCAGAGAGATTAAGGAGATCAAGATAACAATAGAGAGCAAGAGCGATTAAGATCAGGATTGCCAAAGCGAGAAAAGAAGAGGAGACAGGCAAGCTGGAGCAGTTGGCTTCAACAAAATCACTGTACCATTCACAGAAGAACAGCACAAGACCTCGCAGTCACAGGAAGGTTGTTGTCAGAGCCAGTATTTTCCTCCTGAAAAAGAACTTAATTCCAACTCTCTCGAAGCCATGTCCAGCTCAAGCTATGTCCAGTCCAAAGGACACAGCTCAAAGGCCAAAAAGTCAAAGAGAAAAGGTACCCGTGGGTCGACGCGAAGCTTGGCTTCTGGGCGCAAGAGTACCCCTGCTAAGAAGTCTAGATTATGCCGACATACTGTTTGGAGCAAGAAGGGCCGGGCTAGGAAGTCTAACAATACAACTTGGGCATCAAAGCTGTCTGCAACTTCAGGTGGAGGCCGCCAACGCCAACGCCAACGCCAACAGAGATGGAAACAGAAACGCAGACGAGCAGACCACACAGTCTTGAGAAAATTGCGGTCAGCACAGGTGAAACCTAAAGCAATTTGCCATCGCAGAAGCAGAAGACCTACATCTAAGGCCCCCAAAACCAAGCCCAGCTCCACTTCTGGCCAGACCAGAGGGCACGGTTTAAGAATACAAGGTCTTAGTCCTTCTGTGGCTTCTTCACTTGTGCTACAAAACAATACAAAGGATGCAGGGACGTCGGAGCAAGACCGAAAATCAACACGCACCAGAAGGCTAAAGCGTACCTTTGATCCTGAGCAAGCTAGTACCTGCAGCCCAGCTAAATCACTCTCACGAGATACCACTGAGACCAAGGGCCCAGACAGGTCTATGAAGAGACTTCGGGTATTGGAGCTGCCCACATCTTCAAGTCAAGGCCAGAGTAAGGGGACCGCTCCCTCTGAGCCCACCCAGTTTTCTCCCAAACATGGAGAGAATGTCAGTGCAAAACCCACCGAACAGGCTTCTGAATCATCCACCTCAGGCACGGCTGGGTGTAGCACTGCGACAGAACTCGATACAAAGGGCACCAACCTTTCAGCCTCTTCACGTTCCTCATCCTGTTCCTCTGTAGACACCGATAGCTCTGCCACACAGGGCACCCAGGAGATCAAGCAGGGCATCAACCTGAACAAAGCAAGTCATCCTAGTTCAGCCTCCAACATTCAAGCGCTGCTGCAAGGCCTGCAAGCCACAGGTGATGAGACGCAGCAACTTCAGGCCGTCATTGAAATATGCCAGCTGCTGGTGATGGGCAACGAAGACTCACTGGGTGGATTTCCTGTCAAGAGCGTAGTGCCTGAGCTGATCAAACTGTTACTAATGGAGCATAACTTTGACATTATGAACCACGCCTCCAGAGCTCTCACATACATGATGGAGTCGCTGCCCCGATCCACCGTGGCGGTAATCACTGCCATCCCCGTCTTTCTGAAGAAGCTGCAGGTAATCCAGTTCATTGATGTAGCAGAGCAGGCACTGACTGCCCTGGAAATGTTGTCCAGGCAACACAGTAAAGCCATCCTACAGGCTGGTGGCCTTGCAGACTGCTTGTTGTACATAGACTTCTTCAGCATCAACGCTCAGAGGAATGCCCTGGCTATCGTAGCCAACTGCTGCCAGAGCATCACCCCAGACGAGTTTCCCTTCGTTATCGACTCCCTGCCAGTGTTGACGCAGAAGCTCTCACACCAAGACAAGAAATCCATTGAAAGCGTTTGTCTCTGTTTCGCCCTACTGGTGGACAACGTCCAGCACAAGGAGAACCTGTTGCAGCAGGTAGCCTCTCACGACCTTCTGACCAGCATCCAGCAGCTGTTGGTACTGTCTCCACCTGTGCTCAGCTCAGAAATGTTCATCAGGGTTGTGCGAATGCTGTCCCTCATGTGCTCCACTCGCCCCTGCCTGGCCGTGCAGCTCATGAAGCAAAACATAGGGGAGACGTTGCACTTTCTCCTGTGTGGTACATCGGATGGCAGCTGCCAGGGGCAGATTGACTTGGTTCCCCGGAGACCACCGGAGATCTATCAGCTCATCTCCCTCGCCTGTGAGCTGATGCCCTCGCTGCCCCGTGAGGGCATCTTTGCAGTCGATGTCATGTTGGAAAAGGAGTCCGGTGCCCAGACTACAGACGGAGCCATCTGGGAGTGGCAGGATGACCGGGGACTGTGGCACCAGTATAACTGCATCGACAGCCGCATCATTGAGACGGCCCACCAGAACGGGGAGGATGAGATTAGCTTGTCCACCCTGGGCCGTGTTTATACCGTTGACATCAACTCTATGCAACAAATCAACGAGGACACGGGTACGGCGCGCAGCATCCAGAGGAAAGCCAACGCTCCTGTCAACCCCAACGTAGAAGGTTTCAGGGAAGTCCAGCGGGAAGATGCACGGGCCCAGCTAATGAAGGAAAACCCTGAGCCCACAAAGCACTTCATCAAGGCTTTGTTTGGGGTCCTCCATGAGGTGTACAGCTCCTTGGCTGGCCCTGCCGTCAGACACAAGTGCATAAGAGCCATCCTCAGGATTATATACTTTTCTGATGCAGAGATGTTGAAGCATGTGCTGAGGAGCCATGCTGTGTCAGGTCATATTGCTTCCATGCTGTCCAGCTTGGACCTGAAGATTGTAATCGGCTCTTTACAGATAGTGGAGATACTCTTGCAGAAGCTGCCTGATGTTGTCAGTGTCTACTTCATAAAAGAAGGTGTGATGCATCAGGTGAAGAACCTGGCAGAGTCCGAGACCTTCCTGCTTGCCAGTCCAGCCAGGTCCTCCTGTATCGGTGGCAATGCCAGCCCCAACACCACTAGCACTGACACAGCTGCTGACACAGCTACCGATAACCCCAGCTCCCAGCACATTGAGGATGTTCCAGTGGCAGTTTGTGGCCTGGCAAAGGCAACTACCAGAGACCCAAGCTCAAATATCAGGGATAGGATGAAGACCTGGATCAAAGAGCAAGCCAGCAACTGTGTAAAGCGCTACTTCAACTGTGAGAAAGACCCCAGCAACCCTGCATTGAATACACTCCATAGACTCTGTACAGCCACAGAGAAGCTGAACCTCCAAGTGGACGGCGGTGTAGAGTGTCTGTTTGAGATCTGCAGAATCATTTCAGAGTCGGATGTGTCGGCATTTGAAATCCAACACAGTGGTTTGGTCAAACAGCTGCTGCTCTATCTGACATCCAACAGCAACAGTGATGCGATCAGCCGCGATGTGCGCCTCAAGAGATTTCTGCAGGTCTTTGGCCGCCCACAGCCAGGGATGGAGCCTCCGGGCAGGCTGGAGCCGTCGGAGAACGGGCCTCTTCTGTCACTGGTGCATAAATGTAACAACTGTCTGAGTCAAATGGAGCAGTTCCCTGTTAGACTGTATGACTTTCACAGCGGCGATGGTAATGGCAGCAGGGTCTCTCAGGCACTGAAGTTCTTCAACACTCATCAGTTTAAATGTCAGCTACAGCGGCACCCACATTGCACTAATGTAAAGCAAAGGAGAGCAGATCCAGTAAAGATTGAACCCTTGTCTTTGGTGCAAGCCACTGAACTGTGGTTGGTTGTACGAGGTTACGGACAGGTCATTGAGAAGGATGAAGGCAGTAATGTCAGTTCTAATGAGGTGATTGATGAATCGCTGGCAGTCCCTCTGGTGGTTTCTGGTGATGAGCGCCACATACTGGAGTTATACATCGGTGAACACCTGCTGCCGTATAACATGACAATGTATCAAGCCATTCAACAGTTTTCTGAGGAGAAGGACGCCACCAGTGAAACCAATTCCCTCAGACGAGCTGCTACCTGGTCTAAAACCCACACCATATGGTATAAACCTGTGACAGAACACAAAGTCAAAAAGGTGGTTGGAGAGAAAGGATACAACGCCAAGCAACAGTATGATCTGTGGCACAACGGCGTGTGTCCCAGTGTATCTAATCCCATAGACACATACCTGACTTTGGAGCCGCCAGAGGCCATAACCTATGATGACCCTTCTATAGAAGTCAGTATGTTGCTGAGGGTCTTGCATGCCATCAGCAGATACTGGTTCTACTTGTATGACAACGCCGTGTGTAAGGAAATCATCCCCACTAGTGAGTTCATAAACAGTAAGCTGACCGCGAAGGCGAACCGTCAGTTACAGGACCCGATGGTCATCCTGACCGGGAACGTCCCTGCTTGGCTCAGTGAGCTTGCAAGGACCTGCCCTTTCCTCTTCACTTTCAACACGCGACAGATGCTCTTCTACCTCACGGCGTTTGACCGTGACAGAGCCATGCAGCGTCTACTCGACAACAACCCAGAGATCGACACCCAGGACAGCTCATTGGCACGTCTTGACCGAAAGAAGAGAGCGATTAAGCGTGAGAAGCTACTACAGCAGGCCGAGTCTGTGATGAAGGACTACGGCAGCACGGGCGGCCTACTGGAAGTCCAGTATGAGAACGAGGTGGGCACGGGCCTCGGCCCCACCATGGAGTTCTACGCTCTGGTTTCTCAGGAGCTCCAACGGGCCGACCTGGGGCTCTGGAGGGGAGAACCGGTCACAGTGGCCAACCGTAAAGGAAGCCAAGAGGGGATGAAGTACATGTTCAGCTCCAAGGGGCTGTTTGCAGTTCCATGTGGAAGGTCGACCAAGCCGACGCATATCGCCAAACTCAAGACGAAGTTTCGCTTCATGGGAACGCTGTTGGCTAAAGCCATCATGGACTTCAGACTGCTGGACCTGCCCCTCGGTCTGCCCTTCTACAAGTGGATGTTGAAGAAGGAAAAATCCTTGTCTTCCCATGACCTGATCCAAGTTGACCCTGACATGGCCAAGTCCATCCAGCAGCTGGAGGACATCGTCTGCCAGAAGAAACGGTTGGAGCAAGACCAGACGCAGACGAGAGAGACCCTGCAGCAGGCACTGGAGAGCCTGAACCTGAACGGCTGCTTGGTGAAAGATCTGGGTTTGGACTTCACTCTGCCAGGGTTTCCCAGCATCGAACTGAAGAAGCAGGGTAAAAACGTTCCTGTCACCATCCACAACCTGGAGGAATACCTCAGGCTGGTGGTGTACTGGACGCTAAACCAAGGCGTGTCCAGGCAGTTCCAGTCGTTCAGGCAAGGTTTCGAGTCGGTCTTCCCGCTCCGTCACCTTCAGTATTTCTACCCAGAGGAGCTGGACCAGTTGCTGTGTGGCAGTATATCAGGCTCGTGGGACGTCAAGACGCTGATAGAATGCTGTCGACCGGACCACGGCTACACCGTTGAGAGCCGCGCCATGCGCTTCCTGTTTGAGGTGCTGAGTGACTTTGACACTGAGCAACAGCGGCTCTTCCTTCAGTTTGTAACAGGAAGTCCCAGACTGCCTGTGGGAGGTTTTTGGAGTCTAAACCCCCCTCTTACCATTGTGAAGAAAACCTACGAGTCCACGGAGAACCCAGACCACTTTCTCCCCTCGGTCATGACCTGCGTGAACTACCTGAAGCTTCCCGACTATTCAAGCGTAGACATCATGCGTGAGAAGTTGTTGATCGCAGCCCGTGAGGGCCAGGAGTCATTCCTCCTTTCCTGATTTCATTCCTCATTTCACTATGTTCAAAAGGAAAACAGGTGAAAAAACTACTGCAACTTTTTTTTTCCCCCATTTGGAGAGGAATAACTCGAAGCCATGAGGCGACCAATGAGTCTATGGTAGTTTCAGTCGGTCAGGCAAGCCTTTGAATCAGCTTTTCCCTTCACCTTTAGAATGCACACCAGCAGTCATGCATGCAAACTGCCATTAGGCTAACCTTTGTCATGTAATGTTAAATGCTGCCAGGTGGTTTTACCTGGTTCACAGTCACAATAACTCCAACAAAAACACAAAGACTAATAACATAAGAATTGTCTGCGCGGAGAGGACAGTTCCACTAAGTACAACATACTTTCTACACCAAGTTATTTCCAGATGTTGTTGATGTTCAATGCAAACAAAATATTCTGAAGCACTAATGTCTAAGGGTGTCAACCTGAAAAAACAACAACAACAACAACAACAACAACAACAACTTTGTGGTATGGTTGCAAATGTACTAATTATTATGGAATGGCCATTCAAGCTCTGGAAGCCAGTGGGTCCAGAGTTGGTTTGCGCTGTCAAATAAATGTGTGGCACTCCCTGGATTTAAAACACTGTTCTGCTCAGTTTTATCTTTAACCTCACTCCCACAAGTGTTGTAGGTGACAAGACGCAAAGGACATTTTATGAAGGTAATGTTGCAAAATGTGATGTATGTAAATGTACAATTTGTACGCATTGTACATTGGTAACCAAACTCATCAATTACTGTGCCACTGGCTGCATGTGTGTATCAATATTGTTTCTGTTTTTCATTTCATTGTCCCCTCCCCCTTTTTGATTAAGTTTCATTTAAGTTGCACTCACATCAAATCTACAAGCTCTTGAATTTTGCAATATATCTAGCCCAACATAATGGAATTTCCTAAGACATGCAGAGAAAGATTTCATTCATGGATGTAGCTATTAATAACTTCGCAACCACAGCGCCAGGTCCTTCAAATAGGCGCTGAAGTCTGATACTATGACATTTGAGAGTGGTTGCCTAGCCGTCTTTTTTTTTTTTCGTGAAACTGAAACGGATTCTGAGGCAGATGAGCTTGTGTCAATTTCTTGTGTTGTGTAATTATTTCACCTTAATAATACTAATACTAATAATAATAATAATAATAATGCTAATAATAATAATAATAATAATAATAATAATACATATGATAGAAAGTAGTAGGTAGAAAAGGGAAATAAAAACAAATGTATTTACCTTATCTATTAATGTTGGACACATGTCCTTGCCGAGGTCATGGAGCCTTCTCCTTTTTTGCTTTTAAAAACCTGACAAACAATATGAAGAAAAGTTGACAAATAACAGAAAATGAGCAGGCTGTTGTCAGA